>JAOXYF010000016.1:9830891-9844899 GCA_028565775.1 Sternarchorhynchus goeldii
GTGTGTGTATTGCCCTTTTTCACACCCCCCCCCCCCCCCAAAAAAAAACACAAAAACAAAACAACAACAAAAAACACACACACACACAAAGCTGCTTTGGTTTAGTGGTGACGTTTTGGCAGAATCACGCCTGTGGACTGAATGTTAAATTGTTATTTTTTTTTTGCATGCAGTCAGTAAGAAATCAACAAATCAATGACAATGAAATAATGGAATTCCTCCCTTGAAACGGGTCACGTGTTTAATTCATCTTTCTAAAACGGAAGTCAGATTCATTGCGTTTCTGCGCTGTCAGAAATGCCCTGGTATTGGGGTTCAGACCCAGAATGTTCAGCCCTAAAACAGTCTACATGCATATGGACCTTCTATTTAAATAAAAATGAACGAAACCATATTATAAAATGGGTTAAGTAGTGCCACAGCATTTTTTGGTCATGGTGTAATTTCGTTTAAGATCTTCGAACTCCCTACACATTATGCCGTGTTTTTTTTTTCCTGCCTTTGACCGGATGCTACGACGGAAATCGCCGCGCTCGAGGAACGCCGCCGCCGGAAAACACAAAAAACGACTCCGGTAGGAGCCGAGCAGAACCCGTAGATCCGTTCAGCGTAGTGCCTTTTGCTCGGGAACGACTCGAAGGCATGTCGGAGGTCTCGCTTTCTTTTCCATCTCCTATTGCTGTACTTTTTAGGGGAAAAACCAATCTGGGAATGGAAGGTATAAATTCACTTTCGTTTGTGTGGGGTTGTTAGAATTAATTGTGGGACATCGGTTATTTTTTAATAAAAGAATTACAACGCTTATATTTGTCGTAATTTCCAGTCATTTGAATGCTATTTAAACTTAATTTATTTGCTGAACAGAAATTTTCCCATGTTGCAATGCATTCTGCTTCCACATGGTGGCAGCATTGATCAACAGAACGATAAAACTTCTGAGTTAGAAAAATGTCAAGTATCAGGAAAAAATATCTATATCGCTTTGTCTCAGGTGTACCACAAACAAAAAGAAACCGGCATAAATCATTTCAGGACTATTTTAATTGTTTTTTTAAATATTTGGTATGGTATAAGCAAAAGACAATGAGCTAGTTTACCCAATTTATACGTAATCTTTTGTTTTACCGGATGGACCCTAATTTTCAAATGTGATTTTGTTGTTTTAGAGCAGCGCTCATGTGATGCACACGATACTATACAGGAACATCCCCCAAGCTTTTTTATACCGTACAGAAACGGGCTGAGCCAGCAGGACTTGGAGGGGGGGACAGGCAGATGGGCCCACAGATTTCGCTCGCGAGTGGAGCATTAACAGAGAAGTGCTTATTGACTTGAAGTTAGCGAAGAGTTAACCGATTCCACTCTGGAAAAGGAGGGCGGGTCAAAAACGAAAACGAGCTTGTCAATATCAATTGCGGTGCAGTGGAGCCAGCGAGAAGGTCATTTACATGTAGATGATAGTTTTAGCCTGAATCTATTCCTTTTGCACACGCTCCCTCCCTCCATAGTTACCATGACGACACTTCTGCCATTTATTTCTGTACATTAGAAGCCCTGCTGCTCATCCTCCGTCTCCGCTGTTTGTTTTTTTTCCTCTTCTCCCCCCAACCGCCACCCCCCGACCTCGTTTTAGGGTTGGATGAATTTGCATGTAAATGAGTTTGTGCTGTCTGTCTTTATCCCGTCTCTCGTCTTTTTGCGTTGTCTGTTTCTCTTTAACCCCTCCCGCCCCTTCACTCTGCACATATCTTGAACCCAAGGAAGAGGAGAACACTGACAAAACAAACCAGCATGAGTTTGGATCGGATGGAAAGGAGAGACAGTAAAGTGACTAGTTGGAGAGAATCCCTTCTGTTGCTGGGGCAGACACTGTAGTGTGTGTGTCTGTGTGTGTGTGTGTGTGTGTGTGTGTGTGTGTGTGTCCGTCTGTCTCTATCTGTCCAGATGGCATTGGTCAGCCATCTCTCACTCAGTGGACAGATTAAACAGAGCACTGGTAATAATGACCAGAGGTGACATCTGCCATTATCTCTCTCTCTCTTTCTCTCCCGTCTCTCTGTACCGCTCTATCCTTCACTGTTGAAGCTTTGATCTCTATAACCGCTGTGGGAATGACCCGGGAGGCCCCTCGTACAGCCTGTGCCCAGCGCCTGGCACCCTGGCAGGGGTGGCGTCAGGGGGGGGGGGGGGTGAGACTAACAAGGGAAAATAAATGAGATTTACAAGTTTGCCTCAATGAGTGCCAGCAGGGACGTCATTTTCATGAACTTGGCGCCAATTTCCCAGATAAGCCTTGACCGCACACGTTACCGTTGTGGTGAGACTGGACAAGTGCAGCCTACAGACACGCGGCCGAACGAACCTCCGTCCACGAGGTCCCGTGCGGGTGGAGCCCGTCTGGATTCTTTTGCTTAAATATGTGTTCCAACGCTCTCCCTCTCGTAGCCCTGTGGCTTCACAAAGCAGGGGCCACCGATAATCTATCGTGGCAGACTGGTGCTGACGCGTGGCGAGTCTCCTTTCACGAACTCTTACTTTTACTCTCTCTGTCCATGTTTTTCACTCTTTTCCACGGGTCCTTTGTAATGCCTGCCTTTCTGGTTCAAAATGGGTCTGGGGACACACACAAAAAAAAGATTGTTTCCAGAGTGAGGCTTCACTTAAAGAACGTACTGAAGTAAAGGTCATGAAAATGCCGCTATTTTTTTTTTCTTTTCCTTTCACCATGTTGCATTGTACTTAAAAAAGGTCCTGCGGTATCTTGTAGAGAGGTTGTAGGTAGCTTCTTTCCATTGTGAGCAGTTGCTCCTGACGATGTATTCTGATCTGAGATGTGTTTCTCTGTAGACACAGCTGCCCAAGCTGTCTCTGTTCTCCCCAGATCACACAGGTGAGCACCTCGCCATTTTGATTCTGCTTTGAGCAAATAATCCCCTCAAAGAACATGAAACAATTGGTAGCATGCATGTGGTCTGGCAACATGGCACTGTAATGGATGGTGACCAACAGGTGGCGCTGTTTGGCCACAGTGCCGGCGACGTCTGTGCCGATGTCTTTTAATTGTATTAATCTTTCATGTTCTCTGCCAGGGTCCCTCCCACCGAGAGTGCTGAGCGCCTTTGCAGGGGAAGAAAAGACAGGTGTTTTGCGATTTTTCAAGAGCTTCGTACTGATGCTTGAGCATCACCTAGATTAAAATGTGAAAGCATGGTTTTCGAATTTGTTAGGCTCTGTGGCTACCACTGCCAAAAGGCATCTTGTCATCAGTGCTTTAACGTCTGTCTCGCGCTGTTAAACGTACGCCGTGCCCTCCAGTCTCTTAGAGAGCCGCTTCTCTCGTAGGTTTCCTGAGGGAAGGTTCCGGCTCCCGGCAGGAGACCGCGTGTTCCGGCGTGTTTTGGGAGCACGTGCTGGCGCTCTGGGTTCCACCGCCTGTGCTTGAACACCACCGCCGCACAGATTGCACGTCTGTCGCTTGAGCCGTTGGCCTTCTGGTTTGGTCGATGGCTGGCGTGATCTGTCTCCGCGCAGGAGGGAGCTTAAGCTATCCAGACCCCTTGGGCCGAGTGCCGAGTCCACGACCCTCGCACTTAATTAACCAGGACCACCGCTGAATATATGAATCCGTGTAGGTGTGCGAGCTCGATTACACTGGTCTGTCTTGCAGGTGATTAATCATTTTTTCACTGGATTAATCAGGTCTAACAGGCAGTGGCATCAGCAATTGTCAGTGATGTCTGTGCTCGTCTAGCCAGGCCTAAGAGGTTGAGAGTGAAAAAAGTATCGTTCACCATTTTTCTTTTATTACATGCGGCCCACTTGCCACTTAGATGATCTTGATTAGCCAGGCCTTTCAGACAAGAGGCAGGACGAGCGCACACACACACTCACACACAAAAGTGTGTAGTTGAAAGTACTTTTGAGTAATATCATGAGCTATGTTGGTAAGGATGCAAGAAGGAGGCACAATTACTGAAGCGTTAGAGTAACGTTGTGACACCCCCTCCCCCTCCCTCCACCTTCCTTCTCCTGATGAATCAATCAGACAGACTAATGAATGACTCTTCGTCCTGGCCATGAGGCATCCATCACCACCAATCAGCAGCTTCAATCTTCGCTATCTGTTAGGTGCTTAATTTTCAAGGCCGAATTATATGCTAATGAGCACTTCGAGGAATTAAATGGAAGCACTGCTTGTTTTCAGCAAGGAGAAAAAGCTGGAAGAAGCCCCGCCCCCCTCCCCCCCCACAGGTACTCAGTCAAGTATGACAGTGATGATAAAACCAACATACTGACAGCTTGAAGGTGCGATGGAACGTTGAGATACTGCAGAGATACATCCTGCCTTTCACGTAAGCCTCTTCTGTTCGGCTTCGTGGCGCAGAAAGCACTAACGAACACAGGAGAGTGCGTCCGTTGTTGTTGTGCCTGTTAAAGCGCTAGACTGGATGCTGTTAATGCATCTGATTTGCGACTCTGTCGTTTAAAAAAAGAAAAAAAAAGATCTGATTATCATTGACTGACAGTCCCTCAAAAGCCGGCTTCATCGATTAACGGCGAGAGACGGGACTGAGGTGTGTGGCGCACGCGCACACACACGCATTCTAGCATTGCCATCGATGACTGTATGACCCAACTTTCTGTATGTGTTTCGCAACTAAACTGGCTTTCACTGATGTGTCCACAAACTGCCAATTGCCCCACTATGTAACTGACACACACACACACACTCATCACATCGCTGCCACCTAGCCTACCGGTACAGCGGTCGGCCCATCCCCAACCCCCCCGACCGTGGCTCCTGGAGCCTGGATCGATACCCCTAACTGGCTCCTCTCCCTGCGTTTGCACGACTCCTTCGGGCTTTGCTCTCCCTCTCTCTGTGCAGCCAGGGCCTAAGGCCCCACCCCAACCCCTGCTGGCCACACAAACATTTAAACCTCTCTAATGAAATATAGACCCTCCACAGAGGACGGAGAACTGTATTATTTTCTTGGTTCCAGTGTACCTAAATGTGGACTGAAACCGGGTTTAATGGACAGTACTATTGCAGGGGATGATTTAATGATAAGGATACATAGTTTATCGTCATATGTGTCCATTATTTAGGAGTAAACCATTCTCCAAGGTCAGAACTCTTCATTAATCGCATCCGTGTTCTGGCTAACGCTAATGGATGTTTCTCGCTCTCCGTTTTCTTTCTTGATGCTCTCAAACTAAAGCGATTTAAATGTTGCCTTGCCAAGATGAAAAGGTAGAAGTCTGGCATAATTTGGACTGAGTCCCTGTGCCTGCAAGGCGAGGAGGACTTAACAATAACTGTTGCCCCACCAAGAGTTCCTCTCTTTCCAATTTGTTTTCAATTAAAAAAAAGAGTCATGTTATTAATTCCAAATAAAAATGACATATTTAATAATGAAGTTCACATCCTTTGTGCTATAAGATGAACTTTTGAAGGTTCATAGCCTGTTATGAAGGTTCAAAGCCACTGCGTTGTTCTTCACTGCCAGATGCGAAGCCTGTGAAACCAACCATTCCTCTCCAGCATCTGAGGAAAGTGCAGCTTCTCCGTGGTGCACTTTTAAAAGTAACGGGGATAGATATGTCAAGATACTCAACATAATTTCTGAAACCCTGAGAACAAGAAGTCTGTTGTGGCTTGGGTAAACTTGAAATGCTTGCCAAGACAGGCTGCTATTATTATTATTATTATTATTATTATTATTATTATTATTATTATTAAGGTTGTTGTTTGTTTGTTTGTCTGTTTACAGTATCCACCTGGATGCACCTTATTTCTCTGTTACAGGCCGCCACAAAGAGTCCTCTACGAAGAGCCCTACAAAGAACTAAGATGCTGAAAGTAGAACACGACATGAAAAGTAAGATTTGTCCAGTAATGTCGACTTAAAACGCACTCAAAGATATCTGACAGGAAACTTGCAGAGAGCCAGGTTTTTATGTCTCACCCGTGTCTGAGATGCTCAGTCCTCACAATTGAGACTTCAAAGAAACCAAACAAAAAAAGGACCACAGGAAGGTGTGTTCCTGTGAGAAAATACTACTTCCTCTTATATTGTCTTGGTCTGAGCTACAACTCCAAAAGAATAATAATGAAACCCTCCTTCTAAGCTCTTGGTGGCTGAACGCCTAATGGTCGAATCACTGCAGACAAGGTCCAGAGAAAGAGTGTCACTTCACCCATACTTCCACACTCTTCATTAGACTTACTGAGTGCACTTAATCAGAAAACTGCCGAGTGCACACTTTTCTTTTTTTCTTTTACCCTTCAAACGCCCATATGATCCACTTTCTTCGATATTTGGCTAAGTGCACTTCGACTGCCCACTATCCAGAAAAAAACTACCCATATTGCACTATAACAGCGCAATACCACAAATGACCATCAAAGCCCTTGCAATCATGGTGAGTTACAACACTTCCACTGTGTGATTAGACTTCCATTTGTCAATAATACAGTTTGTAGGTGTGTAAGGCTTTTGACGATTCACCACAGAAAGTTCTGTATGGAGTTGTATGCGGTACCGGTTCTGCAGAACCCATGGGCTCACAGCATGGGTTCTTTTACGAGGCCTTGCAGATTCTACCGTTGTAGAGGATGTTCTGGACGCTGGTAGTGTGTGGTAAGAGCCTCCGATTATGAGCAAGAGTGTGAGTATGTGTAGGGACTGGGCTCGTAGCAGGATAGGATCGATTACGCAACAGCTAGGTGTACAGTTAGGTTATACATCCTTCCTCGGGCCATGTGGGGTTATATCAACTAGAAGCTACTTCGTTTTCATGTACAGTGCTGTCTTCAAATGTCAGCCGAATATGTATTATTTATTACGGTTCATAATTCATTTGTTTGTGACATCATGGTTTAAGTTAGTGCACATGGCCACATTTTCTTATCAATAATGAGTATTTTCCAGATATTTCTCAACAAGTTTAATAGACTTAGCCTGTTATCAATTAAACATGGAGCAATGTGGTTAGAACTGAATAAGTAATCAGTCTGAAGGCTTAATTTAGAGGCTGTTTCGCAGCACATCTTGATTGCTGGTCATGTTGTGGTTGCATTATGCAGGATGCGGTGCAGGACGTGATACATTTTAGACACAGTTGTGGTATGAGTCATGCTAATTCAGGCTTTGGTCGTAATCTTCCAGTTACAGGCACGGTCTGGAAACCTCAAGACGTGTCGTTCGCTAAGTTCCTCCGGTCCGTCCCGGATTCAGCAGCAGTGGATCTGTCAGCCCATCAGCAGTTTTCCTCTGTGAAGTCTCTGCAGTGTCCTCCGTACTCTGCTGTACTCCTCTGTCCTCTGTGTTTTCCTTTCTTGTGTCCATACTGAGTGATGGAGAGTACAGGCAGAGCTCAATTCTGTCCATTCATTTATTTATTTATTAAATTTTTTTTTTTTTTTTACGTCTTCCCAGGAGTACTTGTTTCTGGCTTTGAGACAGCACTTTCTTATTCTGGCTGTATATTATTAAATCTGATCTGAGTGTTATTAAAGTCAAATACTACTAGGCTTTGGCCTGAGGAGGAGGACCAGTGCATGATGGATTCGTCCAATCATGCTTTGCTGTGCTGGTAAATGCAAATCAGCACTGGGGGTGATCTGGATGTACTGTTTGCAGCCTTGAAACCAACAGCTGAGAACCACTTGGTGACAGTGAACCACAACCGTAATCTAAATATTAGTTTCGACGTGTGATTTTGTGATCACAGAAATGACAGACCTAAGTAAACGATACAATCCATTATTTATCGTTGACTGAGATTCATTAGCGAGAATCGGAGTGGTGCATGTTTAATGAGTTCAAGGCTTTTGGGTGAAATCTGCGACTCGCCCTGATTGGTCAGGAGCAGACGAGAGGGCGTGGAGCCACTGGCGGGGCCCCAAAACATTAGATGCGTCGCTAAAGCCTGTACAGTAGAGGCGACATGTGTCAAAGTGTGTCATCCAGTCCCTCGGAAAATAATACATATAATAAGAGTATTTCATTTGTGTTATTATTATTATTATTCACTTGGCTATGTTGGCATTCTGATGTTTCACCTCCAAATTCAAATCTAACCAATAATAAATGAAGATTACTAGATGTGATTATGCAAATTAGTATTATGCAAATAAGATTGCACATTACAATTGTGCTGGTGCACATTTCTGTCTTTTTTTTTTTTTGTAAATTTAATGCAGTACTTTACACAGGAGGTGAGTCATAGAGTTAACAATAAGAATCATTTCAGGAAAGGGCCCTGATGTCCACTGCCTGCCTGTGAATTCAATATTAGGGAGGTAATTTCCGCTGGTGCATTGGCCGTGTGGAGCACCAGACACCCAACACTTTAATGAAGCCTTATCTAAAATCGCTTCTGCCCCGGCTCAGACCTTAAAAAGCCCTGCAGTGTCCTATTAGTGGGGGCAAAACGGGCGGTGACAGCCCGCACTCTGCCTTTCCTCACATTAACGAAGCCGTTGATACCCACCGTTGGCGAGCGGCCTCGCTAAAGACAGTGAAGCTTGTCAAATTACTAGAGTCGGGAAGGCAATAACATCGAGCCAGACAGGGACAGATAGAAAACAACACTGGGGGTGGGTGGTGGAGATTGGAAATAAGGACTTCCGATATTTCTATGGCAGCCTGTTTGGGACAATATCGTATGTTCATTTCCTATCTTATGCACAGATGAACCAAAATCTTCCCAATCTGTAATTACTATAGTGATAATGTAGGCATCTTGTGCCAGTTGGTTATGGGTGTAATGTGTGTGCTTATATGTAAGTGTATGTGGATGTCATATAGACACACTACCCAGGGCTACATTCAAGGTGCTTTCTACCCTTGTTTTGGCTTTTCGTTTAGTTCCTCCTGAATGAGGGGAATTCAGGCTGTTATCTGTGTCTCCCAGGACCTGCTCAATCAGCGCGTGCCTTCTGTCTCTGTGCACTCCCCCTCACCCGCTGCGCCATCCGAAACCAACCTCGGGCCTGGTTGGCATGCAGTCGGCGCCGATCCGACCGCAGCTCGTCCGTCCAGGGCCATATGGGTAGCGCTGACCCGCGAGCGAGTGTTTACCGAGCTCGAATCGCTCCTCTCCCCCGGCTCTGAACCAGCCCCGGTGCCTCCTCAGCGGCTCGCCGTCAGTCTCTGGTAATTAGTCTGTAGCAGAATTCACCCGCCCAGTGAAAACAAGGACAGTTGGAGGAATTCCCAAAGGAGCGAGTAGCTTCTGTAATTTAGAAAGCAGATGATCAGGTCAATTTGGGGCACAAGGCTTTGAAAAGAGCCTCATTTCACCAGATTCATGCAGAACATTTGCATTCCCTTCCAGTCATGGGTGGTATGATATTGGTTAAGTCAATCTCGTATCTCCAAAACAATAACCACAACAATAACAACAACTAATATAAAATGTGAAAAACATCTAGGTGTTTCCACAGATTTGCCCTCAGTAGGAAACTACAAGAGTTTATTTTTTAGTCCCTGGGTACATGAAATACCTAGAGGGCATGAAGAGAAGAGTCAGCTTTTGAATTTATGTAAGAAAAATCAAACCTGTCAGGAATGGTTTCTTGCAATAGCAGCAGCATATGGCCTACTGTACTGGAGAAACCATTCTGCAGGCATTGTTTCAGAGGAAGAGCTTGACAAGGATGGTTCAGAGAGTAGAATGTGATACCCTGAGGTAACTTGGCTTCGGAAAGACTGACGATGAGCCAAGACCCAGATTACGGTTCCGCTGTCCGCAGCCAGAATTTATGTCACGACCCCTCAAAGCTGTAAGTTTGTTTCGCTGTTTTTATTTTTCCAATTAGCCAAGCTCAGAAGGGAATGATCACTCCTCTCCCTCCTCCCTCTGTCTTGGGATCTGAAAATGAGAGAGTGAAAGTAATCGACTCAACAGAAAAAAGGACTTATGGGAGTTAAGAGCACTTTGGGTGATCAAGCCAGGCCTGCAAATGGCGCTTGGTCTGATGTCCTGTGTGAATGATTCAGCTTCATTGGAACTTGTCTCAAAGGTGCAACACTAGGGCAAAAACGCTGCAACCCTTGTACCCCATTTGCTCTCACATCAGAGGATCCAATGTGAGACTTTACAACTGCAAGTTCTTAGGAACATAACAGGTTCTGATGAGTTGAGGTTAGGGGAAGGGTGGGTTTAGCTGTCACAGCTTGGTTTAAAAAAAAAGAAAAAGATCTTCATCTGTTGTCATTAAGAGTGTTGGATTAAAGGCTACACACCAGGCCAAACAAAATGGCAGAGGGCTCATACATTCAAGTGTCCTGCCTTGGAGCACTTGTCTCTGAAGATGCATCAATCCCAAGTTGCTCTCTTTGTTCTCTGTAAGTTCTCTCTCTCCCTTCCCCTGTCCCCCAGTGCTTTCTTGTAAATGAGACTGTATGTTCTTAATGCTAAAATAACGGTTTATGGAGAGGGAGATCAAGTTTAAAGGACCTTTTTGAATAGCTACAGCGGCATCCATTCAAGGCCAAAGGTGTACATGCAATCAAGGTAAAGTAAATACCGCTGTGCATTGCTTCAAGGTGTATACCATTGCTCTGTTTCTCTTGAGCTTGGGCACAGTTTAGAATATTTTGTTTTCCTGCATTCTTCTCCTCATCTCATCCATTACGTACATTTGTATAATAACGCAGTTTACTCAGGGGGGATTCTTGTGAAAGCTTTGCCATTTACTCAGTATGTACACACCGCTGGGAGCTCATGGGGATCAAATCGATTACTTATTATGAATAGCTATTTGTGACTTACTTGCCTGAATGAGCTCATGGTGTGGGCTTGCATTTCTGGGACATTCTATACACACATCATTAATAATGCATGCCGAACATGGGAAGACCCAGATCATGCCTGGATTTACAAAGCCATCTGCAGACGGTTCTCAAACTCTAATCGTGAGACTACAGCAGCAGCGATCAAAAAGACTGGGTAAAATTCGCCAAGGACCTGTTCAGTTGACATATTTCGTTTTAAAATGGATTACTTTTCTAAGTCTTGTTCAGACTGAAATAATGCATGGGATTTTAAGTGTCATCAGGTGATTGGCTCGAGGGAGGAACAAGACCAAACACTTTGTTGCTGTGTGATAGAACAATTGCACAGATAGTAGAGCATCTCTGCCTCTCGCTCGCTCTCTCTCTCTCTAAATAAAAAGTATATCCAGCAAAATGATTCATCGCATGGCCTTTGCCACCAGGACAGATTCCAGATCAGGGCTGATTCCTCCTCGTTCTGTTCCACTGCCTTGGCTAGGAGACGGGGGCCGCTTCATCTAAACAGAGTGCCTCCAATCCCGAGGTGCCATCCTGGCCCACAGCATCACCACAACCTGATATGAACACAGAACCTTTTTCCTATCACTACCATGTTTCGAACAAAGGGGCAGTGGGTCTGTTAAACATCTCTTGTTTGCAGTGGGCTTGGGTTTGCTAAGTGCTAACTCGATGCTGGTCTTGTGATCATTTGAAATGTACAGTCAATTTCTTTTAGTGAGGCAAAACCAGAATAATGATGTAAACCTGTTTCCCACCACAAAGGTGGTACAATATACAATGTAAATGCTTCATGTCTATGTTTATCCAGCTTCCTTCAGACTTGCGTCTAAAAATGGATTAAAGAAAATGCACTAAACTATTTTTTCAACCATGATATAAAAAAAAATAATCCCTGAATATCATTTCTTACTTTTTGAGAGTGAAAGAAAATATTAGATCTGCTCTAAAAAAAAGAGGGCAGTTAGTGAACAAAGCTAAAATGTTTGATTTCATACATTGTGAAGGCTGTCCAAAGCTCAACTATTACAACTGCAAAGCCAGCAGAAGAACAAAGGCCAGTATCTTCAGAATGCTTCAAAGGTAGAAGCATAATATGCTTACATAACACCACATTATTACTCGAATCATTTTCCTCCTAGAAACGTTTTTTTTTTTCCCCTCTTGTGCTTTTTTCAGACATGCTCTCTCCAAAATGAGATTGTCACAGAAAGGTTAAGAGTGCCGATAACATTTGGAGAAAATATTCATTTATGGAATAAGGCGCTGCAGATGAGCTATTTGTCTTGTCTGCTATCTCTGAGGCCAGGCTTTGAAGGGACAGTCTCATCTTCGCCATCTAGCTGGCCAAGACCGAGAACAATTTCAAATAAGTGTATTACAGGCATTTGTCTCCTGTAAGCCGGGAAAGCCACAGGAGGAGATAAACTCCATGGAACAGGATTCAGGTGGTTCTGTATACACTACAGATGCTTTGAATCGCTGCATACACTGTCACACTGCCTGAATATACGATATATAATAAAATGCTTGCTATATAAGTTCCCCTGGCAAAGAAAATGTATATCAAATAATGTTAAGAGGACAAGCCAAGCACGGTATTTCTCTGGGGTTATGATCATCCTTTACTGATGCTTACAATGACATTTAGACCATTTTGTTAGCAGTTAAGTTTGAAGAGCACATATAACATTTAATGGCAAATTGCAGTTTATATCAATAACTTCCCATCAAATTGGAATCCCCTTATTGAGCTTCTGGATGTGTATCATTAATGCATTATTACCTAAAAGTGCAACAGGTATGTTTCAAGCAGTGGTAGCCATTCCTCCTGTTGGAAGTGTACTTAACCTCCACAACTCAAGCACAACAGAAATGTAACACAGCCCATCGTCTGACATCTTATGAAGAGTTACCAAATCTGAAAATTATTTACAGTGTCAGGCATTTAGTTTGGGGAAGGGGGGTGGTAGATAAATAAAAAATGAGGCCCTGGCTTGCTCACACTTTTGCTGTGCAGTGGAATACTGTATCTGTTTGCTTTCACGCCTCCCCTGGCAGCTGTGCTGTTACTCTCCTTCCCAGTCAGCCATCTTGTTTGCATTTGTATGGCCTCCATTTTCCACCTAGTGTTTACAAAGCAATCAGCACACACACAACCTCTGCTTAACTCCTGCCAATCTCGCTGAGTATGAGGGGCTTATTCGAGCTTGTTACTACAGTGGATGAAATCCACTGATTTACAATGCGCTGTGGTTGCCAGATCTGCCTGTAGAGCCCCTCCCCTCCCTCCATGTGGTTATTCAGATGAAGAAGTTACCAACTTAACAACTTTTCTCTTATTTTGGTAATTCACAGAAAGAAAGTAGGGATAGAAAGGAAAAAAGCTGTACAATAAAGTGATACATTTGATTAGAGTGTCTTGAATTCTGTTGGCAGATACTGTCTGACTCACTCACAGTTTATTTCTCCAGAAAATAATTGAAATTCTGAATGGCTAATGCCACAATATTAGCTGCACGCTGCACTCAAATAGCGTCTGTCAAAAAAGAATCTATTATAATGAAATTTGCTCTGCAGAGAACAAAGCTAATGGAGAGCATTTGTATAGTCCCGTATCTTTGCTGTGACAGGCAGTGTTTTTGGTTCTGTTCTTTTGCTGCATCTCAGCTGTGAAAACCTGACAAAAATCTTAGATCTTAAAAAAAAAAAAAACCCGTAAAGAGTACAGATATGTTTCAGAATAAGAGTATGTTTTCTCCCCAGACACACATTCTGCATCCACAATAATGATGCTGCACATAGGTTTTAAGGCTGAAATTCTCTCTGCATCATCGCATCCAGTCTGCCTCCTACATGAGTTTAATTTTCGTGAAAAAAAGAAGACCTATGACAAATGAATACGGCATTCGATTGGTGATTGGTTTTGTGGACTTATCTCAGTTACGCTATGCAGGTGCGTTACACAAACGGACTAAAACTTCGACACGAATAGAGAAAGTACACTACGTATAGTTCTGTTTTTATATTTTTTCCCTCTTCCAGAGTGCTGAGTACAGTCATTGCTATTCCGGAGCAGTGATTGCAGCATGCAGGCGAAGTAGAGGGAGAATCCCCAGAGGAGAATGAGAACCTCCATCCCTCCCTTTCCCCACCTGAATTAGCAATAACTCCTTTTGACTTTGAAGGGGGAGGTGGAGATG
>JAOXYF010000016.1:9847331-9867129 GCA_028565775.1 Sternarchorhynchus goeldii
ACCCAGACTCCCCTCCCCCACCCCACCAGCCCCCCGGCCCACTCACCACTCCTGGGACCGAATGTGATGCTTTAAAGGCCAGGAGGCTCTTAGCTTTGAAGACTTCCAAAGGAGGATGAAGGGGGTGGGCCGTCATGATCAGGAACAGCCCCTGGTGAGAGCATGGGTGGCCTACTTCAAAGCCAGCACGTCCTGACCTTCCCAGAGAGATGGTTCCGCCTGCTCTCTGCCTGACACCCCTCGCTGGGCTGCATCCAAAGCTTAACCACTTTCATATAACTTCGTTTTTCACATGTGTTGAGGTTGGATCGTACAGCAGGGCTTGTAAGGTTTGGGGTTGAGAGTCTTTAAAGCACACCTTATCCAGAGCTTATAGATCTAATTTCAACTCTTTCAGAAAAGTTTGTGGTCGAATTTGATGCTGTTCATCTTTCTTCCGGAACAGGATGAACCTTTTGGAAAGTGAAGACCATCAATAAGCACCTCTACCTGGAGCATACCACCTAGCTGTGAGCTGTAAGTCCAGCAGAGGAAAACGCACATGACTCTTCCCTTCATATCACTCAATGTGTAGTGCTTTCAGTGTCATCCTTTGATCCATAAATAGAAACAGAAGTTAGATCTCAAATAGTGGAGTTTTGACAGCTCATGAATTATGGATGTGATGCTCTCGTTGTCATAATTGAAGTTTTGATGGATGACGTCTGAGAACACTTTAAGAAATCCTGTTTGCACCCATCTGATGACATGTCAAAGACACTGTGATTGCCACTAAGCTATTTATCAATGTTTTGTTGTATTTGAAATGAATTATTTGAAAATGAATTATTTGAAAATGAAATAGAAAATGCTTATTGAAAATGTAAATCAATACCCTTATAATGACTTATATTGAATTTTTTATTGTTTTATTCGAAGCAAATTGCAGCCTATCCCAGTCCATGTTTTTAAGAGATTGGGGATCCATAATATAACACTTTCTCACCTCTCTTGTATGATTGCAGAAGCAGAAGAGTTTTGTGGTTCTTTACTACAAGTAAACTCCTTTTGATACTAAGTTCCACTCTGAACTAAAATGTTTTCTATACCATTAAAAAATGGTGGTTGTAGATGAGACCCTTATCACAGTTTGTTTCACTGGTTTCGTAATTCTTTAAATATAATAAAGATTGCCTTTTGGAGCTGAAAGAAACATTTAGGGGTGAATTTTGTGTTAACCAATGTGCTGAGAACCACACAGGATCTTTAAGAACCTTTAAGAATTCTTAATGAAACCATATTAGCATAAATTGCAAACAGTCAGAACAAATCTGTTTAAGAAATACTACCACAGTGCTATTTTTTTTATTACTGTTACTATTTATGGCTGATATAAAGCGCTGTTTGAGCTCTTTGGTATTACAATTCTCTCTGGGCTGAAGGCATCTCTTGTGTTTTCTCCTTTGTTTCTTTCTGTTCCTGTCTGTTTGTCATCCTGTAAATTTCCCAGCGAACCTAAAGTGCCTCAGAGTACCGTCTCCTTCCTGGGTCAATAACGTTTCTCCAGCACGGCTGCCGCTCGCCCTCCCGCCAGCTGCTGGCGTGCACACGACTCCGGCAGAAGCTCCCCTCCTGGGGGAAATTCCTCCGGAAAATCCAATATCGCAGTTATTGTTGTGTGGGCTTGGTGCGATCGAAGGGGGTGGGGGGCCGGGTGGTTGTGTAGAGGAGGGATGGGATTTCTGAGGTGGTTGGGTCACTTCAGCGAGCAAACGGAGGTAGGGTGGAGCAACTAAAAGGCGGATGGAGGTGCAGGTGCAGTGCCGGAGCCGAGCCACGCCGTCTGGATCCACACGAGGCCTCGAGAAAAGTGAGGGATCACGGGCGTGGAAACCGAGGTTTAGCGCTGGTGATCCATTGCTGATCTCCTGAACATTGGCAAACAAAAGTTCCCAAACACATTACGGCACTGATATATTTCACGGAAGGTGACACATCACCACGTAACAGAGCAAGAATCGCTATGAAGACGAAAGCTAACTTGGCCTAATTTGTGCATGGATACCCAACCATACTCTACCTAATGAACACCTGGATATATGAATGACCGTAAGTTTCCTCTCAAGGCACAGCTGTTCAAGTATTGGTCCGTAGGCCCAGGTGCCTGTGTGTAATGTTCGGCGAGAGCTTAGAGATACCTGCTGAGCGAACAGCTGAAGCGTCATCCCCGTACAGTCATTTGCATCCCGGCGCGTTTCGGGGGCGTTGCGATGATGAACCGGTCCTAGCATTCGTGCACCAAAGCCCAATCTTGACCGGGTCCGCTGAGCCGCGTGATTCAGCCCGGCACCTCCGAGATTCATCGTCAGCTGAGGCTCGTTCATCAGCCACCAGCCCCCTGCCACCACGCCGTCCCTTCTGTGATGGTCCCTCCGGAGATCCTCCGCCCGTAGCTGGGTCCTACATCTTCTCTCCGAGCTCGAGCAGAGGCGGCCGGGCGGAACCGATGGTGTGCTACGTTGGCTCGGGGCTCGCGCCCTCGGGCTAGTCTGGTCCGGGCCGTGGTGGGGTAAAGCACGACTCGTTCACCCAGGCTGAACTGAGATCCCCTTAAGAGATTGCAGAGGAAAAGCCTACAGCTGAAAGCCTCCATCTCTCTCTCTCTCTCTCTATCCCTATCCTGCAGTAGACTGAATAGTCTCTGCTCACAACATTAGGTCTGGTGTCGCTAATGTTTCTTTCTGTCCATATTGTTTCCTGTACACCCAAGCACTTCTGCAGACTGATTTCTCTCTCCATTCTGAACACGAGTGCAATTCTCCTCACACACACACACACACACACACACACACACACACACACCCCTATTCTAAAAAAGAAAATGTCATACAAACATGACTTCATGCATTTCAACATAAAGGCAAGCAAGGTCATGTCTTATTCCTTAGATTTTTACAATGGATCGTTGCACAGTTCCTTCGCACGGAATAATTCATTGCCAACACGCGGGACGTAATGTGGATATTTGTCTCCAAGCACCGCCGTGTGGCCAAGCAGCGGTTTTTTTTTTGTTTTTATTTTTTGGTTTTGATTTTTTTTTTCCTCCTGTGAACTGTGGTCATTTACTTCACCTTGTAGTCACCTTGATTTGTGTCCTGCCTGTTGGGGCAGATGTATTGTGAAGTGAGGAAGTGGTTATATCCCTGGCTGTTCTGCAGGGAACCCGTGCATCGACTAGCGGTCTTCCATCAGAGAGGTGCTAATGAAGGCGAGAGGGGGGGCGGAGTGGGCCTGGGGCCTGGGCTCAGTGTGTTATTGCTTTCCACAGCACGGTTCTCTTTTATCTCCCGCACCTGATTTTGGCAGCACACCCCCTTGCCTACCACACCACTCCCTGTCCAGTCGTTATCAATTACAGAGCTCCGAAAAATCCCGCTCCCGGGAAGTTTGAGCTTTGCCCCAGTCGAGAGGAAGGCAGAGAGAAGTCGGTCCCCGAGCATCGCCGAGCACCGTTAAGGACGCGTCTGCCGCGTTGGCGAGACCCGCGGAACGCGGTGAGAGTCAGCTCGGCCCCTCGCCATCGCCGCTCCGTGCGGCTGCTTCTCCGTCTTAATCCCTCCAGATTCCCGCGCGGAGAGAGAGAGGCGCAAGTCACCGATGAACGAAATTTCACGTCTCATTTCCAGAAACCTTCGGCAGATGGCTGGGCTCTGCGATTCCTTTCCCCTGCGGCATTAACGGAGAGCCTCGGATGGGCCGGGAGAGGGGGAGGCAGTCGGAGACGGAGACGACTCCGGGAAAGAAGCACCGAGTTTCACAAAGGTCATATCGATGGTGGTGGGGGGGGGGGTGTTCGGTTATGCTGAGATTTATGGCGTTTTCTGTTTTATAAAGTGTGGCACGGCAGAAATGTTTGACTTTGAAAAGGCCTGTTCATAGATTTTTGTGTGCTCCCATAGGCAAAAGTAGTGTTGACATCCTTACTTTGTACTGCATTTTAAGAGATGTCAGTCAGGCCCTGCTTTTCTTAGAGTTACGCCATAAAGGGAAGGACAAAGATCACTTTGAGCACTGTCTGTTTGCTAAAAGCAAGACCCTGGGCTGCTAGAGAAACACTTGTGTCGTATGTCGACTCACACCTGCACGGCCTCACACGTGTGTGAGGTTCATTTGCTATAGCTTTAAAAGTTTCATGGACGTACAGTTTAAATCAAAGATACTTTCCTCAGATATAAAAAAGAAAAGAGTAGAAGGGGTGATCAGAGAACACTCCTCCCCAGAAGAGTGATGATTGGCTCTTCAACCATCCCCTGGACCCACATCCATCTCTCTCTCTCTCTCTCTCTCTCTCTCTCTCTCTATCTCTTACAACGCCTCCCTCCCTCCACCCGTGGGTGTGCGGTAGGATGAGAGAGTCTTGGGTTCATCCAGATGGATCTGACGTGCTCTGATTGTTCGTGTTCTTCAGCGGCGTGCTCTGCGGCCTCTGCCGCCACAGGGTGATTGGAGAGCGGCGGTTCGCCAGCACCTCTCTGATTGGCCCCGTCGCTTCGAGTGCAGCCCAGCTGCGACTACCGTCTCCGCGCACACAGGGATTTGTGGGCGGGGTGAAGAGGTCATCAGGAAGCTGCTGGTTTCACATTCGTTCTGGAGTTTATTTAATAAACTGGCTTTTTGAGCTTTCAGATGTTACTATAGGGGAATAAATAGCCCACCCCCTCAACATTTGACTAAAATGTCTAATTCTAATTTTAACCTGAACCATCTGGAATAAATGCTGGCATAAGTCACTTCATTTATCCAACATGATAAATTCACCGAAGCATGTAGTGCTGTGTAGTCTTAATGAGGCATCTCATTGATATAGCTTCTGCAAGGATATTCTTGGAGATAATTTATTTTAATAGGTGTCTTTAATAAAGTTATTTCAAGCTCCATAACCAGCCAGTATAATATACTACATTGTAATCCATGTTCTATAATAGGACAATTAGAGAAGTTGTCCACTGTACCCTATTATATGTGTGAGTGTGGGTAAAATGTATGGGATATTGTTGCTCAATATAATGCAGTCCTCACAGTGCTTTCCTGAATGACTAATCTGCTAGGATGTTGGCTACTTTCTTTAAACGAGGTGTAGCTACACTTTGTGAGACTTTGATTTCGCAGTCGTGAAGATCTCTCTTCTCCCCTGTGTGAGTATGGCATTAATCTCTCAGTGCCATGACTCAGGCCCACAAAGGCCTGAAATTAGAGGCACACCTCCAGCCACACAGCGTTACATTGCCACACAGCTACACACACACACACACCGTGTACACACACACTCCCACGCTGCGCCAGGAGTGATTAATTTTCAAGCCAGGCTTTGAAGTCCTGTTCTAGCTCTTTCATACTCAACTAATTGCCTCTAATTGTGTTCTCAGTAGGTGCAAGGCTAAAATACTTTAGTGAGCTTTCTTTCTTCCCAACAAACCAGGCACTTACCCTGAAAGACAGTTAAAGGATGCTCTAATTGATTCACCTTTTTATGGACTACTGCAAGTCCCCCTCATCTCCAGTTCTCCTAATTTACTCAATTATCCTAATTTACGAATCATCTCATTCATGCCCGGAAAATTAGAGTGATTTGTAACTACCAGGTTGATTCAACTTTTCAGCTCTCTATGGCGGTGTCAGTACTTTTAAAATCTATGTAAGTGTAAAATCCAGTAAGTGTACTTACTGGATACTGCGTTGAATACCTTTTTGGAGGTGTTCCCGAGATTCAGCGCTGCCTTGTTCCTCTTTTGACGCGTCACATCAGCATTCTGTCTGCATCGCTCCTCTCACTGTCTGCTCTTAAATGGCTTTACCATTGGCACAATAGCCACGTCCTTGAGGTAGTTTGCGAGATCAGGATGTCATTTTTGTGCGCTGAAATAAGTAGGAGACTACCTTTTAAAGTCCCAGCATTGCTCTCTTGGGCCAGTGGCTTTGAGAAGCCTTCTCTCTCAGTGGTATTCATAAACTGTGTCGTCTAAAAGAGTCAACTGGGCACGCTCTACCGCTAATTTAGACAGGCCATGCGTGAAACCAATTCCACGTTGTAAGCCCTCCTTGGAAATTTAGGAAATCCACGAAGAGGAAGTTCTATTATTGGCTGCTTGACCTTTAAAGCATAATTGCCTTTTCTTCACAAAGGACTGAAAAACTGTTAAATGTTCAAAATGAATATGAGACCCACTTTAAAAGCTCCAATAAGCCAAACAATAAAAATATGTTTCTCCACAAAATGGAAGCTGTGCTATTAGGAATGGATCTTTAAATTGTTTTAAAAGTGGAAGAAGTACCACTGTTTATCGTGCTCCTCCGCTCAGAGCTTTTTCTGAATTGTCTCGTAAAAAAAAAAAAAAAAAAAACGTGCCGTATTTGAACCAGTTTTGCTCAACGGGAATGAGTACAGGCCAGTCACTTTCACGAGCGGTCATTGCTGGACGGTCCCATGTTGCAAGAACGTTTTTGAAAAGTCCTCCGGAATAAAATGCTCCGTGGAGCTTTACAAAGTGACTCTCAGTCTTACTCCAAAGTTTATAAGGAATTTCTGGCTAGAGCTTGAAAAGGCTTCACTTCACCTATCATAAAAGCAAGACTTTGAAGGAGATTTTTTCCAGACTATTGTCACTTCAAAGAGCAGCATCTCTCACTGTATTCTTTCCTTCTGTAATAGTTCCTTATGGAGTGTGAAACCTATTTGTAGAGGCGAGAAACTGTACCGGAGAAGTTGAGAATGCTGCGCGGATGCGAACCCTTAAGAAAGTGTTTTGACATTGTTAGAGGTGGATATAGTTGCCATAACCCTTGGAGTGTAAATACACAAATACAAAACTCTTGGAGGAAACACAATCAGCTGATCAGACTCTTCTGAACAGTTCAGTGGTTGCTGACCTAGTGAACGCACACACATCAGTTGGGAGGCTGGGGGGGATTATTTGGGCCAGTCTGGCACCTGCCAATTGCAGTATTTCTTAGTCTGTGCCCTTTAGTCACTGGTCATTTTCTGGCCATGGGATCGTTTTTATCAGAATATTCAGCGTCAGAAAACTCCGATTTGACATCATTGTTGCAAATATCATCAAACATGGCTTTTATGAGAAGGAATAGTTAATATTGGGTTTAGTTCTCCTGTTGGCATCAGTTTCTTGGTTGGGGAAAAAACCCAACCAAGAAACTGATCACAGATATATATATATATATATACTGAACCTTTAGAGATTCTCAGATTCTTTTAATCTAATCTAACTTAATCTAATCTCGTTTAACTTAATCTAATGTAATACAGACGAAGAGGAGCGGGTGGCTGCCAGCAAGGCTGGTCTTGGTGAGCTGCAGCGAGATGGTGGGCGGAGCCAACCTGAGGGGGTAGTGGTAGGTCGTAGGTGTCACTTCACAAAGTCCACCATGAGCGCCGAGTAGTGCGCACCCAAAGCAAACATCATCATCATCATCATCACGGCTGCTGCCATCAGGGTGACGGTAGTGATTTGATATCATTGCCGAGTGTGACTGGGTAGGTACATTAGCGATGGAACATTAAACTGCCTCCCACTGCTTCCAAATGGTTTGTAAAACAAGATTTTCATTTCATAATTTATACCGCGGAGAGGAGGCCAGAAAGAACCAGGAAGCAGAGGAAGGTAACATAAACTTTATGATGATGATGATGTAGATGATAACGATGATGCCAAAGATTCAACTAAAAAAAAAACCAACCAAAAAAAAAAGAAACAGGAACTTCACCACATAACTAATATGAAACTTTAATCTGTCAGTGTTTAATCTGTCAGTTTTGGGATCACATTCAAATTTTATTCCTCGTGCTTCAACTGCTCAGACGTCTATAAAGCTGCTTTGTGTAAAATCTGTAAATCCCCAACAACAGCCTACATAACTATTTAGGGTAATATGGTAATTTGAAAATAATGGAGATTTCCCTCCTCCCGTAACAAGCTGTGTCCCGTGTCACATGATCATTACTCATCACCATGCCATCACTTTCAGTGATTTGATTGGGGGATGATCACTCAAGATGTCACCCAGAGCTCATTCAAACCAATACCCTTCTGAAATCTGTTTCTTGCCCTCTCCTTCCCAGTTACTTCAGGAAACCTGCTTGAACCTATTTTATTTCATGCATGGTCTATGCTCGAAATGATGTATAGCAAATTTCGATTTGCCGTTATACTGAACCTAATTTTAATTTGCCAGTCTCTCAGAAGTACAACTGCCATGACTTGTTGATACTAAACTGAACCAATCAGACAAATATTTTGAAGGTGGATTTCAGCCCAGTTGATTTATTGTTTTGATTTGAAGCCAGGACAGAGTGGGTCCCTGAAGACTATTCCATGGAAAACTCCATTACAGAGCTATGGTTAACTCTATGGTTAACTGTTTTACATAAACTGTACAACTAAAAGGTGGGTACTAATTCACAATTAGCGCAGTTAGTGGGTACTAGCTGAACCACAACAGTTGTTCAACGTTCAACCAGCTTAGTCACTGTGGCAAGTTGCAGTTTGCGCAGGTGACTAAGTAAAATACTACTCAAAAATATTTTAAAATTCTGCTAGCTATTGAGCTCAGGTATTATATTTGAGAGTGAGAGGAAAACAGAGTGAGAAAGGGAGCGAGAGAGAGAGAGAGAGAGAGAGAAAGAGAGAGAGAGAGAAAGAATGAGCCCAGAGAGACTGAGACATCAAAACAAGGAAAGGAGGACAGGTCCTCAGTCTTCTGGATCTGCATCCCAAGAGTCCTGAGGGAGACATAGGGGTGGTGTTATTTACCACACTCTCCGACATGCTGAGCAGCTCCTCGTAGTGCCTCTGAATGCATGAGTGTAAAACCCACATTTCTCAGCCTCGCTGTAGGAGCTGAGACGTGGAGAGAGTCATTCCTCTGCCTCGACTCAAGTTCTTCCCGAGAAGCTCCCGTTATCAATAAATTAATTTAGGTGTGCGTATACTTTAAACGGCACTTAACTCCCATGACAGATGCACCCCCCGCCCAAACCGCGAGACTGTTGAAGGACCTGTAAAGAGCCAACTTTAACCTTGCTTTCACATTGCTCAGGTTTCTACATGCCGGCCCACATCTGGTGTGTGCCTTACAGGTGTGTCTTGTGGCCGTTTTATGGGCGTGTCTCTTGTGGCTGTGTCTTTTATGGGTGTGTCACTCGTGGGCGTGTCTTTTATGAGTGAAACTCTTATGGGCATGTCTATCATGCGCATGTTTTTTTTGTGTGTATTTTATAGTCATGACTTATGCTGTTTCTCTTGGCCCTTGTTAGCTTAGCCTATAATGCTACACTTTTTAAGGGTCGGGTAACTTGTGTGAATGTATTGTAAGGCGGTTCATTCAGTTAGTGTTGCATGGATGTAGCTGTTTCCATGTCATGGATAGGAGGTTCAAGGGCCATTGCTGTCTGTCTATTATGATCTATTGCACCAGAAAGTGAAAATTGTTTCTGGTGATGGGAAGCAAGTAAGTATTCGAGACAGGGAAGAGTCTTGATATGTGTCTTCTTTGTGTCTTGTGGGATGGAGGTGCAGGTTCAATCTTACTAGAGGCTTTAAGGCAGTCTGGTGCAGAGCAGGGCTTGATAAGTGCTTATAAGTATGTGGGAGCTGGTCCAATTTTGTCTTTGTAGGTGAGTGTCAGTGTTTTGAAACTGACATGAGCTGCTACAGGGAGCCATTGTTGGGAACGCAGCAAGAGGGTGATGGGGGAGAACTTTGATCGGGAGGTTGAAAACAACCCGTGCTGCTGCATTCTGAATGAGTTGGAGGGATCTGATCGCACAGAGGGAGGATGTGCCAGGAATGAGGAACAGTAGTCCAACATTAGGAACCGTGATCCAACATGAGGAACCGTGGTCCAAACTGAGGAATGGTGGTACAACACAAGGAACCGTTGTCCAACATGAGAAATGAGCTTCAATAGTCCAACATGAGGTCAAACAAGCGCCCGATTGGTTTCCGTGCAGAGAAATGGCCGCATCCTCCCGATGACGTAGAGGAACCTGCTTGGCCAAGTCAAGATAGTTTGCAAAGAGAAAGATGTCTGTTGGTCCAGAATTACCCCAGTGTCGCTTTGGCAGTTAGATTGATCCAAGAGCTCTTGAGTGAGATTCTATAGCTTCTGCTCAGTGAAAACGTATAAAAAAACGTATAAACAGTCACATAAAAGAGTTCTCAGGTTCCACTCCCCCAGAAAAATAAACAGAAAAAGTTTACTTCTATGAATGCTTCTGGGATATTTCTCCCCACTGATGTCTTTGCTGATTTTCAAGATTTCCTGTTCCTTCTCAGTTTTGTCCCAGAGTTAAACACTAAAGCTATGTATTTTGTGTGTGTGTGTGGTAGGAAAGATTGCCAATCAATTCTTCTGCCACAGTTTCCAACAGGAGGCCCACCTGGAGAATGTATTTCATGAAATACTCAAGCCGTTGAATAAGACCATTAGCGTGATTAAACAGCTCCGTACGCAGCAGTCAAGGCCGAACGATGGAAAAGAGTAGAAACATGACGGTGCTTGTGAATCGTGATTAAAAAGTGCTAATTGTATTTTTCATTACAGGGAAATCGATGGTTTGCTTCAGAGACGTTACACTTGGTTTAGTCTATTTGTGAAAAAAAAAAGATTTCATTTGGGGAAAGCAAATCATTATAATTAGAAAAGTGATTTTAGCAAAGACAAACAACAACAACAACAACAATAGAATGCTGTCAATCAGGCCATGAACAAACTGTAACCTGTAAAAAACTTTTACCAATATATTTACCAGATGTATTTCCTGAATATAGTTTAATTCACCCCCCTCCCCCCATCTCTCACTAGCTTAAATACATTCATTCATTCCCATCTTTACAGGAGTAAATCTTTTCATATTTATAATAGAAAGCTGCACAGACTGTGTAATGATCTCTGTATCATCCCTGTTTAGAACTATAGGGGTTTCCTATTAAACCTGCTTCCTTCTGGTCTGGTCCACATTAGCAATGTAATATGCTGAGGTAGGATTCTGGGCTTTATGCATTGTTTGTGAGGTCATACACCGTGTAATTATATTTTGAACCCTCTGGGAAACTCAAGACAAGCGCATATAACAGAACAAACCGCAGGTGAATGTGGAAATAGAGTAGCATTCTACATTAGCCTGCTAAATTTATCACCGCAAAGCACAAATAACGAGTGGAGTCTTCAGAGGTTCTGAACTTAGCTGTGGAATCATTAGTCTACTTGTGAATGTATGAGAGGCAAACGGGGTAGTGATGGCCAGCTTCATCATTCACAATATTTGGATAATTATGCTGCGATTCGCGGTGGGTTCTCCTACACAGCTACCTGTGATAATTCCCTACATCCGTGTATGGTTGTGCCCATGCTAGAGATGTGAGCAAATGAGACCAGGAGAGAGAGAGAGAGAGAGAGAGATATGGATATCTGCCACACCCATAACACAGCTGAGACATGCTGAAGAACAGACAGGCTGTGTCTGTCTGCAGGCTAAACACGTATAAGGGAGCCTTGATGGGTTGGAGAGGTTGGATGCCCCGATGCTCTGTGTAATGCAGCCTGACGGTCACCAGGGGACACTCAGGCTATTGAGATTGGCATCTGGAGACACGGAAGGACTTCGAGGGACACCAAAGGAGGGATAATGTATATTTAAGTAAAGCAGAACTTTACAGTGTGAGAGATGGCTGCCTCTTAAGGGAATGCTAACCCAAACATGCTAGCATTGCTGGCATGCAGCCAGTGCTATGTTATGCTAACTGATTTCTGCTAACATTTATTTACTATCAACCAAATTAACTCTTTTGGGGGGGGGGGGGTGCTCCTTTAAGATGACAGAGCAGGAAAAACCCCAGAGCGCAGAGACGTTTTACGTTATTTACAGACACTTATAAGCTGATTAACTAACACCTAGCAAATCCCATTAACTAATGAGCCAGTTAACGACTACAGAGGACTACAAAAGCGGAGCCATGTCATGGTTCCGGCCAAAGCGCTACGGTGATTGAGGGTGGCTGTGTCATATTAATTAGCCGTCGCTGAAGCTGTTGGGTGGGAGGCTCATTACCTCAGCCTTTGCGGGAGGCTCTTCCCTGTCGCGGGCTCTCCGCGGCTCCTGCCCTTGCCCAACTCCCCCCCCCCCCAGCGCAGCGACGTGAGGTTAATTACCTGAGGGCGGCGCTCGCTGGTGTCAGTGCAAATTGGATATTTTCACTTCAGAACCACGTGTTGACACTCCTCCTTCTGCATGGTGGACAAAAACTACATCATGGCAATTACCCTTAATTGTTTGTAGAGGAGGTCACAGAGGAATGGTAATAAATGTGTTGAAAGGAGAGAACTCCCCCCCAACCCTAAGGTAGACTATGCCGTTGTTCTATGAATAGGCTCCACACATTCACAATTGCCTTTATGGGCTTTGAACCATTGACTCTAATTAAGTTCAGTGGAAGAACAGGCAGGTTTCTGAATACTGGGCTGTCATACTGAATACTGACATATAATGTTTGAATTGGCCAGAATTATTAAGTTATTTATACAAGAGGGATGTATTGTTTTATGCGTGGCATTTCTTTTCAGTTACCTTGCTCAACATTATTGCCCTTCTACACACACACACACACACACAAACTCGCACGTGCCTGTGTTTACTTCAGAAGCAGCAGCTGAACTTTACAGTGGTGGAGAATGGCCAAAATCTGTCATAGTCCTGACAAATGCAGGCCAATTGCAGTATGTTACACTTTGTTAAGGCTCGCTGCCTCCATAAAATGTCAGACTCCACCTGCATTTACCAGCCTTCGGGGAGAGATGGGGGCGAGTCCAGCACTGTGCTCCGAGCCCGGTGTCTTCACACAGAGCTCTGCAGAATTCAGGCTCCACTCAGCCAGAAGCTCTGCACCACTTCCTATTTCAGATTCATACTAGCACTTTTGGCTCTCTGTTTCCTGGGCCCAGTGCTCTTCTTGTTACCAGATATTTCAGTGACAACCTTTCATGCTCCAAGACAAGATTAATTTCACTGTAGTAAGTGGATAATTGCTTTCTTTTCAAAGTCTTTTTAGTGGGTTTGTAAAACAAGACAACGTTCAGGAGAACCCACGATAGAGGGCAGCGGTAATGGAGTCCAAAAATCCTTCTTAACAGCTGAGTTGTAAACATTGGTAAGATTACCTAGTAAACCAGAAAAGAAAGTACAATAACATTATATAAGTACAAAATAAAATTAGAACAACAGTCATATAATCTGACAAATGAAAAAAACTGCAGTAAAGAAAATAAAACTGAATGCTTAGTAGAAAACAAAGAAAGGTTAAGAATTCATAAGTGTACGTGCCTCCACGGTAGTACAAACGTCAGTGATTATTACCGTCTTCATCACCAAACTCACAACTGCAGTGAAGCTACCTAGCTAGAAGAACTTAGTAGATTTGCTGGAGGCCAGAAGCAGAAACGCTTAACATTTATGACTCAATCATGTTGTCAAACTCTTGACAGTATGTCAGAAATGGTCCCCAGACGTTATAACTTTTTCATCTGCTGGAGATCCTCTCCAGCTTGAGGTAGGACATAATATCCTCGAGCCACTGGGAGGGTTTTGGTATGGCAGCTTCCTTTCACTACAGTTGAGCTGCACAGAGAGGGAAGCAAATTACAGAGCATCATGTTTCGCTTTAGGTTGGGCTCTGTTGTACAGTTCAGCATTTGGGACAAGGTTTGGAATACATCTCTCCACAACTTCTCTAAACTGGGGCAGAACCAGAACATATGTAGTAGTGAAGTGCTATGTCCTCTGCATTTATCCCAGTTAGGGCTAATGTCTAGGTATATTTTGGATAGTTTTAATTTGGATATGTGAACTTTGTGTACTATTTTTGAAGCAGGAGGCAATGAGCTTCACGTAGAAGAAGAACATTTGTTTGAAGGAGTTGGGCTCCATGATCATCTCCACTAGGGAACTGGGCTGAAAGTGGCAATACTGCAACAGTCAAAGTGCATCATTTCAGTGTCACTGAAGAGTTACTAAATAACTGTTGTAGTTATTTAAATAATAAGCCAAGTTTAAGAGCGGTCGCCAGTCGTTCTCCAGAAAACCTACCTTCCTTAAATGTATGCAATATTCAATATATAAACATATCTAGTTCAGTTTAAATCAATGTAATCAAAATATCACCTGTATTCTGGAGTTTTGAATATTCTAAAGGGTAGTTATGGGAATTTTGTTGCAATTTTTATGTCTATAGTGAAAATTCCTTTTATTAATACAGACATTTGCTGTGTAAGCACAGAAGGAGAGCTTAGGGTTGCACAGTACTCCAAATATTTCATCTGCTACTAAGGGAATACCAGCAGTGAATAATTAATTATATATAAGCTCACCAAACCTGGGCTGTACAAACCAGCGGAAAGGTTCACTTGCAGTTCACTTACAAATGGAAAAATTTACATAATGAATCCTTTATTGCAAGGCTGTGTAAGTGGATGTCGGTTCGAATTAGTTTCTCTGTTTTTTTTGGCCATTTGAAGCTAATTCGCATGACAAGGCATGACGATTCTGACACAGCAGATTTGTACAGGCCGTTACACTGTTACATGATCTCCTGCCACATGCACACACACACACACACACACACACACACACAGAAATGCTGGGGCTGGATTGATGGAGAACATAGAGAGCGGACAGGAGAGCTCAGACTGGCGAAGCAACATTCCCCTTCTCCTCTGACCTGAACATGACCCTCCTCTTCCTCACAGCCACCCTGGAACACTCTGGTCCATGGTCTCCATAGACCTCCAGCCTGAGAGAGCATATCAGATCTGTCTCTGAGAGAGTACAGCAGAACTCTTCCTGTCAATCAGTCTGGCCCTCGGTGACACTGTGTTCGTAAAACAGCGGTCTGACAACACAGCCACTGGATATGGTGCAAAACTACAAGAAGGAGCTGTGGATGATGTTACTCCCCCTGAATTCATATCCACAGCCGTAGCTGTGGTGAGATGGAGAAATAATGCTTTGAAGCTTCATTAAACATAATTATGCTGTCACTGGAACCAATGTGTGATCAAACCAATGGAACCAAATAACCCCTGAATAATTGAGTTTATGTTAGGCTATAAATGAGCCTTTGAGTTCATGTGAAGGATCTGAAAAGAATGATTTTCAGCAATCGATGTTAATATACAGTAGTGCCAAAGTTTTAGAGCAGGTCTTCACCAAAATGTGGGAAATGAGGATAGGGGAAGAGCTTATCCTGTTTCCAACAGGATCTTACAATTTTCAGTTTTTGCATAAACCGACTTGCATGGTTGAGATTAGGTTAAAGGCCAGTTTCAGTCTTGACAACCCTGTTCTCCCACAAATTCTTGAGATCAGAATGCCCATTCATGTCTGGTCTTCCCTTAAGGTCTTTGGTGTACGCCTCCCTGAAGTTCCCCTGCTCTGTTCTTACCATCTCTTGCTTTTCTAGCTCGACATTTTTGGCACTCTTTCGTTCCCTCTCCCCATTTAACCAACAACACCTTGCTTCAGCATGGCAGCTGCCGAACAAGCGAGTTGGAGAACTTTCAGCTAGCGGCAAGTGTGAGTTTCTGCCTGCGGTGAGAGAGGCCTCTGATCAGACACGGCTATATAAAGGCAGGACGGATCCAGAACAATGAAGCTAGCAGAGAATCGGGAAGAGGTTCTGCTTAGTCCTCTATCTGAACCAAAAAAAACAAAACAAGAGTGTGTTTGTAAATCTTGCGTAAAGTGAAGGATCCACACAATGTTGACATTTTGATTAAACTTGTTTTTATTATTATTTTTTTTTATTATTATTGCTTTGTTTTTGTAAGACATCACATAAATTTGCAGACAATGACATGTCACCTGTCCAGTGAGAGATCAACACATTTACGAGAGCAGCTTTCGGTGTCCTTGCATTATGCAAATTACAAGCCAGAAAATTGTTGTGCTTACAAATTGAGAGAGCATCTATTCATCTGGGTGGGGGGGCGGGGTTGGGGGGGTTGAAGTACCCAAGCAACAGCAAGATTGACACCAGAGAGCAAGAGGAAGAACACAAATGATGCATCTTCAGAGTCACATTTATATTTAGCACAGCCCAAGTACACAAAGGCACCAAATTGATCATTTAATGGACAGTGACAACAAAACCCGAGCAACTCAAACACAAAGCACTTTCCGATATTGTTTATAGTGCAACATATAAGTAAAATCAATATTGAGCAATTATCTCACAAGCCAAACTAATCTGCTTACTTCTTTATTCTCTGTCTGATTGTTTATTTGATCCCTTGCCAGATATTTAAAATGGACTGTCCACCCACATCCCAAAGAAAAGCCATAAAAGGGTTTATACTGTATCTCCACTTAATTAAAAACATGTCTTTTATTGATGAACTGTGCCTGGAGCTGATTGATTGCTGTTTAATTTATTGTTTGGTCACAAGACTGTGATGGACTTTATGTGGAGGGGGGGGGCAGTAGTTGTGGTAGATGGTTGAGTTCCTCGTGCCTCACTTCACGCTGATCCCAGCTGATAAAGCCCAGGGGGATTAAATGTCTCCTCCCTCTCGGAAACTAAACCACCAGCTTATTCCTTCTGGTTATGGGAATAATGAAGTGCTTCCCATGTTCTTTCGGTTTCTGCAAAATCAGGTATTAGTATACATTAAAGGAATACTCTATAGTAGAGAGCAGTGGTAAAGCTTCTCTGAAGTGGAGATGCCCCAGCCTCATTGGTTGGAGTAGTATAGCCAATTAGGACTGAACTTTGTAGCGAAGCAAATCTGTAGGATCTAACTTAGTGACCTGTGTGCTATTCAAAAAAAGTTAATTAGGCTGAATCTAAAACAAGACACTAGAGACCTGTTAGCGCTATACAAGTGACACTGCTAACTGCATGATTCAGTGTTAGCTACATTAGCAAGTTTTTGGGCCAAGCAGGCCTATTCCTTTAATCATGAATGCACTGTGGGGGGCCACCTTGGCTTGGGTCCCAGCCAACGCTACCGACGCATCCTCCTTCACCGAGCTCACCGAAGGCACTGTCACAGTAAACTGCTTCAAGCATCGTGCAAGCAGCTATCACAGTGGGTTTGGGAGAGACAATCATTCCAGCTGAATATGTATCAAAACACACTTACGTAACCCCCAGCAGTTCAGTTCACCACAGAGAATCCCAGCTGCAGCAAATGGATTTGCATACACCGATGAGACGGAGGACTGTGGCTGGGGTGCAGCCTAAAAATGATACTCGCTCTTTGCTTTTTTTGTGTGTTTGACTGTCCAGTTTTATTTACTGCACTGTGCTGAGCATGCTTTTTGTCCCTTCCCACTATCCTTAACACACGGCTATTGTCTGAGCATGATACGAATACATTGTGCTAATTGTCCAATAGGTTGGCCCAAAGGTTATTAGCATTTTAGCAGAAAGCAGATCTTGCAGACTTTTCTATACTGCGGAAAACGTGGCGTCTTAGTTGGGTGGTTTATATTTAAGTCCTTGCTGAGTTTTCAAAAAAGAACCTCTGTCTGTTGTCTTCTATCAGCCCAATGTCTTCCCTCCATATCAGACTTCAGGTTGTCCTTCACTAAATGGGATTACAGAATGCTATATTTGTCTCTTGCAGTCTAAAGTCATGCGTGGGTTGCTGGTGAACTCCAGACCACAGCCTGTGGTGGTCCCAAGGTCACTGTGTGCTCCTCTGGCAGAAGCTCTACTGGACCAGCCAAGCTCTGACTTAATCATGTGAGGTAGAAAAAGATTGGTTATGTTGGGTGTGGTAGGAGACTGATTAAAATATTGTTTTTTTTAGCACTCACTGGGAGAGTAAGGCTCCTCATTAAAAATTGATCTGCAAGCTGTGTCGCCTCGCCACGCTGCCTCGCTGAAGAATTCATTACCTCGGCCACGAGTCACGCCGCATGCCTGGTGTCCCTCGTGTGTTATACCGCCCCTCAAAGTTCGGTTCCAAGATGCAAACGAACAAATATTTTGGTGGGAGGAGAGAGGAACTGAAGGATGAGGAAGGAGCGAGGAGCAGACGTGTTCTGCCCCGTGGCTGCCCTGCCTCGCCTCCGCATCATGTCAGGCGACGGTTTCTGACTCGATGAACAAGCGCCTCTCGCCTCTCGCGCCGTTTAGCTCCCCTCGCGAGTGCCGTTTTTTTGAAACCCCCCTCCCCCCTCCTCTCTTTCTCCCGCCATCTTCCTCTCTGTTTATCATCACTTGCTCCCTCCGTCAAAGTGTGGATTAATGAGTACGCAAATGGAAAAGCTTCAGCATCAGCGGCTTCTGAAAATCAATATCCCAACCCCCCATCCACCCCCCTCTACATCCTCATTCTCAAACTCCACTCAACCTAACCTCCTCCAACAAAACAATTAGAGACTCCACCTTAAAGTCATTACCCACCCCAGTGAACAAGAAAGCCCTATTTTGTGATGATTCCTTGCGTCTCCTTTAGTGACGTGCCCCAGCAGGCGGCTCCTCTCACAGACCTTACTGAGCCTGGCCCACATCGGCTGGTCTTTGTTCAAACAGGTCTTCACTCCTTTGGCTGATCTCCAGAGCATGCTGCATTTGCCCTTTATTGATCTGACCACAGCTTAGCGGCCCAGGCTGGAGACAGAACGATCCTGGGGAAGACAGAGTAAGAGCTCTTAATTAGAATAGTGCCCGTCTGGACAGATAGTAACTTTTTCCATCACAGCGTGATAAAAGAGGGAAAAAATACTACTGGATTTTTGGAAATGAATTTCTGTTCGAGTGGAATGAAATTTCTGTGTTTGAGTACTTTAAAGTGAACTGTTATGTGTATAATTCCTTCTGCAGTCATGATATGTCTATTGTTTTTAAACTGATCTCAGCACATTTGAAAGAAACCTTGAAAGAAACGTTTGTACACAGTGACTTTGCACGTGGTCAACTTAGGTTGCTAACGTGTCTTGGTCTCTGCATCTCTCACCCTTGGGGGTGGTTTGAGGGTGAGGTGGAGGTATTGTGCTTGTGGAGTCTCGAGATCAGATGCTTCATTGGCCACAACGAGCCAAGGCATGAAGCTGCCTGTTAGGATTAGAAGTGCGAAGTCCTTTCGGAGCAGGCGAGATAGGAGACAGGCGTCCCACTCACCAATGCAATTTCTTTTCTCTTGGCCTCTGTTTCACACTCTGTCTGCCACAAGTCAAGACAATGGCAATAACACAAGAGGGTCTTGTCCCATATACTCCATCCATCTAGTCTAGCACACTTTTTTACCTCCTGCGTTTGCTCATTTGTTCTTTTGTGTCTCCTCTTATGCATTTCAATCAAAATCTAAACACGTTTTGTTTTGATACACACCAGTCATCTGTCTTGAATTGTTTCAGCATCCACGTATGGATGATGACAGAGATGGTAGTCACGGAGATGTCACAGAATAAACAGAATGAACTGTGAGATACGATGAAGAATCCTGATCCACGTTCTTCCTTGCTGGCTATTTAGCATGAATCTTTCTGGACTGTATTTAGCACGAATCTTCCTGGACTGTATTTAGCACGAATCTTCCTGGACTGTATTTAGCACGTATCTTCCAGGGTCAGCAAAAATCAGTATTCAGCACAGCCTGCAAATTTAGAGCCTAATTAAATATTATGTTTACATCAAACAGCAGAATGCTTGATATGTGATACTGTTCAAATCAGTGTAAAAGACAAGGACCACATCAGGAGAATCGATGTCCGACAACAGCAGGGAACAACAAACCAAAACGA
>JAOXYF010000016.1:9867154-9885078 GCA_028565775.1 Sternarchorhynchus goeldii
GTGTGGGTGAGAGGGATGGTGGGGAGGGGGTTGATGACACGCCGGCTTTGGGCCACCGCATCACTTTTGCCGAGCGTTTCATTATTTCGTTATCTTTGTTTACCATGGGGCAAAGTCCGGAGTTATTTTATCAAGACAAAGCAAGAGATGAACCTCAGGCTTGTTGTGAGCCTCTACGGGAAGGTAAATGGCCTTGGGAGACATGTTTCTCAGCACTGGACTCCTAGATGTCAGACTTTCCAAGCCACCCGGCCCTTAAAGATGTGGATGTGTTGCTTTGCGAGGCGGTGTGTTAAGAAACTTGATATAAATTTTCCACTGCTTGTTCCTTGCAACCAGCGAATCTTACAAGAACAGGCATTTCAGTAGTTTGAGAACTGAAAGATTGCGCATCTGATGTGGGTACCCTTTGCCCCAGAAGAAAATTTGAAAGACCGCATTAAAAAAAAACAACAACATTGGTTGTCTTTCCAAATTTAAGTTCTTACTTTGAGAGCACATCTGCCTACAGAGAATAAACTCTTTCAGTGTCTCTGCTACGTTCTGCAGAGAGATTGTCGGATTGTTTTTTTCATTTCTTTTGTTTATTTTTTTGGATGTGAATGTATAGTTATTAAGCAGCGACTTACAGGAATTGGCATATGAAGTGAAACAGCTAGTTTCTGGAAAATGGCAGCTAAACAACTTTACAAGCGACAGCCGGGGCCCCCGCCCTTCGGCAGGTTCCTAGCGTTCTTTTGCCAGCCAAGAAATAACTCTTTTGCGATGGAAAGGTACAGAGCAGTTTGAGATTCCAGCACTGCCACTGGCATCATGTTGGCAAAAGAGTGCTATGGCACGGAAATCTGAGTTTCGAAGTCGGAACGTTGGAGGGTGAACGGGAGAGAACGTTTCTCCCACCTGTGGCTCTCTGGGCGGCTCGGTCACCTGCTGTCTTCTCTTCGTTTTCACGATCCTCGTTTTCCACAATAGCAAACCTGCATCGCTAAATGGCTCCTCTTGCTTCATAAAATATGTATGTCTGTACACGGAGAGGGAAGAAATGCTAATAACTTTCCGCCGTCCAAATTAGATTTGGAAGTTTTAAAAAAAAACAAAAAACAACTGGGGGAGGCAGTGCATGAAAGACTTTTGCTGTGAAACTCATAAATAGTTTACTGACCCAGTGAAGATTCATCACGCTGCATATGAGATAAATGATATTTTCCGGCTTTCGCCTCCCCGCCTGTGCGTTGCTCCTCCACTGCAGGAGCGAACTGAATAAAAGATGAGGGGTGGAAATCCGAGTGCTCCTGCCCACGCTGGAGCTCCGTGATAGGCCGCGTTTGGCACGGAACTGGCGCGCACCCCTTCGCCCCTCGCCCCCATGCCAGGACCCTGTGGCCCCCTGCCCCTTGGCCCCTTCCGTGCGACACAGGGGGCACCTCCCACTACCACCTGCCCTGGTAGAGATTTTGCACAATTCAGTCAAGACTGTGCAGGGAAATGTGGATTCTGAAATACAATGCCCTTTAGACACGTGTCCCTCTCCACGTTTAACTTTGCATGCCAAATACACAAAGGATTGCCTGCAAATTGTGAGATTTGAGTTAAAAAAGTTCAATTAAGGTTGAATTAAATAGTTGTTATTAGACAATTTTGAGATCATCTTCTAGCATTACAATCTTCTTATACTGCCCTGAACTGGCCAGCAAACGTTGTCCAGACGTATAAACTTTATTGATAAAGCTCTGCGCTAACTTGATATGACGCAGGGCCATGGCATATGCCCAATGGGAGAGCTCTGGTTTGGGAAATCTAAGATGATTGGTGGCCTGCCATCACACCATCAGAGGCAGTGGACGGGTTTAAATCATCCTCCATTTGGCCATACATTACTGCGAGTGACCGTGCTCGGCAGAGAGTGGGATGTAATATGTGTCCAAGACTAATGGCCACGCAGTTCACAAGGCCGACTGCTTCTGTTAATGTGTTTAAGGCTGATGTATGGCTCCAGAGCTATATAGCGCCACACAGCCTCTATTTCCCATTTAATTGGTTTCATTTCAAATGCTTGCTTTGAGTCATAGCCATCTCCTGTATTTATATGAAGTTTTGGCATTGCAGCAAACCATGCCGGCGTATGAGCCACACCCATTTATGGACACGCCCACTTCAATTATGCATGATGCACCAGTTGCCATTTGCTGTGACTTGGTGAATGACAGATATAAAAGTAACTGAAAGTATTTTTTTCCAACTCCTTAAACACGCCCCATCGAAACCCTTAGAAGTCTCTTCGTTCACAAACGTACGCCAGGAATAAATTATTTGAACAAAAACCATATCAAAATAGTGAACAAAAGCTAAACGGGCTAGCTGGCATTTGCTGTAATGCAGCATTCTAACAAGACTTTATTAATGAGTAGTGATGGCATTTTAGGATTTTGTGCTCTGTCTGTGATAATCTGGAAGATGAGGGGACTGTTCTTTGAGCTGGGTGTGGCACAGATATGATTAGAGTTCGCTACACTCCCCTTCGTTCACACACACTCCCGCATCCCAAGAGGTGCCACTCTTAGCTTGAGATGGAATCCCCTCCAAGATGAAACCCACTCATTATATCTGCTGTTTTTCCACGTGCCTGGTGTCTCCACCACTGCTTTGAGAGCTAAACGTCCTTTTGTTCTTATTGTTCCAGCGTTCCTCTCCATGTTCTCCAGGTCAGCTGGCATCCGATGTCGATTCTCAGTTACGCAGAATTATGGGGTGATGCGAGAAGTTTGATGTTTTTTTTCCGAGCTGTGGCGGCGGGTTTTGACTGAACGCTCCACTCTGTCTCCACCTCAGGTGTTCCCTTCGTTCTCCTCCAATCTCCCCATCCTCCCCTGCCTCTCCTACTCCCGCCTGTGCCACGGCAATCTCTTTAAGCGACGCTCCGCTCCTGTTAGCGGTAGGATTTCCATTACGGAAGGAGTCAATCACCACGCTGCCTCTTTCGCCTTTAGGGCCGGATCTATTAAAGCTAATACCTTTAGCCGCGTTAACCAGGGGCCTTGTGAACCTGCTGCGGCTGGCGGGCATGAACTACATCGCCTCCTTCTCAGCCTCTCTCCCACCTCCACTGACACACCTTGCCCCTTCTGCTCAATGGCTTGAATTGATAGCCCGACAGGTGCCTGAATACCAAGCGGTGGTGTCTCTCTCCCGGCTGTGCTCAAGAGCAGAGTCCCCCTTTGCATGCTAATGGAGCTACTACCGTCGAATCTGCACCTCCACAACCACCCCACCCCCCTCCCCCAGCTCCCCTTCATGCTGTGGGGTGGAGGGTGTGGGGGAGAGTAGGGTTGGTGATAGGCTTTTATAAGGAGTGGTTCTTAAGCCTGCTTATGTCTCCCCCCTGTACGGCGTGAACAGAGTGGCTGTGAACTTTGGTTAAGAGGCGTAAAAAGACAAGAAGCCAAATCTAACCGCAGGCTTTTTATTTTCCCATTCGCAGAAGCAACGTTTTTGGTTTCGCGTTCGCTAAAAGAGCAAGGCTATGTGAAACAGCATTAGGAGTTTTTCTGCGTCCGGAAATGGGTACCAGTGAGTTTTTTTAGGCCCACGCACGCAGAGAAACACGCGATGTTTTGGCTCCAGGACGATTTTGTCGAGGCAGGACTGGAATGGCAGGTGCTGTTGTTTTTTCGCCACTCTAACGCATTACCTCTAATGCCTTAAAGAGAGTCTACCGAGTCTCTGCCTCTCACGAGTGCACCAGAAAAGACTAGATTTTTGATTTTCTTCAGGCCAGTTCATTCAAATGAGAACACCATGGAAGCCTGGCTTCTTTCCAGGAGCAAAGGATGACCACTCACATCCAAATGCATTTGGGACAATCCAATTCTACATTCCGATTTCTGGTTGTTTTCACAACTTGAATGTGTTCTGTATCTTTTATTAATCACCATAAAACCATTTTTGTGTTTTTCACAGTGAACGGCACATCTTAACTGTGAAGTAACAACTACGGGCCGTTGTCTGGGAAGTGAGTCGCCCTGCTCTCTCTGCATGTCACATCGGTTTGTCTGAACCTGTGGAGGTGCCACAAACCCTCTGTGCATATAATACCTTCCCTGGCCATTTCATCTTGCCCTTAATTAGCTTCCAGTCTGTCAATCAGCAGGGGACGCCCCTCCTTGATTGCGCTGAAGGGAGAAGACAGCGCTTTCGCTGCCCGAGAGGAGTTAGCTTCAGCGTTTCTGCAGCCGCTAATTCCCCCCCCACCCGGCCAGCCACCCCCTTTCCAGACCTCCCACCCCCTTCCCAGACCTCCCCTCCGACGCTGAAGAGGGCTAAAGACAGTTCTCTCGGGTTGCTACGGTTACCCCGGCCTATCCGAACCCCTGCCAAGTGCGAAACACTGATGAAATAACTTGACACAAAGCTCCTCGTTCGCACATACTGACGAGGATAAATCTGGCGTGCATAATGAAGTCATACTGGTGTGGGATTTTGACCGTCCCTTCTCTCTCCCTGAAGCGAGGGGGAGGGGCTTAATATTGCTCCTCCCAAGCAGCAGGTTTGCTCCTCACCTTCCCAACTGTTTTGTTGTGGGAGGTGTTTTTTTTGGTACCTGCTCTAAAAATATCCTGTCTTAGCCACAAAGGTGACCTGTAATGAAGCAAGAGGTACTTTTTCACCTTAAAAGCTCTTGTTTATAGATAATGATAAGAGATAAAATCTTGCAGTTCTAAAATTTGCCTGATCCTAACAGTAAAATGAACTGAGACAAAGTTAACTGCTCTTTTGGTTTTAATTAGTTTTCTCTTTCATAACACACACACAGACCTGGTTTAAAAGACCCACATGCTTAAGAATGCTTACCTAGACAACTTCAGACAGGTATGTTATGCATGTGTTATAAATGTTTAATGAAATGCTTATGCAGCACCTTAAAATAAAACGTTTCCAGGTCTTCTCAAGTGCTCAGTTGCACAGTCTGCCATGGAGAATACACGTCATCACTATAAAGATGGTGTGCTGACAATTTTAGCAATTGTTAGTGTCAGTGGAGTTCACCCTTATGATGAGAGAAGGAGACTTGGGAGGGGGTGGGGGAGGGGGGGCAGATGGAGGGAGAGGAGAGAGAGAGAGAGAGAGAGAGAGAGAGAGAGAGAGAGAGAGAGAGAGAGAGAGGGGCTTGGGGGGAGATCAACTGTATGTGATGGCTGCTGACACTGAACAGCATTAGCAACTCAGATATCCAATCCAATTACAGTCCGCATTCGTTTCCCTCTGGCACTTCAGTTTGGGAACCTCTATGCTGTACTCGTGAACAGACATGCCATCTCAGACTAACACAGTTTAATGTTCAGGTCTTACCCTTTTTCAACGGTATTAACATCTGTGGCACTCAGGCAAAGCCTAGATGAAAGCAGAACGAGACGTTTGAAAACCAGGTCTCTCGAAACGCCTTTAACATAAAATTTAACATTGACAGGGGGAAGCAAGTAGGATCTCTGTTTGGATTGAGGGAGCTTCAAGTCAAAAGCTTGACCCCCCCACCTTCCCCCGCCCCGCTTTACCCTTGTCCCCAAAAAGCTGAAGTGGACCCTGACCATTTCACGTCTTACCTCACGGTCTCTCGTCCATTTTCTACCTTGCTAGGTCAGCGGAAGAAAAGTCAAGTTCACTAAAAAGGGTCGCAATCAGACTGCTTCTGTTGGAACATCTAATGGCCCGCATGCTGACTGCATGAGCAAACTTGTTAACAGAATACAAGGAAATGTATTCACAAGTTGACATCTTAGACACTTTGTTGCTCTGACTTATTATTGATACTGGGTTCAAAAAAGGCTTGCCAGCACTGAGCCCATCCATCTTTCAGTGGTAGCGCTCTTTGTGTGAGCAGACCTGCTTCTCTGAATGCATAATTGATAGAGAGCTCTCAAAGTCAGAATCTGTATGCAGAATGAGGTTAGGATAGAGTGCAAAAGTGTAATAATTTATGTCAGAGCGATAATATGTAGAACAAAATGGACAGAGACGGTTATAATTTATAGATTGTTTCATTTTGGTCTGTCATCCTAAAGATTTAACATTTAGCAGATTTTGTAAAGCTAGTCGGTTGCAATTTGTGGTACTCAGCATATTGTGTTAGTTTTCTATCCATGCTAAATAAATCATAGTCTTTTTAAACAAATGCAGAATCTGTTTGCAAAGCCTGACCTGCCACAGCAGGTCTTCCAGTGTGGGTGTGTGTGGGGAGTGGGGTACATGAGTGAGTGGGTGTGTGTGTGTGTGCCTGGTAAATGGGGGAAGTTGCTCTGACCTCAGATTCACCCCGGGTTCAGTCTGAGTTCAATGCCTTTCAGTCTCATCACCCCCTCTGATGCCCACAGGGCTATAACGCTTTCCCCGGGCATCCCTGTGCTGAATTATATAACAATGCCTCACTCGGGATGGCATTACAGCACCAGCCGTAAATATCCACTGGTACGTATATTGCGCAAACACGTCCCATTAATCACATTTGGACATTTTTATGTATATCATTTATCCCAAACATTGTTTACACCTGTTTAGTTATGGCTGATGAAGTCATGCTAATGTGTTTAGCTTGTCTCATATAGACTGCATTTTGCAATGGTCAAGAATTTGGCTTTATTTATAAGCTAGCCTGGCACTCTCACTAGCCTTTCTGCAGTTTTGCACTAATTTTGCATCTGAGACTGATTGCTTGGCTTTATGAGCTGTTTCATGCAATGCGCAAAGCCACATTTTATCCGTAGACAGTGAACATTACCTCTACTGGGACACAGAGTGCCAACCTGCCCTTTACGTGAGTGCCAGTTAACTTATTTAGCAGCAGCCATGACTAGCCTATTGAAACCTGGGCACGGCATGTATTCGTTCACATGCTCAGTACTTCTTGGCATTTTCAGTTTTTGTAGACTGCGTTGTTGTTGTTTTTTTTAATTCATTACGAGACTGAATAACGGAGCGTTCTTGTGCTTTCTGCCTGACAAGTGGATGTGTTTAATCTTCGGTTTTTTATGCTACTAATCAAGAAAATCTTTTAACTAGATTTGACACTCTCGCCGCCCAAGTTTACCGCAGCTAAACGGATTGTCCCGACGCCAACGTCTTCATCGTTTCGCAGTTCCCAGCGCTGATTGATTTTTGGTCCCTTGTTTGGACAAAGTGAACGCTTTCTTCCCGCGGCTGCTATAATGGCACGTCGCAGGGGCAACACCTGACGTTTCCGATGCCTCCAGACATCAAAAAAGAAAAGCAGAAAGAGGGAAACGAAAGTTCCTCACTTGCTATAATCACGCCGTGTCAAAGCTCGTTCCCGCTACGCCTCCTGGGTATTTTTCCAGACGCACCGCTCCATTATTTAACCCTTCGTTCTGTCTTTGCAGTTTCAATTATTTCAGGTCATTTTGCTGCAGGAATACAGTTCAACCTGCAAGAACTGGGACAGCGAAGGCAAAATTATTTGTGCTATTTACTGCTTCCGTACTTGTCTCAAGACATGACAGGTGAATGCAGGTATTGAGAAATTGATTTTAATTTGCTTTTTCATTATACTGGCCTGAGGTAAAAAGCAAAGTCGTCCTGTACTTACAGACTTTGCTAAAGCCCCAAGAAAACTAAATGTGTGGGTTTTTTTCTAATTAGATTAAGCTTACTCTTCTAGGAACACAGTGTGCATAAATAGAACAATGTTTGTTTTATGAATACCAATCCAAAGTTCAATAAAAGACTAATTTATTTACCCCAAAATTTCTACACTTCCTATTTGAAATGGATGGTGCTTGTAATACACAAAGCTAATGTAAGCGTTACTCTCAACTTAAAGCTAACTAGGAGGGAAAAAGCCCTCTGAGGGCATATGAAAAGATATCCTGTTGAGCTGAAACATACGTTGTAATGTTTGTGCACGTGGATCAATGTACTCTTAGTGATTGTCTTGGGAATTGTTACAGATTTTACACAGACCTAAATGCAGTTTTATAGATCGTAAGGTGTCGCCCATCCTGTTGGCACTATGATTGCACCTTTTAGAATCCTGAGTTGTATACTGACACCGACTACCGGAAGCTCAACAGTTGTTAGCGCTAGGCTGTTGTTTTGCAGGGAAATCTATGCAAACCTGCAGTCTCAGATAGGCCTGAATAGCAGTTTCTCTTTTGATTTTGACAATGTTTCTAAGACATTTTAATATTTTTAAGCAAATGTGAATTATAAGAGTTGTTTTAAGATGAGAACTTTTGTCTGTATGCTTGTTTAAAATGTAGATCCTTCAAACTTCAAAGCAATAAAGCACATATGGGCCAGAACTGGTTCAGTGTGCATACAGGGACGATCAATGTTGTGCATGCAAGCTAATGAGCACCATGATACAGCGTTACCTCAATGTTTGTCATCCCAGTGTCAAGAAAGAACAAGTTAACACTGCTCTACTTCTGAGGAATTGCTTCCCGACCAGTTCGACCCACAGCTGCCTGTTTGGGAGATTGTGTGGGCCTGAGAGCTTAGCGGGAGCTCATCGATCACTCTTGGTCCCAGGATGGCATGGGAGGAGATGGAAAGAGATGTTCCCATTGCCACAGGAGCTCCAGAGGGAGCGTGGGTCAGCCATCAGCCTTCCAGGCTGTGCATTTGGCCGACCCCTTAGCAGTAGTTGGGAGCTGGCTTTGACCAACAATATGGGTATAACAGAGTGATTAATTAAGAGCTGACTGCACTGGAGTCAGTAAAGCTCCAGGAAGTACTAGACTCCTGTCGTTTGGAGTGCTCTATCACACACAGTCCAGTATATATGTATCTGCAATCTATCCGTCTACCTCTCCATCCATCCACCCACCTACCCATTCATCCATCCATCCACCCATGACTGATGACTATAGTCATCAGTGAATAATGAGCATCTTCCTTGGAGGAGCCATTTTCAGTAGCTCTTTGTCCTGTAGGCTGGTTGCTCTGTGAGATTCAGCTTGGATGACTGACTAGGCCAGTCGAAACCCATCCAGTCAGAGGGGTATCACGTGCGCTGCGTCCTTCTGAGGCATCTTGTTGAATTCGAGCAGTTATGTGGTGCCTGTACACTTAAATATTCATCTTCTTCCCATCAGGTGGTCACGTGATCAGGCAGACCGAGTACCAGGCAGTTCCATTTATAACCTGACATTCAAACCCCAACATGTTTCAAGCGTTTGCTGGCATCTTTGGATCTTATGCTGTACCCTGTGAGGTATTGGTACTTCGTCTAACATCCTTTGGGATGTCATAGACCCTCTCTGATGGTTTTGATCTGCTAAGCAGTTTTCCTTTAAGATTGAAAGCCTTTTTCAGTTGTCCACTGATAACGTCTGCTGTGGTCTGACGAGCTGTTTGCTATAGCTAGTCTTCCCAGTTTGGATTTGCTTAATAACATACTGGTGCACATAAAGTTTTGCTTCTCTTTGATTGCTCATTTTTCATATTGACAATGGCACTTTTTCATCCCCAGAATCTGGATGGAAATGCTACATCCAAACTCTAGAACCTTCCGTAACTTTTTATTAATTAAGTAACATTAAAATGACACACAACTGACTAAAAGCCGAGTAGCAAATTTTCCAGTTTCTTACATTTACTCATGGGGACTGTAATATGGCTGTTTACCCAGTCTGAGGTCATCACACCTTACTTCAGATCTAGTTTGTGGACTACGGGCCCAACATAACAGAAACTGTTTTTGTTCAGTGACGTATTGATTACACCGTCACCCCTTCTAACCAGCAGATGTTGGGCCACACAACCCACACAACAAACTGGGTTTCTGCAAAACGGGTTATTGAGTTTTAGCATTTGTAAGGAACTTGCAGCCTTTAAAAACAATGTCAAATTGCTCTTTATTAAACTGTAGCAAGGAAGAAGGAAACAAAGGTGTGTGAAATGGAATATGATGCTTCTAGGTCATACAGTCTTAAACCATGTCAAGGCTCCTCACAACACGTTATGTTCTCCCAACTTAATCTACTGATTACACTGATATAATTAACCTGACTGGCACCGTCTCGCATCCACCTTTCAGGCTGCACAGCCCTTCAGGGGAAAAGCATCACAGGTGTCTTCCTAACAGGCTCTTTAAGGCCAGTCAGTGGAGCTTCTATTCTGCAGCAGTGAATCACTGTGCCATGTCCTTAATCTCTCTGCTAACACATCTTTTCTTCCGGGCAGTCCTCCAAATCTGTTTGCTGGTAATAGCTGTCCCCGTGTTCCTCCACAAAATGCACCTAGTTTGGTGAATGACAGGAAAACCAAGGTCACTGTGTTATATTCCCTTTGTGTGTGTGTGTGTGTGTGTGTGTGTGTGTGTGTGTGTGTGAGAGAGAGAGACCTGCACCCAGATCCTGTCTCACAAGCCTGGGTGGAGCTTTTGGTGTGAGTAACGGTGCGTTGATGGCTGGCAGTGACGGAGAAGAGACAGATCCTGCACTTTGCACTCAGGTCTGCAGACGCAGAGCTTAAAGCTACAGGGGAGCACATCCATCCATCTTCTTCTGCCAAAGGAACAGGGAACGGGATGGAGAAAAAAAAAGATATACAGACAGCGATTTGTCCTTGTGTGTCACGGCAGAGGTCATACTGAGAGGTGTGTGTGTGTGTGTGTGTGAAAGAGTGAAGGAGAATTTCGACAATAGATCACTTGCCTCTCATTGCAGTGCTGAATGAATGCAGCAAGACATTAGCATGCATGAGCTTTTTTGTGTACATGTGTGTGTGAGTGAGTGTGTGAAAGAGAGAGAGAGAGAGAGAGAGAGATTGTTCTACTTAAGACCAATCTTTCACTGTGACAAGCCATTTAAGTGGAAATAGGAAGCCATTTTAATTTCCGTTCAGTGAGCCACCTCTCTTTCCTAGCTTGTAGTTGATAGTGCATAGGATTGTGCTAAAATCATTTTAAGACCTGGTCTTAAGTTTTATTTTTTTTTTGTCTTTCTTGTAAATAAAGGCTTTGGGTTGTTAATAAAGTCCATACAGCATAAATGTCTGCCTCTGGCAAATAACAGAGGAGACATGTCAGGTTAACACCTGATCCGTTCCTTATTTATGCACGCCCTGCAGGCGGTATGTGAAAGCCATTAAAGGCTGATAACCACACGACTATGTGGTCCAGTGTCCCTAACACTCTGATTTCCTTTAATCCTTTCAGACTTCCCTGTTGGTACTGTTCAATATAATCGCCATGCGCAGTCATTTCTGAGATGGTGAAGGTGTCGTTTCCAGACACAAAAGCAAACCACACTTTTTTTTGGGGGGGGGGGTTTGTTTAGCTTCTCTTCCTCTGGAGTAATTACACATGCTCGCTTTCCTGCTGTTCCAGCTCGGGCCAGGAACGTCTCGTGACAGTGATGAGTGTTGAGGATGACACCTGTCGAAAGGATTTAGCCTGGCCTTCCTCCTAATCCCAGACAAGGAGTCAGGCACAGCACTTCCCGTACTTACAGAAATACATATCAATAAATAAAAACGGAAGAAATAAAAAAGCTGAGATTTAGGGTCACTTTAATAAGTTAAATCAACACACCTCTGGCAAGCCTTCAACAGGAAAGCTTAAACCGGAAAATGTGTATTAGTTTGATTGATTTGTAGTAGATTTACTTTTAGCTCTGGTTTATTATCCACAGTCTTGTCTTTTTTTGGTGCTTGTCTTTTTGCCTTTAATGTATTGCACAACATATACCTGCGTTTGTAAAATATACGTCAAGTGGAGACAAAAATTACCTCAGTAATATCAGTCTCAACCCACCTCAGCCTTCACATGACTTCGAGCATAAGAAAGGGTTTAATATAGATACGAACCTCCCACCCTGTTGGGCCCCTGCACCTTCATGGTTACGTAAGCCACAGACAGCAGCTCTCAGGAGCAGAAGGACCCAAGGCAGCCATGGAGCACCTCCCACCGCCACCAATTACCGTCGAGCCGAGGCCGGGGTCAGGGTCTGGTGACGGAGGCGTCGTGCTAACACCACCACCCCCTCCCCCCTCGCCCCAACCAACCCCAACCTCTCTGGAACCCAACCGATCCTTGAATTTCTCCTTTCAGTCCGCTTCAAAACACGGCCTTGCCGGAGACACCCCCCACCTCCTTCTCCGAGAGCTCGCTCCGAGTTCAGCCGCTTGCGCGGCCGGCAACATAATTGTGGAAGCGAAGCTTCGTTATATCCAGCTCTTTTCCAAATGTCACAGATGGCCCCAGCCTCTAAAACTCTGGGAGCATAATTGTCACATCGGTCTACATTTCCTCCCCTGAATCAAACATCGGAAGCCAACATCCCGAGGACCTCCGAAGTCTAAAATTGTAAAACAACACACACACACACACACACACACACACACACGCCGATACACACTGACCTTTTGTTTAATTGCTTCATTTAGATTCATGGTCCCCAAACAGTGGTGCTCAGTTCACAGGGAGTCAGCGGTGTCACTCTCGTGGTTCCAATTTGAACTTAATGCTCCTTGCAGAGTGTTGATTGGTGGCACAAAATTCGTCTTGCTAGTATATCACTTACATATTCAGTGGCGGGTACCCTGGTTAGGTCTGAAGGGGACATTTAATTCACAGAAATATTATTAGCTATCAACAGTCATAAGTCATCTGTCTTAATGTCAACCCCCCCCCCCCCCATTGTGTTAATATGTCATTTTTTTTACTGACCTTGTGTTTCGGCTGTACGCTGGGTTTACAGACACAGGTTTACAGTAAATTTTACATTGGTCTATATATAGTACACTATACAATACTTGTATAGTGTCTTTTTAGTATACAATGATGCACAGTACTGATTTCTATGCTGGATATTATTTAGTGAAAAATGTCCTTTGAACAGAAAGGACTCAGTGTTCTAAAAAAAAAAACAGTGTAAAACTCAGCGTTTAAAAAAAAAACAAGGTTTAAAGTATCTTTCAGGGGTGCTGGTTATATATGCTACACAATACTCATTTACTCTGTGTTATACTCTGTTGAAGGAGAGTACGGCTTACGCTTGGGCGGATGGGGCCATGGCACTGAGCAGGAGCAGGGTTTTAATGGGGACTTATCTGACCAAATACAGCATATGGATCCCCTGTTTTGTACCAGCTGGTGGGCACGCGTGTGCCAAGGCGCTGGCACCCGTAGCCCCTCGCCACCTGCCCGGCGGTCTGTGAGCGGCCCGGACAAACCTGGCCACCAGCGGAGCTGCGGCGACTAGCCAGGGGTCCTGGGCGAGACTGTCGCCGTGGTGACGCTGGGCTGACGGCAAAGCCCCAGCGTCTGCAGCTTTTGACGTTTTTCGAAAAACGTCGAAAAACAACTGCACGCACAGAGAAAGGAGGGACAGCTATGCTGACCAATCAGGGAGCTGCCAAAGCCTTTGAGTGCAGGGTTTCCAGGGTGTAAGGATGTTAGTGGTTCTGGCTAATGTGTTCTACTACACGGCGCCACCTGGAAATCGATGATTTCCTCCAGACGAATCTTGGCTCCTCTCAATGGTTCATTCCCGTGCTGTTTATTGGAGTCGTTCCTTGCCTCTGTTACCACTGGCTGGCTCACTGTGGGTCAGAACCTGGATCTGCACACAGCTGTTATGTGAGCGCCTGGTGTGAAATGTGTTACAAATAAGAATGAATCGAGACGGGACTAAACTGGCAAGGAGCCTCCTTCTGAAACGGGCATGGCCGTACCAGTAACATCTTCTGCTCAGACATATGGGATCTTTAAAAATGATCAATTATTGAGCTGTTGCAGAGTCAGCTTGGTAAACTTTGATATCTGGTGTTTTGCCAGTTTGTTGATATTGTGAAAGAGCTTAATTGCAAGATGATCAGTGACTGTTTGATACCTAAAACATTGGACCAGTCATTAAAGGGAACATTTCAGCAAGCACCCTAATTGGCTATGATTATGGCATATGAACTTTTCTGTGGAATCTGTCATCAGTTCGGTAATTCTGTGCAGGTTTTGTAAATTCTGCATGTAAGGCTTTAGAGCAGGACCTGCAGAGAGAGGCACTGCCTTCATCTCCACAATTCCCCCGCTCTCTCCCTGGTTCACGTCGTGTTGCCAACCAGCACAGTGAGCCTAATTACACCTGTAGCAGGAGCGTTGGGGGAGTTGCTCCCTATCCAGACTCCACCCGAACGATAAAAGCGTTACGCAGAGTGGAGGAAAGATGGAGGGGAAAAAAAACAAACCAGGACCGGTCTTCCTACAAACCAGGACCGGTCTTCCTACAAACCAGGACCGGTCTTCCTACAAGGGTCACTGAAAGGACCCGTGTGGCTGTGGGATATATTTACTAATCAACGTTTGATCTGCGTAATAATAGTACTTCCTGTTCCTAAGAAGTTGCGTTATAAAAGAAACATTCCGCTGTGTGAGTTAATGTCACCAATGCTAAAAATGTTAAAAGTATAATTCATGTGTCTAAAATTAGGGACTCTTTTCGGAAAGTTTTTACGGTAATTATGTATGGTCTTCAAAGTCTGATGGCTGCACAGTACAACAGAGAATTATGTTCAAAAATCAGATCATGTTTGCCATTTTTGAAATGGCTTCATTAACATGACTTCATCCATACGAAACAAAATTATATCATTTACTGTAATTCATACTCATTCTGCACGAAAAGAACATATGACAGGAAAACCTCAATGGTGTTTATCAACTGCATGCTGTTTGGTCTTCATAAATCCTCATAAAACATTCCATTAGTCTAACTGACAGCCGATTGCACCCAATCAGAATCATTTTTTATTCCCTATTAGCTTCCGCGACACGTACGCACGGTTTCTTGTGGACCATTTATCCTGTTCATCACCGCGGCGAGATGTGAGGAGACACACAGTGACGGGAGGGGAGCACGTGCGAGAGCGTCCGTTTGTCTGCGTGCACCAGACACAGTGCATCCTGTGCCAAATAACGGAAAAAATACACTACAATTCTTCAAAACTTTCATAGTTTTCTAGTTAATTAAGGAATGGAGATGGGCAGTATAGTCCAGGCAAATGGTTGACCCTGATGCCAGTTTGTCCGTGATTTTAACATCAGGGCAAAAGCACTTTGCCCCTGTTAACTTATGCAACAGCCAACTTGTTCTAGAACTTTCCAGATGGATGTTTTTTTTTCTGATCAGACTGTTGTTGACCTACTTAAGCATCCCATGGTCATCAACTGATGGAAGGTTCTAGCATCTTCCCTCAGTGGATCTGATGAACGCTACAGGCAGTCTTTGGTGCATACAGCTGGTCTAGATGATCATTTAGGATGGAACGTTATGGAACGTTATAGTTGAGCATATTCCTTATCAATGTCATGGCATACAAAATTATATTCAGTTCATTAAAAGTATGCCTCTGCTTCATTTAAAAAAAAAAAGGTTTGGCAAAACCGTTAGGTTAACATGTAATAAATGTGTATTTATACTGGAAATAGACAAAAAAACGTTGTGAACAGTTGTTTAGGGAACCTTGCCATACATTGCTCCTGTTGTGTCCCTCAAAATCAGCTTTCAATGGGAAAACGGCTTGAATATTTCACAGTATAACCTTGGCTCTCTACCTGAGCTAGCAGGTGAGCAATAGTTATTCTGTACAACACAAAGCGAAAACTGCTACAACTGTTCACAGTCCCCCTCGCTGCCGTCTCCCGTTTGTTCTAATTCGCGGCTGCTATAAATTCTGCAGTCTGATCACAGGCGTATCTTGTCTACCAGCGTCACTTTTCTGCGCTCATGAATACACATGAATAGAATTTAATCGAGTTGTTTTACCCAGCTGTTTTCAGTGTCCCCGGAAAGTTTTTTTTTTTTTTACCTCGCATACTCAATACCTCCGACTCACTTGTGTGCTCGAGCGCTTCAAATATATGCATTTTAAGCGAGTGTCAATATCTGAGTGCATATACGCCAAAATGAATCTTTCAGTGGAGCTTCCAGTCAGCGATCTTTCCCAGACAAGCACACGGACAAAGGCAGGTGGCCAGGGCAATCCTTCATATCTGTCAAGCAAGATATGGACTAGCACCATCTGCTTCTCCAAGCACCGCAAATCTATAGACACACTCAATCATGGTGCTCATTATTTTTAAAGCTCATCGTTTTGGCCACCCACAACGGCTGCCTTTTAGAGCACTTCGTGTCAAGGTTTTTAAGTTTCCTTGAGCCAAACTTGTTGCACTCACTATCAAAGGGAAACTTTCAGTCTTTTTGTTGCCATAATCTGTTTCTTTCTCTTCTTCATCAGATTCTAAAGACTACGCAGCGTGACGGCAGGTATAATTGCTCCAGCAAGTACGATGCATGAACGTTGTCTTATTGAATGAAACATTTCTCAGTAGTTAAACTTTAATTACTTGATATGGTGGTAATTAAGACACGGTAAACAGTCGAAAGGAACGGAGTGTTATCGTTTCGCTCGCCGTGCGGCTTCCTGCTTATGCTTTGAGTCGTGCAAACAGATCGACTGCGATGGAAACTCAAGAGGAAACGCATTTTAAAGCGCTTTCATTATTCCGTTTCTCTCCGAAAAGCGTTAGAGTCATCTGGGTGGGCGGGAGTGTGTGTGTGTGTGTGTGTGTGTGTGTGTGTGTGTGTGTGTGTGTGTGTGGATGGGTGGGTGGGGGGTTGGGTGCTCACGTTTGTTTGTTAACCACAATTAGTCAGACAGAAGTAGTCTGTTATCCCAGATTGCAGGTTTTTTAAAGAGCTGCACTGTGATATTTGCGCAGGATATTGGAAATTAGCAGTTGATTAACATACCAATGATCCAAGGGAGAAGGCCTGCACAGACGTTCTCAATCACTGCACAAATTAATTAAAGTGAGCGCGCTAATTAGTGCAATCCTGACAGGCAGTGCACGCGAGAAAGAAACCGTACGATCTGAATGGCTCTACTGTTTCAGCTTTAACGATCAACAACGTGAACAAACGCTGTTGTATGCCAACTTGTTCTGAAGTGTCACATTGTAAAAGAAAAAGATAAAAAAAAAACCCTGCATAGACTCGCTCAAACCTGACGCTCGTAAGCGCAGGTGCGTGTCCACGAGCCAAAACACGTCATGTACGGCAACGGAGACTCCAGAGGCAGTACAGGCTCCGGAGGCTGTGAGAATCAGATCTACCCGAGGGCTTTGCATCACGCTGAAGTTCTTCATGATAGGCTGAGGTTGTGAGGGCCAGGGATTGACCACGAGAAGACACATATAGTCACACACACAAACACAAACGCGCGCCCATACACGCACATCATGCTTCACGGTGCGAACAAACCTCTCTCGGCTGTGAGCCTACCTGCCTTTTGGCGCACTAACGAAAGCCTCGGTCTTCCGTGGCTTTCAAATGGTTGTCTGAATTTTGAATTTTTCTGCTTGTCTGAATTTCGTTTATTTTTTGCCTTGCAATAGATGTGTAAAGCAGATTCACTGTGCTTCTCCCATATTCTCCTTCTACTTCTTGTTCTGCTTCTTGTTCTGCTTCTTGTTCTTCTTCAAGCTTCCATGTCTTGGGAATATTCTGTTTCCTCCTAAATGTTCTCTGACTACCATTTCCTTACGGGGTATGGATGCCTAGGGAGCTCACAAAGCACCTTCTACCCCCTGTTTACTTTTTTTTTTTCTTGCTTTGATTCCTTCCTATGTCTTGTGCTGTAGTTGAAGAATTATTTTTAGGCCGGGGTTGTACCCTGTGACTGTGACTGCCATTTATTATTGATACCCTGAATGTGCAACGGCCGGTACTACACTGCCGCCCCATTTTCCGCAGTCTGTCCTACTTGCCTGAATCCTCAAGGGCAAAATGAAAGGATCCAGAGTTAGGGAGACCGACTATTTTTAGCACGGAACTTTTCTCTCTTTCCTTCTCTCTCTCTCTCTCTCTCTCTCTCTCTCTCTCTCTCTCTCTCTCTCTCTCTCTCTCTCTCTC
>JAOXYF010000016.1:9893235-9906430 GCA_028565775.1 Sternarchorhynchus goeldii
TCCAGGAGTGGAGAAAGTGTAATCCATGAGTGGAGAACATGTAATCCATGAGTGGAGAAAGTGTAATCCATGAGTGGCAGTACAGTTAGCTAAGAGCTCACTGTAGCACAGAGGTGTGGTTGGGTAAGGGGGTGTAGCAGAAGAGCAGGGTTTATGGGACTTGTTGAAAACGTTTAATAAGGTCACATCACCATAGTTTAATTTGTGAACAAGAAGTACTGTGCACAACAGTAGTTTTGCAGGAAAACCAGGGACAATCGCTTTGTTTGGAGCATTTAGGGAAACAGAGGATCACCTGGTGAGAGTTGTGGGCAAAGGATGTAAATTGGATGAAAGATTTTTTTTGCTTGGAGCGATGGACACTGAAGCATATTTTATTAGCATGTAATAAGCAGTTAACTCTTCCAGCAGTGATACAAACAGAGCAGTCAGGTTTGTGAGCGAGGAGCAGTGTATTGGAGAGCAAGCACAGGTTATAAATATCAGTAGACAGTATTAAGTATGAGATTGGAAATTTGTAGCAGATGCACAAAAAAAAGCAAAACGTATAGATCCCACAGTGTATTGCTTTACCTAAGGCCAATGCTGGATATGCTCTGATACAGTGTACAGTATAGTTTATTTTACAGAGTTAACAATTCCATTCGAGGATGCAGTGGATGAAGCGTTTGAAGCATGAACTTGGTGGCTGAGGTGAGAGAAGGTAGTTGGCAGCCACATTTAAGGCCAGTAGGAACAAGGGGGATTTGTTTTTAGAGGCTATAAGCTGAGGGGAGCTGCAAAAGAATTATCTGAAGTATCTGATAGAGCTATTTGGTGGCTCTGAACGGAGAGAGCACAGGCTAGCAGGGAAAATGCATTATAAAGATGGAATTGCTGAGGTGTTCTGCGTCTCAGGTACGTGGAGGACTGGTCAGGTGAGTAGACTGTCATGTCATGTCACTGTTTTGTGATCATCACAGTCACCAAGGTTACAGATGACACAACTGGAGTTGGAGTCACCTCAAGAGGATGAGACAACATAGAAAGTCCAATCCACTGTGCATCAGTAGGGACTCTGTGGAAAGGGTTCCTGTTTTCAGGTTACTGAGTACATACATCACTGAAGATCTCTCCTGGACAACCTACACCACAGCAGCAGTCAAGAAGGACCGGCAGCAACTTCAGTTCCTGAGGATTCTCAAGAAAAACAACCAGCAGGAGAAGCTGCTGGTGTCCTTCTACCGCTGCTCCATCCAGAAGATGCTGACATACTGTATCTCTGCATGTTACGGCAGCTGCGCAGTAGCGAACAGGAGAAACCTTCCTTCAGAGGAGAAACCTTCAGAGGGCCAGTACCATCCTGAAGATCATTGCATGATCACTCTGCGGAGGACTTATTCAACTCTCGCTGCTTCGACAGAGCATCCAACAGACTTAAACACCCGCCCCTCCCCGGACGTCATCTATCCGGCCTACTGTCCTCTGACAGATGCTTTAGGTGAATCATATCAAAGACAAACAGAGCTTCTACCCCTGGGCCAAACATAGACTCTGACAGTTTGGGACCTGTGTGATTATCTGTGCTTCTCAGTTATATTTATAGAAACACTGTACAGATGGTGCGTTGCACCTTTGTATGTATACATTCCTAAGCTGCACAGGGCCAATGTTTGTTCACAGGACCAATGCAATTTGTGCAATATCACACCTGCAGTGTATGTGCAATATGCTCAAATACACATATAAATCAATAAAATATTTAGAGTGTATATTGCAGGTGTCTCACCTGCTAAATACACTATATTTTTTATTCATTTATGTGTGTTTTTGTATATTTATTTCACTTAAATTTAAAATAAGTTTACTTTGATCTCTTTTCTGTGTTGAATTATCATCTGTGAGTGCAACTCGATTGTACTGTACTCAACTGCAATGACAGTAACAGAATGTGAATCTTGTTATTGTTAATTTCATTCGTAGAATCTGTCAGTTTGTCAGCAATCCATCCTCCAACTCAGTGAGTAAACAGTCTAGTGTGCTTAATTCTCCATGTCACAACGTTTACAGTGTTTGGCAGGAACTCGTATCCAGAATGACTTCCATGTGTGCCTCCATGGGACTCACACCCATGACTGCAGTTACTGCCAACACTCAACACCCCCCTGCTCTACCAGGTGAGCCTCAACATTACTCCATGTGTAAAAGTTTGAACAAAACGGCCTGGTTAACACTAAAGCGCTTGATTAAGGTGATGCAACTATTTCTTTTGTGTGGTCCATGTATAACAATGAAGAATCAAGTCTATATCCAGCTCATAAAAATCTAATCTCTAGTGTTTATTTCCTTCCAGATGTTTTGGTTAAATGACATGTTGTGCACTGTACGTAAATCAGAAAACAAGTGCTTGTATCACTTACACAACTTCTATTGTATTGAACATTTGCGGTCGTTTTCTTCTGTGGGCGCATAAATGATCTCACCAGTTGTGTTTTCACAGCTGCGTTGCAAAAACCTTTTTATGAACATTTTGGGAAGTGCAAAATAGTTGCTGCAAAAATACTTAAAGCTTTGCTGTAACTTTCAATTTTGTTCATAAGAATTTTCATCTGTGTCGATGCTGTTGTGACGTTTTTCAAGCATTCTTCAAAGAGTCTCACGAAATTGTTTCCAGAATTGAACTGCACCAAAACGGAATGGATTGAGTAAAACGCTTTATCCATCTATTTAGATGTAGAGATGAAGACCAGCTATTACGGTAATTATTTTTCCTAAATCATAAGCTTCGGGCCCATCCTGCATGTAAAAGGACGGTGCACAGGCTCATAGCTGGCTCCTGGGTGTTGGTCCTGTCACAGGAATTAGGGCCAAGTCTGTGAATAGTGTCTGTGGTGGAACAGATGGTTGGATTCTGCAGGAGCTCTGTGAAGGGTCCACCACGCCTTCCCCCCTTCCTCCCCCTTCCTGCCTTATGGATCTCACCCCCCTTTATGGATCTTCTGGGAACATGGAGGAGAGTTATGTGGAGATGAGTGCCATCAGCTGAGGAGCTCAGTCTTTGGCTGCCGTCTTTCCTGTTTTACTTTTAGCAGCAAAAGACCATACAACCATGTGGAACCAAACCCAGGAACAGCACTGCACAGGAGGGGGTCCTTACTATTCAGCACACCTAAATGGAGTCTGTTCCAGAGTAGAGAAGACCTATTACTACACACTAAGATTTCTGACCGGCTTCTTATTAATGTTTGCAAGGAACACACAGTCCCAAACTATGGCCAGTTTAAAAACATCAACTATTGCTTGAGGCTCACTGATGCTAAAATGTCATTGTGTTTCTAAGACTGTGTCTAGATAGAGTTTATGATAGTATAAACTATAATATGTTTTTCAACAACCAATATACCCACTATATGTGGGTGGGTGGGTGTATTTGTGTATGTGAATATGTGTGGGGAGGGTATATTTGTGTGTGTGTGTGTGTGCAGGTGAGTGGGTGTATTTGTATTTGTGTGTGTGGGGGTGGGTGTATTTGCCTGTGTGTATGTGTGTGTATGTGAAAGGCCATCATCAAAACATCCCCAGTCAGACAACGCAAGTTTGATAACATTTGAAACATTTGTGTGAATTAGCACAGAGAGGAATTGTGCTTGGGCCGAATGCTGGCATGTGTGTTTCGCAGAACCCTGCCCTTGTAATTGCTTTTCTTATTACCTCTCGGCTACGAGGAGGAGCCCGTGTGAAATATTACCGGGGCTGGTAATGAATGTCTGCCTAATTCAAACTGATGACAGTTTCACTTTCAAAGGTGTTTGGGGACAGGGGCCATGAAAGATTGCTTCTGGCTTGCCGTACATAAGTGTGTTGCCTTGTTTTTTCTAAGTTACCCGTGACCTACAGGTGTAGATAATGACACTCAGAACTGATGCCCCCTCCATTATAAACAATTGTCTTAACAAGGCCATTTATGCTGTGGACACTATTAGTGTTCTGAAATGGTACGGAATTGAGTTGTGTAGAGAAAAGTAATTACAAGTGTGTAATTGCTTTATTTGTCAGGATTTCAGTGTGTGAGTAATCATCACATGGCAACACCTCATGCAAAGGCTAATTTTTTTCTTATTAGCACAAAAGCGCTAATCTTCCTTGCCGTGATCCGCTATGTGTGTGTGAAGGTTTTGATCATTTTAGTGGATGATCCTTTGTGCGGGTTTCCCACTTCCAGGCTTCATCTACAGCGGTGGAAGTTCTAGATTCTAGGAACTCCATTTTTCCCGCTGCCTACTTCATTTTCCAGAATTAACGGTGTTATAAATAACTGGTTCAAAACTCTTTGGAAGTGATCGTCCGTGATATCGGTGGCCAGTTATGGACAGCGAAGCAAAACACCCCAAAAGCATCTAACCAGCAGTGGTACTCTGTTGGATCTACAGAGAATATTGCATTCCTTGTTGTGGAATGCCGTGGATAATCTGGGTGGTCTGTGCTAGTCACCGGAGCTAAATCACCCTGTAAAATTCATTGGTCTCCATGGCGTCAGAGCAGTCCTTTATGGCTATCCTAGGTGCAGCACTCACCGGGATGAGGCGAGATGTTGTCCAGGAGACAGCTGTTTCCCGGCAATACAAGTCCTCAGCGGACATCCCACCCCAAAGACTTAGGCGGGAAGACTGCCAGCGGACTGCCGTGTTCGGCATTGGAAACGGCAAGGAGGCGTCACCGATTACGGTCCAGGAAGACAAGTAATAGAGTTGAGCTCTTTGGGAATTATAAGATTTGTGGCTGTCAGTGATTTCAGAGCAAGGTGTGGCAAAAAGATGAACTACTTCCGCCTCCTTAAAGCAGACAACACACTTCTTGTTTGTAATGTGTACCGTCCACAACATTCTGTCCAATGTTCTTCTTGTTTGTAATGTGTACTGTCCACAACATTCTGTCCAGTGTTCTTTGTCCAATGTGCCATTCATGGTTTTTGTCCTGAGATCTGGTACTTTATATTCCAGGGAACTTGATGCAACAAAAAAACTGTCGTTAATCTTGGCAACGTTGAACATGAAGTGTGTTTATAGGAAACGCCTGAGCATTATTAGTGTCAAACACAATTAATCCCGGCATTCAAATTGTGGACGAGGGTTCCCCAGAAAACAGATGACTGCTCCTGACAGGTTAAAAACCAAAATCTGATGACAAAGCTTTTAACTGACAACGAAACAAAAAAATCAGAATGACGCTTTAGGACTTAGGACAGGACTGAGGCCTGCTCGCTATTTTCAAGTGTTTTCCCCTTTGCACAATATCCAGAATGTCCAAATATGAGATTCAGATATTGTCTTTTCTTTACCCTTTCAGTAACATTTCTGATCATCAGAAATATCCTCATAACATGGTCAGTAAACATCTCCTTTCTTCTCCATTGTTGGAACCAGTAGTATAATTGCACCCAGGGTACTGGTATGTTTTTTTCTCTATCTGGCCCAAAGTGTGTATTTTTCAGGTCAGTCTCTCAGAGTCCCACACTCTGGTGATAAAATATTAAGAAAGGTGTTATGTTTGGGGAGCAGAAGGTTGTGCTACTGAATTCCTCTTTATGAATAATTAACAAGAAGTGAGACTCCAGGGTCTATTTGTCTTGTGTACAAAAAGGGCCTTTTTCTATCACACCATCTCTACCTCTCTGTGCCATAGTGCATATAAATATAACATGTCTCTGTCATTACATCAAACAACGACAGAAGGCGCAGCTCCTGTATAAGAATTAATGACCGAGAATCACAGCCAACAAACGGCTGTTTTTCACATGGTAGCGGTCATTCTAAAATCAGGAATAATGTCACACCGAGGCTATAGAACTGTACCTCTGAATGCAGTTTTATATTTTAGGTACCTTTAATGCCATTGTTACTATTTAAATACCACGCTGTCCTGTTTGTTTTTTTGTTTAATGTGACTCCTTTGATAATTACCCAGTTAGCGAAATGAACGACACTAATTTCAAAGATGAGAAAGCACTGCAATTATGTCTATTTGAACAAATTTTCTGTCAGATTTTATATGATTCAATGCCAGTTATCTTGAGACTAATTTGGTGCTTCCCAGCTAAATAACCTTAATCCAGTAGGAAGGAGGAAGTGATCAGAAAGAGAGGCATCAATTGGGTTTTAAGGCTTTATGACGTGTACCATCAGACTGACCCTGTGGAGAGGCACAATGAGTTCAGATACGTCTAAAATTGATTTTACATGGCACTGATCTGTGCCAAAATGCGTTCACCTTCCTGTCACTCAGCTTTTGCAGAACTTTCCGGACTTGCTCCGATATCTATGGCGGAAACAGAGACGTCACCAAGGAAAGAGGGGAGCTGTAGGGGTCTTTGAGTGTTGATTAAGTACTGTTTATGGTGCTAAATGGAAAATCAGGGAGAAAAAAACAACCCTTGTCATCAGTTCCTATCTTGCTCCAGTGCATATTTTATGATAGATGTTGTCTACTCAGCTGGGTCAGATTAGAATCAGATGAGTCTAATTTCTTCCAGTTCTTTCCTTCACGGCACGCTCTTCCTGTAATGGCCAGATTTATTTTTCTGAATCTCTTCCAAGCTTTTAGATTAATTCCAGAAACACTGGTTGACTGCACTCAGTTTCAAATTGGAGGATGAAGTGAAATTGAATAAACCCCTTTTGTGCCATGTGTCTGTTTTAAATTTAGTCTATCCAGCCTCTCCAGATTTATGAAGCTTTGATGACAAGACAATAAAAATGAACCATATTTTTTAATTTTGTGCCAATGCTCTCTCACAGTAATATAAAATAGTCTACAATATGAAATTTTCCTCTCTCTCTCTCTCTCTCTCTCTCTCTCTCTCTCTCTCTCTCTCTCTCTCTCTGTTTCAGTTTCTTTTGCTTTGTCTCTCTGTTTCTCTCTCTACCAGGTTAGACTGCTCGGTCGAAGTGTGTACGTGTGTGCATTTTCATGTGATGGACGTTGTCGTGAATGTCATAATTGGATACTCGAAAACTCACAGCAGTGTGGCCAAGCCACTCAGCTTATTGCTTTCACATCAGAGATATATAAAAACAGAAAAAAAAACAGATGCTAAAAGCATCTTGAAATAAATGCCAAGCAAAATCGCATAATAAATCTTTCTGTGTGTGCATTTAACTAAAAGCATCACCTTGAAACCAATTACTATTGAATGGTGCTCAAAGATGAGAGCAAATCATTGTGGTACAGTGGAGCTAGCAAACGCCTGGGCTTTATCATGTTCTGATGTTCCACTGCTAATGTTTTTCTGCCCAAATGATTGTATAGCAGGATCTATTTTAACACCTTTCAGCGTCTACAATGGATTGGTTCTGTACCATAGTAAAGAGTCAGGGTGGCTTGTTTGACATCACTGAAATGACTTCCAACACAAGGGGGAAAGTGGGGATATGTAACCTTAAATGACCCTCATCAAGGCGAGACCATCACCGTCTGCACTTGGCAAACCACCTTCTCTGTCCTTACCTCAGAAATGTCACAGTGGGCAGGAACCTGATACGGGTGGTTCTCCTTTTATTAGAACATTCTTATTCTTTGACTCTGATTCTCTTTCACGAAGTTGAAAAAATCAATATCGTGGCTCCAGTGGACTCTATTTTAGCATTTTGCCACACTCTCCACTGGGCCAGACTTGTCTTACAGCTCGGACTACAACAATGTTTACTCTAGTTTCACCGTTTGCCTCTCCATTCAAGGCTAATGAGCAGTCCAACCCAACTTTACCTGCTCAATACATGGGCTTTACTCCGACCTCCCTCGGACGCATTTGGACTCCACTTCACCAACAGAAGATGCTAATGGGGCGCTGAACCATCTGCTCCCAGTGCCAGGAAGCTGACAACTTGGCTGGACTTCAATACCAGATCTATACCACCATACTTCCCTGCCCATGGCTTTGTGCCTTATTGATGGTCTGATGGGTTCCTCAGAAGGGTTAATTGTGCTTTGGAAGCCATTTCCTGCTTGATTGTTTGTTTGTCTACCTATCCATTTATCTGTTTGTTTTCTGTCTGTCTATCTATAAATGTACCGGAACATTTGCTCAAAGAATGCTAATAATTTAGCGGGGAAGTTAGCATTAGCTTTGTTTGTTTAATGCTAACCGCTATCATGTTAACTAGCTTCTATTCTATTCATCCATTAGCAGTGTTCCAGCATCTCTTGGCTGAGAGTAATCAGAAAGCAGCGAAGCATGTGCCTCGTGTACCGTCTACGCAGGTTAACTGGTCACGTCTTTGCTGTGTGAAAGGTCAGAGTCTCGGGAATGGATGGGGGGGGGGGGGAGTAGTGGCTCAGACACCGAGGTGACACTGTCGCAGGACCGGCAGAACGGAGATAGACGCTGACATTTCGATGAGTCCCTGGTGACCTCATAAGGAATGAGAGGGAAGCGGAGGAGGAAGAAGGGGAAGCGAGCAGGGAACTCTGGGACATATCCTGCACCGCAAATCCTGCCGCCTGTGACAGCAGGTTTGGCCTGTTTTGGAGGGCATCAGTCTGGAACGGACTGTCATTTTTAATGATTAATATACTCACTACCCCCTTTTGTCACTCTGGCTATAGACAGTTTTTTTCCAAGTTCTTAACTTTACCCTTCCTCCCAACTTACTGCGTCTTAAGTGGTTAATCTCTTGCACAGCATCAAAAATAAAGCGCAGTATCAAAACTTTCCAAGCCACTATGGCCCCTTCCGGTCACTCCAAGTATTCCTTCTAAACTGCATTGGATACGAATAGTATCCCGGGACCGGCTGGAGCCAAATCACTCACGTTCTGTCTTTATCCCTGGAAACAATTCATTACTTCAGGCTCGGCAACCAGCAGGTTCCAATGTCACTGATGTCATTTAGATGGGTGTCTGGTAATGGTGTAAATCAAGGGTTGTGTCGTGAGGTTTGGAAAACACTTAGGCTGTAATTTCCCCAGATTGATGGGTTGGATTCCGAAAAAGGTTGTTTTTACATTGGTTGTTGAAAGCCCAATCTGGGCTGCTGTAATTATTTTAATTGTTTGCGTTATTTGGCTGGAAAATTAGAAGCAGAATTCCCTGTTCGACTGAAGTGGAATCCAGTGTAATGGAAAGAAGCAGGTTCTGTGATAAGCCAAGGTAGAATTGAAAGACTAGAGATTATAATCATTCTAGCATCTTCTATCATATCACGTGCATTATTTTACATAATTTTCAAGACTGTAAATTATGAAATGTAAAAAATATATATTTTATCAGACTCAATTTGCTGTCAGTATTGGAGTAGTAAACTGTATCGTGGGTGATCTGGAGCCATAGATTTATAGTTGATATGTTCCCAGGTCTTTCAACATCAATAAATCCCTATCTCAGGTGAGGATGGCATGAAGCAGTGATTTAGACTGTGAATACTGATCTGTTCCAGCCTCGTATGGTCCTCTCTGATGGGCTGAACCCTTCTAGGCCTGCCGGGAAACTGCCTGTCAGATATGATTATGTGGGTTGGCAATAGGAGGTTGCTTTTGACCTCTTGGACCGCTCATTTTTTATCGGGCAAATGCAGTGGGCAGCCCTTTGTGAGTAATCAGTGTCAAATGAACCATTGATAAATGTGTTTTGCTCTCATTTACCAATCTGTCACAGCTGCTGGGATGCCGTGGAGCCAAGCCTATGACTCTAAGGTCAATGAATGAATGAATTAATAAATGAATAAATGAACAGATTACTGAATGAATGACCCAGAAAAGATACTGTGTTAGCAAACTGTAATTTAAATTTTCTTCTTGTGGTTACGTGCGATGTTTGCTATGCGCAACAGAAATTGATTTGCACTGAATATAACCTGTATATAGGGTAACTTTTAACTATGAATTTTATGTTTGTGTGTGTATGTGTGCGTGTGTATGTGTGTGTGTGTGTGTGTATGAGGGGTATAATGAAAAGCAGACAGACACCAAACAATGTGATGAACCCTGTTCAAACTCCATCTCACAAGCTGCTGCACACTGTCCACCTTCATCCATCTTCTCTCTGTCTCTCTCTCTCTCTCTCTCTCCCCCCTTCTGTTTTTTCCTCTGCACCTGCAGGCAGCCGTCACACCTCGTCATCTTCCAACCAGCATACATACTCTGAACACGCTACAGTCACCACGCTTCCTACAGAGCTGCTTCTCCCTACATATAGACATTGAGGGAAGAGGTTTAATACTGCTATGGTAGTAATATTGGGTGTTTAGGATCAATTATTTATGAGCTTCAGCAAAAAAAAATTGTAATGTTAGAGTGTGATCTGCCACTCATGAATAAAAGCCAAACACATAAATGCTTGCAGAAGAGAGCGATGAGCCAATAAAGTAAACGGGAGTGTGTGTCTGCGTCGGTCCGAGTTTAGCTTTCGCGTTCACTTATCGTGCATCGTCGTGGCCGCCCGTCTGTCAGCAGTCTCCGGGGGGGGGGAGGTGGTCGTGTGAATTAAAAAAGGAGCAGGTCTTAACACATTTCCGTGCGGCCGTCCAGTAATTAGCGGAATGCGCGGAGTGCCAGGATGATTCGAAAGCCGGGCCTCCCGCCGTTGTGACGCTGGCCTCGCGGGGACGAGCACTGGTTTCCAGACATCACATCAGCATTTTGCAACGGCCAGCTGAAGCAACCTCTGATTTGATTCTCACCAGGATCCTGTATGGAAACGTCATTAGTGTCGACCTGTCTACCATCAGCATTACATTATGCTGAATATTACATTATTTTTGAGGCGTTTAAGGGGATTGCAATGTACATTACCATCTCTTTTGTCATGACTTGAGTGTGTAAAGGACATAAACTTACCCGAATTCCAACAATTGTACCTGGAATATTCCTACTACACATGCCCCCAATGGCAAGAAACAGAGTAAACTCTCTAAAACAGAGAGTAAACTAGAATAGTTTTCAAATCCAGCAGGTCCCTATGCATGATTTCTACGGGGGGGAGGGGGGTTACCAGGATGGTGTCCCCGCCTGGCTGGTGGAGCTGTGTTCTACATGCCTTTGGCACCAACTCGTTCCATCCCCGACACTCCTCCCTTCCTTACCGTCTTCATTCTGATTTTTTTTGCGTGGGCGGGTAGACAACCGCATGAGAGTTTGTTTGTTTGACTTGCCAGGAAGTCGAATAGAGGATTTTACGGCACGCTCTCTGAAAGGCGTCTGTTACGGCTGCGTTCCCCGGGAGACGGAAGCCACGCCCACCGAGTTTGACCTTGCATCTTCTTTACGCGTAGCCTTACTCTCTCAGCCAAGGAATTTCCCGCTTCTTCTTCGGACCCCCTGATCCACGGTGTTTCGGGCAAAGGGCGGGGTGTGTGTGTGTGTGGGGGGGGGGGGGTAGGTGGGCGGGGAGATGCAAATTCGTGCCCGCCGCGTCAATCGTGGTCTTTGATGCATTGCTTTGTCTTTTCTATTGAGATGCCCGTCACTAACTTCATTGAGCACACACACACACACACACACACACAGCCTGATGTATTTATCTTTGAGTGAGGGTGGAGAAAACGCACTGCTCACAGAGCAGCCTTCTTAATGAAGATTAATGCAGGCATTCGGGTTCAAGGTGATATTTTATTTGGTATTAGACTATCAATTTGCTAATGCACAACTTTGGAGAGCAGCTTCAAAGAAAAAAGTGGACATTGATTATAAAAGGCTGACTGTGTTTTTTTTCTCTCTATTTCTCTCTCTCTTCTCTTCTTTTCATCTTTCTTTCCTCTCTCTCGGTCTTGGTCACGCTGGAGCGGCTTATGCAGCGTAAGGCATGATGGATAGGCAAAGCTGATTTCAAGGCAGAGCATCAGATGTACACGCTCAAAGCTACCTGATCGAATTTTTTTTTTTGGAATATCTTGGATATCACTATTGATTTTCAGCCTTTAAACCTGGCTGCGAAAATGGACCTGCATGCAAATAATTGAATAAAATAGACTCAGCATTTGAATATTTCCTTTTGTGGCAAGATGAAGTTTCATATTAAAAAGGTTTTTTTTTTTAAAAAAAGAAGCTTAAATTACATTACAATCCCAGTGAAATGTTCAGCTCATTTAATACCTTTGTCTTTCCTACATGAATTTGTTTGAATTATATACTGAGATTAAGTATTTTTATTTTAGTATATTCAGTTGGGTTAGGGGGGCATTTGGATGTTAACAGAAGGAATTTTGAGTATTGACTGATTTGGGATTTTATACAGGCAACGGATGATAAACTGAAATAAGCAATTTAAGGAGATTTCTGAGCAGTGGCTTTCAGATTAATTTATAAGGCTTACCTGCAAATCAGGTTAGACCCTCATCTACATTCTGTTGAAGAGAATGTAAAGTGCTGCTATTTCATGAGCAGGTTAGTCAATGAGTGGAATTGATCATTGGCACCCGATGAATTGAACCAGGTCAGAAGCCGAGAGTGTTTAAAGCAATGATAAGCTATTAGCTCTCAGAGTAATGGTGTGTTCCTTCCTCTGTAATTACAGCGCGGCGGTTTGTGCACCGCTCAGTTCCATTAGGTGTCGTACGCTATGATAAACGATGTCCTTCAAAAACAAATGTTACAGAGCGATTGTACGATGTCAATAATTAAAGACGTGAAGTTCATCGATAACTTGCATCAGAGAGCAGTCGAAATATTGTGCTAGAAGCCACAAATGACTGCTTGCAAGCTACTGGATGATTCTTGCTATTCTGTCCTCTCATTTGGAGCCAGACGTCTGTCTGAGGTTTGGTTCTTATCACCGTAGCTCACCTCATTCTTCCCACATTAACACCAAAGAGTTCGCTGTGTCAGAAATGTTTGCACATCAAGGACTCGTGTATCACATTTCTGACCGTGATGTATTCTTTCGGCCACATCTCGGGCTCCCACAAGTCCTGCTGACATTCTATAAAGTCCAAATAAAGCGGCCGAATGGGGCCCACGCGTGAAATGTCAAAATATTAATGTGACAGATGTAACAGCCGCCACAACACGCCGTTTCAGACGGAGCACTTACATTGACACATTGGGGCCAGATTTCGCCGCTGCCTGTACATGCATGGTGGACGGAAGGTTCTAGACCAGATACAGTGTCTGACATTAAATGCTCAAGAATAGACCTTTTACTGCACGGTTTCTGATCTGGGGATTTGGATGGATTTACCCTCAAAATGTAGGCTTTTTGGTCTAAAGAAAGAAGTTAAGAAATATAT
>JAOXYF010000016.1:9906530-9923240 GCA_028565775.1 Sternarchorhynchus goeldii
ATGTATATATATATATATAAAACAGAGTAGTGTACAGGTCTAGAGCTTTCTGGTTCCTGGCAGTGCAGGAACCTTTTAGACAAAACAGAGAAAGAGAAAAAAATGAAATAAACAACATAAACCAAAAAAAACCAACAAAAATCCATCAGTAGATGAAATAGTGTCAAACAAACCAAACGATAAACCGGCAGAAGCTAGAGTGAAGCATTCGTTTATGCTGCCCTTATGAATGACCATTTCATTTGAACTTAATTTGATTTCAAGAATAAAAGTTCGTTTGCAATAAGGAGCCAGCAATTCTGAGGACTTTTATATCAAACTGATGTCACACGGCAACAATTTGTTTGTTTGTTTGTTTGCTTTTAAGACTGAAATAGAAGGACTTTATAGCTTTGTAGTATATTTTTAGATGTTTTCTACACTGTATGGTAAGTGACAGGGTGATTAAGTTTCATAATTGAGGCTGTTATCGTACTGGAGTATATATACACACTTCTAAATCAGACTATATCTGAAGTGTATATACACACTACAATGTCTGACTTTTGCCTATAGTTGTATTGAAGATGCAAAAAAGATATGTTCTGATTTTGGGGAGATTTTTTGTAGGAGGTTTATCTTGTTTAATTGGCTGAATGTATAGTGATTAGCGCTAAAGTTGATTGCATTTGTGATCCTGATCCTGTTTTATAAATAGTTGATGTTTTTCTTTTTCATGTAATGCAAATCAAGTTGCTTATCCCTGAGATTCAAAGAGTACATCTGTCCTGCAGAGCTTCTGGTTGAAATCATAGATGTGTGTATGTGTGTGTGTGTGTGTGTGTATCTGGATGCATGTGTGTGCTGTTTTTGGTCACCCAAGTCTGAAGAGCAGTTGAATGGGTGTATAATCATTTCGAAAGATATGTTACCAGAGGTTAAGAGGCGTGAAAGGCCGTACCCACAACATGAGGTGCTGAATTCGGGCCGCGTTTCGTATTACCCGCGCCGTGCTCTCGTTTTGATCGGCACCCTGATTACCGGTGAGGTCTGATTACCGAGCGAGGTCTGATTAGGAAAAGGAGAAAATGAAACCCAAGCGTGCCGCATTCCCCACGACTTTGTTTTTGTCTCTGCTTTGACATGACATGTGTGTGTGTGTGTGTGTGTGTGTGTGTGTGTGTGTGTGTGTGTGTTTGTGTGTGTGTGTTTCCTACTTGTCATGTCACACACACCATCATACATTTCTGCTCCTCAAAACGCTGGTTGTTTCAAGCCATATGGTGTCTGTGCAAAATAAATAAATAAATAAATAAATAAATAAATAAATAAATAAAATGCACTGATATCATCAAGGGATAGTGTGTAACAAATCAGAGAATTGAAAATACATGCTGAAATAATGACCATGTTGTGTGTACATCCCTTTATCCAAACCCTTAACAAAACACAGAAAGAATAATTCAAAGCTTCAAAAGAATAATTTAGCGAAGAATCAAATTTATACAGTTTCCCTGTGTTCCATCTGTAGTTGATCAGCCAAGACAAGTTTGGCGTCCAAACTTGCTTCTTTGGTTTTGCTTTAATTACGTTCTCAAATCACGACATTTTTCCTCAACCTTTTGTGAATAGTGTCACTGTCGCGTGCTGGTTGTGACGCGGGTCTGCGGGTCACCGTTCAACTCTCACATCTGGTCGGGACTCTGAAGGGCTCACATCTGTCTGTCTGACTGTAAATCATTATTCACTGGAAGCTTTGATCTCCACAGGCTGCATGGCAAGTGCTTGTCCATGTCATCACACAGTGGGAGAAACCATATAAACGGGGGCTGGTGTATACCATGTACCTCTTAAACGGGGGTGATGTATACCACATGTCTCTTAATACAGTGCCTACAGATTGCTGCATTTGCTTCACGCCAACTAGTTTGATCTCACCAACTTAACATTTACGCATTACTGCCACTCAGATTGTGGAAAAGGTTCAAATATTTCGTCCTAAAATCTACCATTTCTAGCTACTAGAATAAGGACAATTGAAATCTGTTGACCCATAACGTGCGAATGAAGATGTTTCACATGTTAACGTGGGCCAAATTATGATGTCTGACCAATAATAAACAGACCTGGTGGTGGTAATTTGGCAGGAACAAGAAATGTGTGGGGAAACTGGAAGGTATAATGCTAACTAATGGAGAAGATACAGTAAGATTAATATCCAGTAGGAGATGTCTTTAACAGCACAGACAAATACACTCAGTTTGCCAAGAAACCGGTCAAGGAACCATTTTTTATTTCTCTATTCTCTGCTTATTAATGATATTTGTGAGGTGATTATGACTGAATTAGCAACCATTAATAAAGGCATTTCATTCTAAACTGGTACCAAATAAGCCAGTAAATATTGTTGTTTTGTTTTGTTTGTGTGTTGGTCTGTTTGGTTTTTATTGTCAAACGTGTAAAGGATGAATGCTCTGGGAGGGAGTCTGGGAGAAATGCAGTCTGACCTCAGAAGGTCCTTGAGCGCAGGGATGCTGGACTCCACACTATACTGGATGAGGTCCAGTTGACCTCAGAGCAGGAGTCGGTGCTCCGTATGTCCAGAGCAGAGCCTGGACCAATCAGAGTCCAGCTGAGCTCCTCGGTGGGAGCTCCTCACAGATGGAGAGCAGAGCTTAGAGGCCTGGCTTTGGTCTAATCTAGCATTAGTTGAAGCCATCACTTCTGTGGTTTATACTGGATTATACTGCTATAGTATTGTGTGTGTATGTGTGTGTGTGTGTGTGTGCATGTGTGTTTGGGATGGGTTGTTCTGTATCGTTCATTCATATTTCCCTACAGTAAGCTCAAACCATCAGGACTTTAATTCGGTTAACTCAGTGAGATCACACAGAGGGGAATTAATTTCTAATGAAGTAACTACAGTGTATAACTGTCCTTTATTCCAATGCTATCATATATCCACAAACACGTCCGGTTTTGTGTTACCCTTAACCATTACAAACCAATACCACAGGTTTCTTTTGTATTCAATGGGTTTATTGCGATAGAACCATCTAATGGACAACTGTGGTACAAAAATGGCATGTAGCCACAGCTGAAATCAGACAAACCACCCTCCCTAAAGTATGACCGCACACACACACACACACACACACACACACACACACAACATTGCAGAATAGGCTATGTGTGTGTTCCATAGTCTCGGACTGTTCGTTGCCAAGCAGACTTGTTCCTGGCTTGGTTTTTTTGGGCTTTTCATTGAAGACGAAGATAAAACAAGCAGTGACTGGGAGGGAAAAGCGAAATGAATGACCAGACCCCATAACGACTCAGGCTAATGCGGTTTGCTCAAAAGCATGAGACTCATCCCTCCACATCTCTCACTTGCTTGCTCTCTCTCTCTCTCTCTTTTCACTCTCTTTTTCTCTCTCACTCTTTCTCACTCTCTCTTTCACTCTCTCTCTCTCTCTCTCTGTCTCTCTCAATCACTCTCTCCCTTCAAACTGAGATGTGGTCTGTTATTGCCTAGACTAGCCTGTGCCCACATGATTTTTTACAGATGTTTCAATTTCATGCCTTCACAATCTTGTATTTCAGTTTGGTGTTCATTGTGTGTGTGTGTGTGTGTGTGTCTGTGTGTGTGTGTGTGTGTGTGTCTGTGTGTGTGTGTTTGGGATGATGGCCATATGGTAGGAAGATATTGATTTGGCGTCCTATCTGAGGACAAATATCCGCATGTGGTATTAAAGTGGTAGGCCCTGATTCCAATGATGTCATTGTTACTATATCTGTTAGCGTCTATGTTGTGTATTTACACGCCTCATTTTACACTAACCAAAATAAACCAGAGTTTTCTCTCAACTGTGATGAATCATTGCCTAAATACTGAAAAAAAGCCCATGGGTGCTTGAGACATATTTGATGACTATGTTGATTTCTTGCTCTCATTAAATAGCTCTCAACAACCCTTCAAAACCAGAAACAGATCCAGCTCTATGGTAATGGAACCTGGAAAAACAACGTCCACTCGATCTTTGTTGGGAAAGGGAGTCGGGTGTAAAGGAGTCGTATTACTCGCTAGTGTAGAACATGTCGATCTGTCCCCGTTTGCCATCACACTTCCCGTCGCTCTCGCGGGCGATCTGTCACGTCAAGACGGCACACTCGCTTCTGTTGGGGTTTTTTTTTTTTTTTGGAGGGGGGTTGGGGACTTTTTTGTGTGTGTGTGTGTCTCGCAAGCCTTGTGCCTCTTCAAAGTGTGATTTCTCCCCAATCGTCGTTGCGTTGGCCAAATTTCTGGTGGCACTCTGCCACTTTTCATGTGCGGTGCAGTTGGCACAGTAGTGCCACACTGGTGATTCCAACGGCTTTACCCGCATGAGTCTGTTTTCAGCTTGATGTCAGACAGAGCTTTGTCACTTGCTGCAGGGCAAAGAGACCACTACAGCAGCATCAAACGCAAACCACTAACGGGTATTTAAAGGTCAATTACTTTGGAGTGGAGCGGAATGAAATGAAACAGAGCAGTCAGCCCTTTACCACAATTATGCTTTCAGTGTTTCCATGTTTGTAGAAGTTTCTTTGAGCTCATTGAGGGATCTTTTATCATGAAATTAAGGGTAAAATGTGGAAATGCTAAAACAAAGAGCTCAAATATTCCACCTCTAGCCATTCATCTTTGATCTTACAGCTGCTTCCAACCAGTTGCAGCCCTTCCATGGCAGGATGAATGAGGCACTTAAATAACTCGAATGACTAAACTCAAATGGAACACATCATTTCAATGTTTTCTTTAAAGATGCTTTTGCTGTGGTTGTCTAAGGCTAGGGAGCATTTTGGGAGAAGAACTCAAACCAGTCGTTTTGTTGACCTCTCCATTCTTGGTTGGTACTGAAGGCTCAGTGATTGACAAGCAAACTTCATTTCCCAGCTGGCTGGTGATTACTCCAGCCAACAGTGGGTGTGACTGTGGGGCATTGATCAAGGCTCCCAGCATGCTCTGGGCAGGAGGAAATTGAGTATGGATGGAGTAGTATCCAGTGAAAATGGGATTGGATTGAGAACGACCTGTGCTGAATGAGGTGGGAGAGCTCCTAATGGAGAACACTTCTCATCTGTGACTGAAAAACTGGAACTGACCTCATTGATCTTGAGGTGCTTGGATTTGGAGTTGATTAGGGGATTAAAATAAAAAGATACCAAGACGACCATCTGTTTCCATTATAAAAGCAGTAAGTCAAAGCACATTCCCAAATTGAAAGAGTGTGATATTTCGGGTTTGTTCAACCTATCGAACACATAGGCACTGATTCTATTCAGGCAGGAAGAAAATGTAAGTGAACTTTAGATTCACAATAGTATAAATTACACTTCCTTTGTCACATGAATGGAAAAACTGGGAAAGTTGAATCCGGCTCACCACCTTAGAACTGCTAGCTAATTTATCTCATAGCAGGACTGCATTGAAATAGTTTTACTTCGACTTAATGCACAATATCTAAGTCTGCTCCTTCTCTGGTTAGCCTCAGTAGGAGTGAACAAACGTGTTTATCCCACTGGGAGATCTGATTTCCAGCCCTTTGACCATTGTTCTTCTTACATGTCATCTCTGCCACTTGCATAAACTCATCTCCCTCGCTGTGTGACAGTCCACCCATCGCTCACACGCCCTCCTGCTTTTTCAGTGGAGCGGTGGGAATGAGGCAGCTCTCCTTACCCGTCTCTCTCTCTCTCTCTCTCACTCTCTCTCTCTCTCTCGTCCCTCTGTTCCCCCAGCATCCGGGTGCCAGGGATCTAACCCTGTTGCGACTCTCTACGCTGGGCTTTTCCACCTCTGTCTTCCCGCCAGAATAACAGTGTGGCTCTTTCGCACAATCACAGCTCTGCTAATGAACCCTGAGCTGGAGCGCCTGCCTCTATCCCTGAAACATACTCGGCTTTAATGTGAGTTTAATGTGGGTTTTGATGCTCAGAGGGTTGCCTGCACAGATCAGAGGATCTCCAACAAGAGCCTGTCTTTTGCAGTCCTTACAAAGAATGTGATCTTGAAATATTAGTTTCATGAATCAGAAATCCAAGTCTTATCTTGGATTATAGCCTTATCAGTGACTATAGCCTATTTTAGTATTAGGTTAGCTAGCAGTTTTTTAGCTAACGTGGCGATTTTTGAACCAACGAGCGAGAAACTCTCTAAAGTGTGCATGGAGCACAGCTAACAGCCACAAAGCCCTCCTTCCCGCTAGACTTTACCTGGAGCACACACGGAATTCTGGGATTCTGAGTGACACGGATACACGAGCGGCCCTCATTTTTTGCCCGTCAACAAGTTCGGAAGCACGGAGACGGGTGACTCTTTTAGGATCACTGCCAGTGACTCCCGCGGAGGCTGAGCTGACGAGGAACTTCAACTGGCCGAAGAAGAACTGTTCTCTCCCATCTCCGTGACGCAAGACGTCCTGAGCGAATGCAGAAACCGTGCGGCGCTGAACAGGGCAGAGCCAGTGTTCATGATGACACCCGTGCGCCAGAGTTTTCGGCTCTTTTTTTGTTTGTTTGCTTGTCTGGGCTTGTTTGTGTTTTTTAGGCACCGTTGATGAAGGTGAAGAGGGACGTGAGGATAGAGAGATAATGAGGATAGTGAGATAATGAGGTTGTGCATTTCTCTCTCTCTCTCTCTCTCTCTCTCTCTTTTTCTCTCTCTCTCATGCTATACTTGAAATGCCCTGAGTACTGTGCATTCTTCACTGGTGGATCAGTGGTATGTAGTTGGCTCTGTTCAGGGAAAGGATTAACCAGACTCAGGCTTGAAATGCAATTTAAAGCTTGCTGCTCCCTCCCCAGTTCCAAGTAGGAACTTGTGACAACTAATGAGAATGGGAAGGCAGGAAATGAGTTTGATAGGCAAAGTACTCTCCCTCGGGAAACAAAAGAGTTTCAGTCACAAACAAAGCAAGCCTCTTTAAAGGCGAAAAGACATTTGAGTTAAACAAGAGGCCTACAACAAAACGCCCCTACAGTTAGCATGGGTTTCTGAAGGGGTCTTTTCAAAAACACCATTGTGGGGTTTGTGTGTGTGTGTGTATGTGTGTGGAATGTGTATGTGTGTGTTTTTGTTTTCTATGCTTTTAATATACAGACATATATACAGCCTGAATATACAGCGTTTTTGAATCACCTCTGAAAAGTTTCGTGTGGAAATTCTTGTGGAAATTTAAGTTGACAGTTGGTCAGGAAACAAGTTGGTTGGCTCTTGGTTACCCTCGAGGGAAGACCTTACAGTATGGGGCACTGATGGAGGGTCAGGAAGACTGCACTGTGTGACTGGAAGGCCTAGCATCTGGCAGGAAAGTCTAGCATCTGGCAGGAAGGTCTAGCGTCTGGCTGGAAGGTCTAGCGTCTAGCAGGAAGGTCTAGCATCTGGCTGGAAGGTCTAGCGTCTGGCAGGAAGGTCTAGCGTCTGGCTGGAAGGTCTAGCGTCTGGCACGCTGATTCATGAGCAGCGGTTCGAGTGACTCGTCCAGGACACGTCCCTTCGAGAGGGTCACGCTGGAGAGAAACTCCACTCACAAAGACTAAACGAGACATAAACCCCAAACCTCAGAAGGTGATGCTTTTTGATTCTCTCTGTTCTCTCTCTCTCTCTCTCCATGTCGTCAAAGTTTTCCTTGCATACTCGTCTGCCCCCAGAAAGTCAAACTAAGATCAGACGTAACGCGTTTAAGCGGCATTGCAACTGCGCTGTCAAAACCACGACGGATCGTGATGAGAATGTCGATCGTAAAAAAGCCAGTGTTAATAAAGAAATAAACAAGCGTAATGAAATCCTTTGCATGGCACATGTGATTCACGGAGAGCGCGGCGAACCGCGAGATAAGGTCGCTCGGGATCCCGCTGGCCATCTCCCAACAGCTTTTTAGCTCAACTGAATTAGGACGACAGTCGGTTTAATTGAGTTAAATGTGAAAACTCCTATTGTGAGCAGAAATTCCCTTTTATTATTTAGCCCCCCCCACTTCTCCACCACGCCCCAGGAGGAGAAGGGAGGTGACCCCATACACAGAGCATCACCCACGCAGTTCCTGAGCAGGATTCTCTGCAAACGGCTGGAAATTTCATGGTTAAATCACCAGAGTTAGTATGTTTCGGGGGAAATATACAAGAGTGTAACATACATTTTACAATCTTTCACTGGAAACATACTTAAGTGTAAAGGCCATCTTAATATTTATTGGTTTATTGATACAGTTTATTAGTGTATTACAACTAACCTGTTTGTCCGCCACCCTGTACCCTGTTCATGGCTGGTCAGTTTCTGACCACTGGACCACTGCTGATTGGTTATTCGGTTGTCGGACCACTGCCAACCATGATATGGTAATGACGTTACAGTGGTGGATGTGCTGCCATGAGTATATCACACGCTTGTCCACAACCCAAAATTATCCTGCCAAATATTTGATGGCCAAAAAGCATTTGGTGAAGATTTGGATGATGGCTAACCCAGACAGTGCACAGTGTAACTGCACAAGGTGATCCTATTTAATGAATGCAATAAAGAGGCTGGTGAGTGTCATAACCGTAACGCAGCAGTAATGTGTCAGTGTCTGACGCGGCTGGTACCCAACGCCGTCCTGACCTTTTCTTTGTTTGCTCTTGAACAACGCCCTGATCGAGGCAAACGTGGGACAACGTCACTCATTCCAACCTGAATTACATTACACATCCTGAACACACGCGACTCCTGCTTCCCATGCTGGGATAGCAGAGGTTCGAATCATCCGTATTTACTTTTCTAAATCTTGATATTTGAACTGTATTCCTAAGCCCGGGAACGAGATGGAAACAATCCCTCCGAGACCCTCTTTCAAAGAAACGGTTGCACACATGACAGTTACACTTTAGTACCGCAGGGCAAATCGTTCGACCTGAATTCCCTCCTCCTCAATCTCTCTCTGTCATGTTCCCCATAATAAGCAATCATATGACACCCTGGATGCGCGAGAGTGCTGCCCAAACCGAATGGCCCTCCTGTCACTTAGAAAGACGTGATGGATCACCCCGTGATAATGTGCCATTTTATCATCTGGCTAATTAGGGTCTGCCGTGGATCAGAGCAGATGTGGACCACGGCTTACTGTACTAGCTATTGATCTCTTTTAAAATGCACATTGACATAATTTGAAAAGGTTATGTGACTCGGTGGATAAAACTCGAAGTGGTCGCATATGATTGATGGGGAGAGAAAGCGCATGTGTGTGATAGCTGGGAAGCCCTCGCTCACACACACACGTGCACAAACACAAGCCAGCGGGGTCTCCAGGGTGTGTGGCCTAATTATACCTTTCACTCATGCTGTCAGGCAGTGGTTTGGGTGTCTCTTAATGTGCTTGCAGAAGGCATTAAAACAACACAGGAGCCGGCATCTGTGCGGTCACCTATGGATCAGGGCTGACCTCCCGGGTCTACGGCCTGGTCGGCTAGAAGTTTGACCCCTGCCCCTCAGGCTTGCGCTAAAGCAGTGGTCCTCCCTGCTCAGCATGCACACACACACACACAGGTATGTACACGTGCACATCTCAAGAGCCTACAAGCTTAAGCAAAGCAAAACATTGCCTTTGTCTACAAGGAACCAGAGATAAGAAAAATATTTATGGCGGGGGGATATTTTCAGTAAATGGAGTTGTCACTTTTACAGTTTAAAAGGAACTGAAATTGAGTTTGTTATTCTTTAGCCTCCAACTCCTTTAATGTGCTGGAGTTCACCTGGTAATGTAGTGTAAGGTGCTACCAACATGAAGGTCGTGGGTTCAATTCCCACAGGGCACATGTATGGTCCTGCTGATAAATGGTTGCCCATTACGTTGGTCAGGAGTGTCTGGGTACAACTGCACGTTGACCTTTGACCTTTGCACGTTTAGGTTGCAGTGGTGAAAAACATCTTTTCCAATTTGAGCAGTAAGAAGGTTATAAAACTACAGGGTTCCATCACTAAAAACACGCGGCCCGTGATTAACAGGCGTCTTTGTGGACACATCACCACTGATGTTGACTGCATTTTTGTTTGCTGTTTTACCACTTAAAAGGTTGTAGTGAGAAGTGACCAAATGAACTGTGACAGCAGTCTCCAATCATAGAGTCTCCATGCAGAGAGTCTCCAACCATAGACTCCAATCATAGACTTCAATCATAGAGTCTCCATGCATAGAGTCTCCAACCATAGACTCCAATCATAGACTTCAATCATAGAGTCTCCAACCATAGAGTCTCCAATCAGAGTCTTTATTAAAGTGCTGCCATTTTCTCCAACCATGCAGTCTTCATGTGCAATAATCCCTTGTAGTGTAACAGCACTTTAATAATTGAAGTTTGTGCAATTCTTCTCATTATATTGATCTTTATCTCATTGTTAACATGTGTGTTAGAAGGTGAGATTATGGATTTAGGTAGCTGTTGCATATTATGATCCAGCATAAAAGAGCAGCTTTCTCCTGTCTGTATAATAATCTCCTCAAGGAACAGGGTGTCCTACACTCATGAAAGGGTACCTCAATTTGTTGTAGGGGGTCATGATTTCTGTTCTGTTAAGTTCTCCGCACCTTATATTATTTGATCGAAATGTGTTCCTTCAGGGCCACCGTACTTCACTGGATCTCCATCATCTCCCGTCTCCCATTCTCCTCGTGCGATTCCATTATCAGAGGCTTCCAGCAAAATTCATCCCCCTGTCCAGCTAACGATGGGTGAAAAATGAGCTTGTGCTACATGCAATGTGTATGTGTGTGTATGTGTGTGTCCAGCAGTAAGACAGAGGAGAGTAAGACAGGGTGGAGATTGGGGATAATGGATTTAAAATTGAGTGACAGCCAAGGCTAAAGTGCTTTAGGCGAGCAGAAAAGAGCAGGAGGTCAGTAACCCCTCTCCTTCTCTCTCCCTCTCCCTCCTTCTCTCTCTCTCCCTCTTTCTCTCTCTCCTCTGGGGTCAAAAGTCCTGTCTGTTTAAGATCAGGGGGGAAAAAAAGCCTCTTTTCAGGCTGTTTATGATGCACTGCAGAAAACGTTTGTTTACATGTACTGGAACTTCTTGAGCTTTCTCCTCAATGTGAAATTACACACATTTCAGTCTCTCACTTCTGTCTGCCCATGTTCATGATTACATTTTAAGAATGATAGTAAGAATTAATGTTTCTTATGCTATGCACACATATAAACACACAATTACATGTGTGTATAATTGCAAATCACGCATTTACATTCCAGTGTTGAACTATATTGTTGTAGAAAGCTTAACATAACTGTTCCAGGAGATCAATAGTTTTAATGTAGTATAACTTTGTATAAGGGCAACAAACTTCAAATAAAGTGAAGTGTGCGTTATAGTGTGGAATAAAGGATACTGATAAAAAAAATACTAGGTGTTAAGATTACATGTGTGAACAGTGAAAAATGCTTTGGTTTTTTAAATTAAAAACAACTGCTAAGCCTGATATTAATTGTAAACCACGTAGTAGTCACTGTGTACATGCCATCAAAACAGAAGTGAAAGGCCTTCAGGTGGGAACCACAAAACATCAGCGCTTTTATTACAGAAACATTATGGGTTTCTGGGAATGAGTACTGTCTCGAGGCCAGGCTGAACACGAAACCGGGTCCATCACACACAGAGAATCAGGCACGAGCCGAACCACGCGGGCAGCACGAGATCCAAGATAGGGACGCATCCTCCCATCTCTGTCGCTGCTTCATGGACGGTTTGACAACACGACTCGTCTACTCACATCACAATCGGCATCATCGTCTTTGGTTTTACTGCCGATGCCAGTCCAACGTTCGCTTCAACCCTTTAGGTTTTTTTTTTTTACTAGACAGCATCTGGAAATCTGTTTAAAAAGCGCATTGGTGGAAGAGAAGTGTGTTGCCATTGTGCCCGTCAACATCATAATCACTTTTGGTGTGATTTTAGTCTAACAGTGCCTACCGATGCCAATAGTACGGCACATTTCTTTTAAATGTTCGGTTCCTCGGTACATTGTCTCCTGCTGCTGGATTGCGAGCGTTGGCTCTTTGGCACAATTCTAAGTGGAGCATCAGAGACGAAAAACCCGCTGGCTTCGAAAACACACATTGCTTTTTGTGCATTACTGTGTCACTTTGCCAGAACCGTAAATAAACTTCATTTGGAGATCCGAAGCTAGAACAAAGAAATTTATCTCAATATATTATCACGATCTTACATTGAGTTTGTTTACACTTTGTATTTATATGCGCAATATAGGCAAAACTCAAGGGCAAGAACATATTTTTCATTTCCATCTAATTTGCATTTTACAGTGAATGTTTGTAACCATTGCTCAAGTAAACAATGACTCGTGCACAAGGAGACCTCAGTGAGTGAACGCTTACTCGTTTGCCCAAACGACCCAGTAATTACTACAAGTTGCTTTCGTGATTTCTGTTGTTTTATGTAAACGCTCCTGCAAAATACATATAATCTCACACCATGAGACGATTATAACCTCAGATCAACTCTCAGATACGTTTTGAGCTAATCTGAAGCTAATCGGATAGCAATCACAAACACTTCCGGGACTGGAAGATAACAATTTGAAGTGAGTCATATATAGAACATGTCGGATTATATTTAATTACAATGCACCAAATAAGAAATAATTACACTGTTGGAAAGTAACATGAAATGTCACCGAAGGGGTAAAATCCATACTAAGGAGATTTCAATGGTTGGATCAAGGGTTATTAGCTTCTGTTAACAACCAAGTATGTACAAGTGATTGCTAACTGCTTAAAAGAAACAGGGATACTGCACAGGACAACTTGTACAAAAATAGTAAATAGTACATGATTTGCTGCAAAATTTGCATGAGGACTTTTAGTTCGGCCCCGTAGGTTTACAATCATTCTTTCCCCTCGAGCTTAATGTTAGATCGCTTGTGGATAAAACGACATTCGATCTCGGGAGGAGGGGCTACCACGATGTTGCACGTGTTGAGCCTGGCACTGTTACTGAGCAACGGCTTTGAGTGACGGCAAGATAAATACTATGTACATCCGGGTCTCATGACAATTGCCTCTACCGGGAAGAGGAGAAGGGAAAAAGGAATAGCACAGTTAATAAGGCATCTAAAGTCAAGCAGCTACTGCCACCACTTCAGGGAAACTAACCGCAGTCACTGTCACTTGTCGACCAAAGACGAAGCTTGAGAATCCATGCTTACATTCCAGAGTTTTGTTATATCCCACACCGACAAACTCCGCTGAACGGTTACTCACATCTTTTTTTCTCTTCAAAAACTAGATAAAGTTACATCATTACAAACATTCTAGAGGTTCATTTTCGTATTCGTTCATTTGAAATCAACACTGTACACTTTTTTTTACACTATGATACATTAGAATACGTTGCATTTGGCCTTCTTGGGTTAACACGGCTGTAAACATAAAAGTGATTTGCATGGCACGCATTATCAATGCTAAGAGCTCAATGCTAAGGAGTCTTGCTTTACAGTGTTTTCATGATGCTATACTGACCCTTGGCTACTATTCGTCTACTAAGACAATAGGAATTAGACGGACCCACATGACGCTCTTGTAAATGTAACCATGCATTGTTGCGCTATTGGCTACGTGTAATATGGCTCGCCCTAGCCAAGACTGATTTACTCAAATTTTATATTTTTTGTATTCCAAATTAGCCATGCAGCTTAAGGTGTCGGCCAGCTTGCTAGGCATACGTCATTCAAAAAAGCTGATTTCGCTAATCGTTAATAAAAACAAGTAGGGTTAATCCAGCTAGTGCCACCAGATCTACACCAGCTTTCATTTGGGTTCTTGGGGATTCAGACACTGCCTGCTTCACAACACTCAAAACAGGAAAAAAAAAACCCAAAGAAACAATAAAAAACAAAAAAAAAACACAACAACTAACAAATAAAGCAACACCACACCCCCATTTATAGGTCCACACATAGATAAGCAGCCCCTCGTTCATTTTGGTGACAACACTTTAGAGGTGCAATGAAGGAGACCTGTTCCAGTTTTAATGGCCAGCACATACCAGCTTTCACACCGACCGTATGTGTAATAAATGATAAAAGACTCCCCCACCACACATACACACACACAAAATAGAAGTGTCTGGTATTCTTTTTTTATGACCGCATGAGGACGAGAAAAATGCCTGCTTCTGTTCTGAGGTAAAGAACAGCCATTGCTGAATATACAGCAGAGCGGTCTCAACCGTGTCCTGAAACATTCTGCATTCTACCCCGCATGGTCCCGTGCGACTCCTTCATAACCTCAGACGCAAAGTCAAGGACTACACGACCACTAGCTCTACCTACCGAAATATCATCTCCTCGTACCACTAGATATGGAAACCAAACAGAAAGGCCATCCATTTATTAGAGGGATGGGGGGTTTGGGGTGATATATAATTGATATTAAAAAAAACCCAAAATGCCCAGTCTGGACAAACTACAGACGACATTTTGTAACTCAAATGCCCAGATTGATTTCTGTCTGCTTTCTGGTTGGGTAGAAGGATGTACCAGACACACCAAGCCCGGTCCAAACCCGGCTATCAGACACCTCTTTGTGCCCTCGGTAGTTAAATCAAACCTCAGAAATAATGAAAATGGCAGCATAAGAAATACAAGACGCAATGCAAAATGACTGTACACTTCACAAAACAAGTGTTCATGTCTCTCTGAATCATCTTTTTTCTTTTTTTTTCCCCCGTGTTCTTCTTTTTTTACTTTTAAAGTTCGTTTTCTTGTTATTTGACGGACGTCCCTCTGTCCGGGTCACACGTTGCAGGTCGGTCTCTGCGGCTTGGCACCGGCTCTTTAAGTGCGGAGGCTGTGTGAACAGAGCTCCAGACGTCCAGGATAGGGGTGGGGTGGGGGTGGTGGTTGGTTCAGTGAAGCTGCTGGTTGGAGACTGTTCTGGGAGCTGCAGTTCTGGGGCTAGTGCTCTCTCCCTCCTTCCCTTCCTCTCTCCCTCTCTCTCTTTCTCTGTGTGTCAGTCTCTGCTCCGATCTGACAGCTGGCGGAACTGTTATACCTGCACTTGACTCCCCTGGGCATGCAAACTCTGGACGCTGGAGAGAATCTTTTTCTGATGCCCGACAAGGTTCACGCCCATCTTACTCAACTCACTGTAGGAAAATTGTGGGAGAGGGAGAGTCAGAGACAGTGAGAGAGAGAGAGAGAGAGATAGATGGGTTAATTGGGTGTGCTACAGTGTACTTCATTCATTCAATATGTGCCACATTTTTCTACTTAAATTTCTCCCTCCCAGGCCTTGCCCATTGATCTCACAGTGCTTTCAGTTACAGCAGTTACGGACAGTTTGACTTCCAAGGCTCAGAGCTGGTCTGCTGTACCCTAAGGCAGCTCACTGTCACGGAGACGCCAGACGAGCTTGGGACAGCCAACCTGCAGAAGCCATCACAGCTCCTTTTCCAGAACCCCCCAAGCCCAGATGAGACCTCACAGAACCAGCTGAGGCCTGGCAGAACCAGGTTTGTGAACCATGGGCCTCTCCACAACACAAGACGGTGTAACGTTTGGCAGTATTTCAAAAGTTATTGCTATACAGTGTGACACAACCCAGTCAGTGCATTTTTGAGAACATGCCTACCAGGTTTAAGGTCAGATTAAGTCCAGTTTGAAGACCCTAAGCTTCTGACTAGCATATTATTATCAAAGAAAGTTAAGAATGCCTGATATTATATATGCTTGATATGTCTGTTAGGGATCAACAGAATTATATCATATTCTTTAGAATCCATGCACTGAGGAGGATCAATCTATTGCTATACTCCAGGAATAGTATCTGAGAATAAAACTGCTGTCTTGAGTGGAGTACCTTAAGGTCTTGAGTGGAGTATCTTAAGGTATTGAGTGGAGTACCTTAAGGTCTTGAGTGGAGTACCTTAAGGTATTGAGTGGTATAGCTTAAGGTCTTGAGTGGAGTACCTTAAGGTCTTGAGTGGAGTACCTTAAGGTATTGAGTGGTGTACCTTAAGGTCTTGAGTGGAGTACCTTAAGCTGATGTAGAGCACCGCATCTAGTGTGACGTAGCCAGCCGAAGCGAAGTTTTCCTTGTACTGGCCCATCTTGATGGCGTCTAGCCATTCATCCACGGTGTCGACGCTGAAATCTGGAGTGGATGCGTCTTCCCTGGAAAAGAGTGGGGGGGGGGGGGGGTATACATTATCCCCAGGCCAAGCTAACTTGGGTAGATGTTTGATTGGATTTAACCTGGAATGTATTCACTACAAATCAATACAATACAATCCAGGATGAGTATGCAGGAAAGTCTGTGATTTCCAGAGATTCTCCAGAGGAACAGTGTAGAAAGGAAAGGCAAGAACAATGTTAGCGCTTTCTGAGAGGAAAAAGATGGATTAACTTCCACCCCAATCCTGGTAACCATTTCAATCATCACTAATCCCTCCTGGTTTTGGCGGCTAGGAGTAGACAGATCAAATGGTGGAAGTTTCAGCAAATAGGGTGCGGCCCCGGGGGGGCAGAGAGGGCAATGCATGCGAGACTGCCTGTCTGGAGGCTTAGGGCACTAATCGGGGCTTTACCCTCCTGATCTACCCCTGGCGAGCAGGAGTTAACCTCCACCCTACCTAACATCAGATATAATCATGTTCCAGTCTTTTTGGGTATCCTGTGCATAAACAGAATGTGTTACCCACCCC
>JAOXYF010000016.1:9927997-9955214 GCA_028565775.1 Sternarchorhynchus goeldii
GGGAAGGGGCGGGACAGGAGGAAGGGGCTGGCCACCAAGCACCTCCCCCTCACAGCCATATTATTCACTGGGACAGATCGTCATCGGAGACCTCGGCTAGCAACAGCCGGGCTTAATCAGCCCGGGCCACTCCCCAATGAACCGCTCAGCCTATTAGCCGAGCGACTGCAGTGACTGGCACGTAGGGTGGCCCGTGAGGGCTAGCGGGAGGGACTTTGGAGACAGCGGGGGTTGGCTTGTGACAGGTGCTTTGCATGTTATCTCAGCAGGGCTGCCACGCTTTCCCACAAGTCACCTGGCATGTGTTACGAATGACTTAAGCCACGCCCAGACAAGGACACGGAAACTAGGTGTCAACCAGTGCGCGCACACACACACACACACACACACACACACACACACACACACACACACACACACGAGTAAGATTGGTGAGTGTTAATCTACTGATTAACCCAAGGAGCACGGACACACACACACACAAATGCACACACCTCTATACTGAAATGGCAACATCAATAGGTCATTCTCACCACTGAACATGAGATGGAGGCTGGGTGTGTGAACAAAAGTCTATAATTTGGGGATTTAGTGATTGGACACACACACATGCACCTAAGAGAACAGTGTGACATTATCACGGCTAGGATGTTCACAGAGACCTCTGCACACAACCACGAAATGCATCATGGATCACTTTCGACCCAAGATCTTCGAATGACGAGAAGACAAACAACAACTACCTCGTGATCTGGATTAGACTGGCAGTTTAAACCCAATACGATTCACGTTCCCCTCAGATGTCGAGGGGACTGCTAACCTCTCCGCTATCCGGCACCTCCTCCTCCGTCACCATGACGACACGTCTTGCGGGGCAGCCCGCGTGTCTGGTGCTTTGGCTCATAATGTTCGGCGGGGGTATGATTCTGGTGCCGTGAGCCCTGGTTAACCCGGTGCGGCGGTGTGTGAAGGCGGAGCACAGCTACATCCATGAACTACACCAGCAGAGATGATGGAACAGGAAGAGACACAGATCTCATGAACAACAGTTGGTGTGTGTGTGTGTGTGTGTGTGTGTGTGTGTGTGTGTGTGTGTGTGTGCTCCCTGCCTATTTCTCTGTCTCGTATGTATTTAGCAGAGACACTAAAGCCCAGTTGTAAGCTATTGTCCCTGTCTCTCACACTGGGACTGAAATACTGCCCCAAGCTCACCTGATAAACGACTCATGCCTGCTCGGGCTTCAGTCTGGAATGCTGGGATAGGTGCTGGAGGTTTGGCGCGCGTGTGTGCGTGTTGAGGCTAGGTCGATAGCCCTGTCCGAGCGTCTCCACAACAGCTAGACCAGTTGTACATCAACCCAAATTAAATCACTATCTCACCATGATAAATGCCTTGCCAGTTACCCACCCTCTCCAACCCACCCATACAAAAAGAAAAGAAGAAAAAATTATCCAATTCCCTTTAACTTTTCGGCAGCAGAGTAATGTAGCTGTCAGCTGACCGCAATCGGCTTGTGCCGCACTCTGGGGATGACACAGTGGTGGGTGGCCGTTCGATGTCACTGTCTGAACGTGCATGTGTGTGTGTGTGCGTTACCGCAGACGGGCACGAGACGCCCCTGACGGGCGCTGATCGGGAAGAAGTGCGTCGACAGGCTGGCGGTTCGGATCAGATCGGCCACGCCCCCCCCCCCATGGGTCGAGTGTGTGTAGGCTGTGGTCTACAGATCAGACGCAGTGGCCACAGATGGACCCGTCTGGTCCTCACAAGCCTTCGTACTAAACTGATGCTTTATTAACACATGGCGTAAGGGGGGGAGGGGGGGGGGGTCACTGAAGTGGTGTGTGGCTTCTACCAACTAATAAACATGTGTAAGTAAAAAGCATAAACTATGAAACAACAGATATGAAAAGAATAAAACATTAGAAACTAAGGAAATAAACTCCTTTAAAGATTCTCCTTTATACACACACACACACACACACATATACACGCACACACACATGCACATACACACACACGCACGCACACACATATACACGCATGCACACATACACAGACGTACATACACACACACACACAAACTGTTTGTAACTTTCTCTGCCCATCAAAACTCCACAGAAGTTTTTGCACATTCCACGAGGTGAGTCTCTAGTCAGACCGATGACGGGCTCTCTCTCTCTCTCTCTCTCTCTCTCTCTCTCTATCTCTATCTCTCTCTCCCTCTCTGTCTTTCCCTCTCTCGCTAACCCCCCACTTCCTAAAATGCCTCCCAGACAAGTTACAAAGCAATATGAAAGCACAAAAGCCATTCACTGAAAGCACGATGACTATTGTTAGGATGTTAAAGTCTTGGGTGGTGTGTCAGATAACTGAATACCCTGCAACAAAAACGATTAGCTAGGACAAGAGGTGTGAACACGGCACCTTCGCCTCGAATCATGCGCAAGACCAACTTTTACATGACAATGTGAATCAAATTCATTTCCCTGCATCCGTCTTTCAGGTACGGAGAACAGAAACACACCGCCGTAAAGTCGCTGGTTATGGTTTTGTAATGCTGTTTTTGCTGAAACTGTGAGGCGCTTCCGAAATCAAAGTCGCCCTCCCTCCTTCCCTCCCTCTGTGAGATTGGGTCATTAGTGAGGAGGTTTGGAATAACAGCCATAAATGGTACGTTCTGGGTGAGGAAATGCTCTCGTTCTGCAAACCCGTGTCGCTAAAGACCCAGCTAGACCGTCTCAACACGACCGGGCCCCCAACGACCAGGCCCCCAACCAACGGACCCCAACGACCAGGCCCCCAACAAACGGGCCTCCAACCAACAGGCCCCCAACGACCGGGTCCCCAACGACCAGGCCCCCAACAAACGGGCCCCCAATGACCAGGCCCCCAACGACCTGACGGAGAGACGCCGGAGCCCCGCTGTACACGGCCTTAACGACACCCTGGCTGTTCCTTCAGGCATTCCGACCAACAGGATCTATGACTGTATAAAGGCTGTTAAACTGTGGGAATATGGGACATTGTGAAATGTGCTTTAAAATCAGTTACTTCAAGCATCGGTTTTGCCATGGAAAAAATGTTCATTTTCCAATCGTTGGACTCATACAAGGCGTGGGGTAGTTCTCTGAGAACTGCTCGATGCCGAGGAGTCGGTCTCTCTGCTGAAGAGTGAGATAATCCCAGAATATGAGGTGCAAAGCAGTTCAGTGTGATCGCGGCACAGTTTTCGTTATGGAGGCAAAGAGCTGCTGGAAACCAGTGCATCTCTATGAAGGATGATGGTGGTGGTGGTGGTGGTGGTGGTGGTGGTTTGAGGGGGGGGAGTGTGTCGCTCAATAAAGGTGTTCCCACCGGGGGCCTCTCTGACCCAGATATTTGTTACACCTAAGTGCAGCAGAAAATGAGAACCTGACAGGAACACTGGGCCCCTGTAATCAAAGGCAAATGATTCCTGGGCCTGATTCATGGAAACACGATACCAGAGCAGCTTCACACGAAGCCTTCTGCCTGCTCTTCTGGCTGCAGTGAATGTGGGGAGGGGGAGGGAGAGAGAGAAGGAGGTTGGAGAGAGAGAGACAGAGAGAGAGAGGATCTCTAATAGCGATTTGTTAAGGAAGAGTTGCAGATTACAGGACTCAGCTGTTTTGTTTTGTTTTGTATGCGTGTCTTTGTGCTCTCTAGTAGTAACACCCCATTAACAAGTTAAAACCCCCCCCCCCCCCCCATCTTCCCTCACCCTCCGTCATGGTGTTGGCGATGACCACTGAGGAACAACCGCTGATTTTACAGCAGGTGCTAAAGTCATGGTGCGGAAAACAGCCACCTTGTACCCACGCGTTTTCCGTGCCAGCAACCCTCCTGTTAACAGTGGCCTTCATTTCCATGTCCAATGACATATTTTATTTCCTTCTACTGGACCTTTGATTTAAAGGAAACTAACTCAACGGATTAAAGAGATATCGAACAGCCTGCCACCACTGTAACCCCTGCCACGTCCTTCTTGTAAAACAGTGAACGCAGGAACAAAAAGAACAGTTTTTTAACCCCCCCCCACCCCAGGTCCTATTGATTTAGTTTTAATGGGTTTTTAAGTATACTGTGCATATGGAGCAGCAATCTGGGTCTTCATATGTCGGTTTCTCAAAGGGGGGGGGGGGGGTTACTCACGCTTCTCTTTTTTTGTCCCCGTAGACACTGAAGGAACGAAAAGTTGCTCGAAACAGAGATAAGAATCGTCCTGACCAGCGCATGGTAGATGCGGGAGCAGCGGTAACCGCTGCCAACGCAGGCCAACATTTCCGAAGGTTTTTCGCTCCTGTTTGCAGCCTGGTTCCATTTTTTTGTTTGTTTGTTTGTTTTGTTTTGGGTTGGTTTTTTTTTTTTGCCTGATATTTTCACTTAATTTTTCTTTTGTGTTTCTTTATGGAAAGAGTGTGCTGGAGTTGCGCTTCAGAGACGTGGCAGCGGCCCGTATAAAAGCAGCAGCTGCCTGCCAATCACAGGGATGCCACTGAGTCGTGTCTGATACACGCCCCCCATTTATCAACATTCAACATTCCCAGAAAACACCATTAGATGTTATGTTATCTTCCCGCTGTTTGAACGCAGGTCTTGTTACTCTGTTCACAGGACCTCTCGAATCAGACCATCATGAACCCAGGCGACATAATACATAAACAAGACGACTGTAAGAAAAGTATCTTTCAGTCTGTTTATTTAATGCACCTGTGGGGTTGTAGGAACCTGGCTTTGTTGGGCTAGTTTGATACTAACACGGTAAGTCTTAGATCTAAAGGTAATGAGTTGGTAGTCCAGAAGTGATACTGTAATCGTCTGTTGATCTGGTAACAGGAAAAGCTAACGCCATTTTCCAGTGGAACTAAATGTACGAAAAGCTGTGAGCTTTATTTTAAAGTTGGTTGGTTGGTTGGATGGTTTAAAGAGGGGCAGCTGCGCCAACTCACACATTGAGCTGAAGACAAAGCGAACCTAATTGATACGCGGGAACTCAGTGTAAACTCGCTGGAGGAGTGTGTGTATGAGATGAGGGCGTGTGTGTGTGTGTGAGAGAGAGAGAGAGAGAGAGAGAGTCATTTTGATTAAACAAAAATCAAAAATCCTCTTGGCTTGGTAATCAGTGTTGATGAATCTGTGCATCTGTGGATGGGAACGGATTCTGCAGTGTCTGAGTGAGGCAGGTTAACCTCCCTGCTGTGTGTCCCACTCAAAAATTCAGTTGTTTCTGACTCCCCACAGATGCGATTGCATTGTGTGTTAGAAGACTTGGTTAATTCGGTTAAGACTCAATGATCGGTTGAGACCGGCCGAAAATTGTGCCCGCAGCAGTTGAGATTACAGTTTTTTTCTCCCCTGCTAGAGAAAGAGCAACCCTCCTCAGGGAGGGGTTAAACCCATCTGGGACTTCGATCCCCAGAAACGCCCCTGATGATAGTCGGCTCCAAATTGAATGTTTCCAGATTAGCCGATTGTTGGGCACATAAAAGAAAAGTGATGGTGGCGGTAAGTAGATCTCAGCTACAACCAGTAAACCTCCACCCACCCCCACCCTCCCCGGACGTGTGATGAAGGAGCAAATGAACGACCGTCTCCTAGTCTTTCTTTTAGTGTTGCAGCAATCTGCATAAGAATGAGAGCAATCAAAACGGCAGGGAGGGTTTTAAACATTATTCAGATGGAGTGCTGATAGGGACTGAGTTCTACGAGTGAAACACACACACACACACACACACACACACACACACACACACACACACACACACACACACAATTACAGCTCTGATCCTATGCCTAAAAAAACGCTCACATATATAACTATATATTTTTCCTCTCTTGAAAGAGTCCTGAAGGCCGTATTGGAGACATCCTCTTTCAGTCGTCGAGCTCACCCTGGCCAAATGTTCACACTATGTTTAAGATTTCTGTTCTTTATCTCAGTGTTTAAAGTTTGCGGAGACATTTTAAACTCCTGCTTCATTGCGATTTCACTACTTGGATACGGACATTTAAAACAAAGTAGCAGGAGCTGATCCAGACGGGTGGACAGGGGAGACTTATTAAGTTGATCCTCTGAGCTTGTCTGTCCCCCCTTTATCTCTCTCCCTCCATGACTTTATCACCCTCTCTCACTCTCTCGTTCTCTCACCCTGTTCCTGTGTTCCAGACATGTTGTGGACTGTGGAATTGCCACTTCTCTCACACCCTCTTGACATAAAAAACCACCCATGGACACACCAATAGTCATATACTCCAATACTCACACACTCCAATACTCACACACTCCAATACTCATACACTACAATACTCATACACTATATTGTCAAAAGTATTCGCTCACCTTCCTTGAGGTGATCCTCAAGGAAGGTGAGCCCATCCATGTCTTTATGGACCTTGCTTTGTGCACTGGTGCCAGGTAATTTGGATGGGTGAGCGAATACTTTTGGCAATATAGTGTACATGCCAATACTCAAACACTACAATACTCATACATGGCAATATCTGGATACAACGATACTTGGATACACAAATACCCAGATACACCGACAGACTCCGACAAGACTCCGACAAGACTCCGACAAGACTCCGACAGCCCTGGCCTCCCTCATCCATCCCCTACATTGTCCCCCTACATACCAATTTAGTATCCATAAGCACTTCTGTGCAGCCTGCCCTGTCAGTGCAGGTATAGTCATTTTCCTCATGTGCATCAGGTCCTTTGTGGGATGTTGGCTCCAAAAGTGCTGGCAGCCAACCACGTTTCCTTTCATCGCTTGCAATTAATCTCTGCTTGTGCCTTTTTTAAAAAAAAAACTAAACAACAACCAAGACCAAAAACGCAAAGAACTGCACTCTCTCACTCTGCCGTCCCTGCTGTGTGCCAAACACCCCACTTTACTTTCCAAAGAGTGGCAGTTTGGCGGTTCTGCCTCTCCAAAACGGAAGGCAAAAGTGGATTTACACGGGTAATCGGTGCACGGGGCGCGTGGACCACAGCTAGCAAAAGGTCAGAATTTGCATTCAGCATAAAGAAGCCAGAACGAGACACCAAAAAAACAAACCAAAAAAAAAAGTGAGAGACTTTCCCGCTAATATGCATATTGCTGAATATTTATAACGCTAAAAACACATCCAATTAACATCCAATATGTGATTAATTAATATTAATGGAGTCATACATATGCATGCTCCTTGTGTTGGGCTCCATACGTTGCAGAAGGAACGGGAAATGGCTTTAAATACCAGGAAAAGCACAGTGTTCTCTCATAAGCTGTTACTGTCCTTTCATAGATAATCTATGCCTTCTCTATGCCTTGGATGTCCATAGAAACAGCCTGCAAACCCATATCTGCTATTTAGATGAAAGATTTTCCACTTAGAAACCTTAGAAATAAACAACAGACAAAACATGTCCTATGGTTTCAGTTGATAAGCGCAAAAAAAAAACAAATTTGAGACGGGAACAAAAAAAGAAGCAATAAGTGTGAGGTAAACAGGTGTGTGTAAACAATTCAAACGAAAGACATGCATCGGGTTTTCGGGCTGGAAGGCGAGGATGCTGGCACCATGGGAACAGGCCAGTCTCACGTCGACAGCCACAAGAGTGGGCTGGTCTTCGGCAGGGCCGGACCAATCGGGAGCAGCCGCGGACCTCCAGCTGGCCAGTGCAGGTGCGGCACACCCCGGCATGTCCTTGGCAGCAGGACAGCCTCGTTTTGCCAACCCACCCTGCCAGTGGGCATCGGTATACAGATGCCACCGATGCAGACGGTACACGGCCGTATTCAGATTAGCAGCTGGAGTGTGTAATCTAATCTTCGTAAAGACCAGCAAATCATAACATATTTAGCATTCAGAGTCCCCTCGTTATTCGCTGGTTTTAGCTATTTTGGGCTCACGATATCCAATGGTGTGTAATGAACGTGCTGTAATCTGCATCTACATTTGTAATAAGGAAACACGTATGTCGGTCACTCACATTTGGTGACCACGCCCTCCAGTACTCACATTTGGTGACCACGCCCTCCAGTACTCACATTTGGTGACCACGCCCTCCAGGCGGATGATGTTGGGGTGGTCGAACTGGCCCATGATGCTGGCCTCGCTCAGGAAGTCCCGCCTCTGCTTCTCTGTGTAACCCGCCTTCAAGCTCTTGATGGCCACGTAGATCTCCCTCTTGCTAGGTAGCTTCAGGCGGCCGCTGCACACCTCGCCGAACTCACCTGCGGCACAATACAGCATAAATCACTGGCTGTATGATATATAAGGCATGTACGATATATTGTTTGGTAAGCATTGCGATATCTGCGATAATGCATTATTTCGAAAAACATTATTTCCTCGATCCAAACTAAATGCAGGCCAAGGGCTCACGTTTATTAATGAATTAATACATTTAATTCATTGAATCGATACATTTCATAGTTGCAATTTAACAGCAAAATAGCATTTCTGTCCATGACATTTTGCCCAGTTTTGATAACTGCAAGTACTTGAAGCTGCGTTTGGCCAGGAGTCAGTCTGCTGATCTACAGAGATCTACGGAGTCTCACAGACACCAGAAGCCCTGTCTGGGGATTAGTACTGTACTCCATGTGGTTCTCTCTTCTGACCATATGGTGGAGGCCAGACGTAAATGGGCCAGTGATTTCGATTTTTGTTACCGTGGTTTTGGAATCCAGCAGTCTGGACTGGGGATGACTACGACTACGAATGTCAGTACTGGCTCGCCTCTCAGGGACTGCAGCTCGTCCCCCCAAGCTGCCCTCTAAACTCCGCGGATTGTCCGCTGAAATGTCCACAAGTAATTGGACATTTGCCCAAAGACTGAAGGCGAAATGCCACTGAAACAATTATGACCACATTACAAGCCTGACCGAGCACCAGCAGGGAAGGTACCCAGACTCAGGCACGTCCACGGGTCAACGACTTTCCCACAGCCATCGATCGCAAAAGGATTTGCAACCAAGTGCTAAACATTACACAGTTAAAGACTGTTTATTTGCCCATTTACCTGTGGCTCTGCCATCAAAACTGTTCATAAAAAGGTGTGGCATTCATTGGCTACACCCATTGTTCTATTTAAAATGCAACGTGCTGAACCTCGGAGGCAAAACTATGGAAAAAAAGATGTGCCCAATTCCTTATGGACGATGCTGCCAGTCTATAAACAAGCAGAATTCAGGCAGTTGTCAGAGCTGATCTTCACCAGTGGGTAACACGGGTTTGATGCTTGATACAAGAGAACATAGACCCTGTAATTAAATGGTGTTCTTTGACACACAATTGATTTTTAATGACTACATTTGTAAGAATGACTTTGATTGGTGCTGTAATATAAAGAAGCAAAACTTGAGCTGGTTAATATATAATCTGTATAATATATGCGTGGTATTGCCAACCACTTAGAACTGAATGGCTGTCCTGAAAGTTCAGTTCAGGACCAGAAATGTATAGTTCCATTCCAGTAAAAGTCCTCTCCAGGATTATCTCCAAATGGCTTTACTGACAAGTTCAAGTAAGCAGGTACGATAACTCACTGAAATCATAACCACTTTCAACAAATGTATTCATTAGACTTACTTACAGGACCAATAACTACTGCCTTAAGAGCCAAAGTAAAATGTTTCCTCTCCATTCAGCTGTTCCTTACAAATAAAATAAGTAACAAATCCTCCCACAAACTTCACTTCCAGTACTTCACTAGACACTTTTCAGTAGTTCTGCTGTGCCAAGGAATACTAAGGTGAGGATCAATCTGTTTGAGATACGAAAATGCTGTTTTAACGTGGGAATCAAGTCTAACTGACCAACATGGAAAATGAGAGGAAAAAGTACAATCTCCTGGAAAATTTGGTGCTTTCCGTTAGCTGTGAATGAACTAGCTATTACGCTATGAGAGCTCCCCAAAACATTTAACGTTCCCATCCAAAAGGGCTTTGCTCAGGATCATATTAAGAGAATAATAAAACATTTAATAAAAGAATAGGTTATAACAGTAAAACGCTTTATGGAAGCATAAATGTTATAATAGTAAAACATTTTATGAAAGAATAAATCATATATGTACCGTTTTTTGCTTGTGTTGTTTCTCTTTACACACTGTTAACATTCATAGCAACTCATTTAGGGGAGTCTGGGTTATTTAGACGAGTCTGGATACCAAATCTTTCCGGGAACTGTAGAATAATGTCACTCACTGATTAGCATCTGCCATTAGCATCTGGCGGTCAGTACAAAGCGGAAATTTGGACTGCGGTGGTTCTTACCGCATGTTTCACCATTCGCATGAGTGTTTGGTCTCACCTGCCCCGATGACCCTCTCTATGCGTATGCAGGAGGCGTCGATCTCCTTGGCGAAGTCGCGGACGGCCTGGTTGGGGTCCTCGTACGTGTGCGGGTGGATGTAGGTCCTGCTCCCTGGCAGTTTGACTGTAAAAAGCAGAAGGTGGGGTCCTCAGTTCCCACGCCAGACACGTCTATACGCTTCTGTTTACGCCGCGACACACCCGAATCATAAATGGCAACCTGTTCCTACACAAAGGCGCTGAAAAAGGACTTTAAGCACCTCGTTTCAGGTTGTTATTGTTGTTGTTTTTTCACTTTATTTTTCTGTTGCCAGTAAATAGGGATGTTTGACCAATAAAAGGGAAGCTGTGGCTGGCATTCGGTCAAATCAGCTTTCCTACCTCGCCCTCGCTGAACCTGCGTCTTCTCTTCATCTGGTTCTTGCTTCGCTTTGATATAGCCACAATGCCTGCAACACATAGAGTATAAACGCTAGTGAAAAACCAACGTGTTTTGGAGAGGCCGGTTGTGTAGGCGGCTATAAAGCAGTGCGTTTAACCAAAAGGGCTCAGGTTTTGGGGTTAGGGTTAGGGTTAGGGTTAGGGCAGTCAAGGGTAGAGGTAGATCTGGAATTGTTTCAGCTCCTCTGAAGAGCAGCTTTGGTAGAAACGGGCTCCAACCAGCATGAGAACGTTACACCTAAATGTACTAAACTGGTTACACTGGCCAGTCTAACCTATGGCCAAAAGAGTGTGTGTGTGTGTGTGTGTGTGTGTGTGTGTTTTCATGTATGAGTGTGGGGAAATTCTCCTAACTCAACAGGGCATGTCTGCCGCAACGTTTATTAGAGCAACTTATTGAAGTGAGAAGAAAAAAAAAAAAAACTCAACAGAACCCTCCATGGTCTCCGTGGCTACAGCCGTGAGTCGCGTCGGTTCCTGAGACCAACGCAGTTCATGACTCCGCGTCCTGTCGTCCCGCCCGCTTGCTGGTCTGCGGAGACATGTGATCTGCCGATTGTGAATAAAAACCATCGCAAAGAGCTACCCAGGCTGCGGGCATGCGTGCCTGTGCCCGTTCCGCTGGGAGCCGTGAGGGCGAGAGGACTGTCTGCTTCCCTCCCTCTCGTTCTTTCTTGCTCCTCTGCTCATCCCTCGGATCTAATCAACCGTGGGAGTTATTAATGATAGATCATACGAGCAGAGTGAAACGCTCTCATTACAATCAAGTGTAAGAGTATTTTAAAGCTGTTCTTTTGATTGTAATTGACCCAAAGTGATTTTCAAAGGGGATGAGGGTGTGTGTGTGGGAGTGGGGTGTGTGTGTGTGTTAGTCCATGCTGTCTGGGCTGAAAGACAGGCTCTGGCACGAAACGGGAGTCTGCAGACAGAGAGAGTAGTGCTGAGGGTGTCTGGACGTTAACTGGGGCGTAATGAGGGGGGGGGGGGCCGGCGGGCGAGGGCTTCCAGGGGCGGACCTGCGGGTGGAGGCTGTGGCTAGTAGCCAGATGGCAGCAGCAGTGAAGGAGGTGGTGAGATGTTCCTGCTTTTGGCACAGATGCATGCACACACACACACACAAACACTCTCTCTCACACACAACCACACACACACACACACAAACACTCTCTCTCACACACACTCTCACACGCAACCACACACACACACACACACACTCTCTCTCTCTCACACACAACCACACACACACACACACACACACACAAACACTCTCTCTCTCACACACTCTCACACGCACACACACAACCACACACACACACACACACTCTCACACACACATACACACACACCGCACAGCCACTCCAATTTGATACAGATTTTATGTGGCTGATTCAAGTGCAGACCAGAAATCGTGTAAACACCACTAATTGGCAAGAGTGATGGATCCCCCCTGTGTGTGTATGTGTGTGTGTGTGTGTGTGTGTGTAAAAAGGAAAGGTTGATCAGTCACAATGTTGCAGTGGTTTCTAGATGCTGAGAAGTGTTGCATGTAAAGTCCATGAGAAATGAGAAAATACTCACGTCATATTTGTACTGTCCAACAGAATGTCAAATTCATGGGCTTTAAACGTACACCATTTACACATAAACACTAATGGATAGGGTGTTAAAGAGAAAACATCTATATTAATATGGGTTTGATGTGTGTGTGTGTGTTCAAGCCTTCCATACATTCGTGCATCTGTGGGTTTCTCACTGTGACGGAATACATTTACATAATAATTATAAACTGTCTGATTTCACACTGCTAGTAAACAATGCCATGATTAATTTCTTACCCATCTTGGAAATGATAATTTCCAGAGTTGGTTCATGTTTGATCGTTTTTTCTTTTTCTCCCACTCTTGTCTTGCTCTCCTTCATCTGTGAGTGATTTAACTGTACGCTGCAGCGTTCATGTGCTCAGAAGAAATGAAAGGGCTTTACCGCAACACCGGAAAGAACATGCTGTGTGTTATCCTGTCATAAATAAATAAACGTTACACAAATGCGTTTTTGCGGGGACACTAGTTCCCTCGGCGCGGTTATGAAAGCGGAGCTGACGGTCTCCCCGTGATCTGCAGCTCCAGTCCACACACGTCTGCATGAGATGCTGTGGCTGAGGGTGTGGCTCTGGCTGTGGGGTGGCTGTAGTTATGTTGTGGCTCGGGTTCTAGCTGTGGGATGGCTGTAGTTGTGCTGTGGGGTGGCTGTGGTTCTGGCTGTGGGGTGGCTGTAGTTATGTTGTGGCTCGGTTTCTGCCTGTGGGGTGGCTGTAGTTATGTTGTGGCTGTGGTTCTGGCTGTAGCGTGGCTGTGCTCAACAGCTTGTTCTCTGTGTAGGAGCTCCATGAAAACAAATTTCTCTTTCTATTTCTCTCTCTCTCTCTAATTCTCAGTATTTCATTCTATTTCTCTCTCTCTCTCTAATTCTCATTTTTTCATTCTATTTCTCTATCTCTCGCTCCTATATACCTTTAAACCTTCCTCAGGCCTGTAGACTCAATTTGCATATCAATTTAGTTTCTCCCTCCAACACTCTCAATCTACAGTCGTTTTTCATGGCCAGTAGCCGGGCTTCTTCTCTCGTTCGTCTCACCCTATTGCAACCTCAGCACACCAACTCTCTCTCTCTCTCTTTTTCTCTCTCTCTCAAAAGAGAGATGCAAGACCTGTGTTCAGCAACTTTAAAGGGACAGTTCCACCTTAAAGGGACAGTTCCATCTTAAAGAAACGGTTCGATCTTACAGGGATAGTTCACCTTAAAGGAGATTTCCACCTTACAGAAAACTGCTGACTTCCTGGTCTCTGCTTGTTTATGCCATCGGCAGCCATTTTTGTGTTTTAGGCTGAATATTTTAGAGCAGACCTTCAGCGTCCAGGAGCTGAAGTGACCCCTGACAAGTGAAGTCGGAAAGGCATTTCTTGAGAGAAAGCAAAAACACACTCATTAAAAAGTCTCTTTGGGATCAGCGCCACATCAGAGACCAAAAGAACCAGGCAGGGACGAGGAGATCAAGCCTGAGCAAAGGTTCTCCTTTGAGCTTTGGAGGGGCGGTGGAACCTTGTTGCGGGGAGCAGGAGGGAGCCAAGCGTCTTTAAAAGTTGGGCCTGGGACTCCATAAATATGGATAGGAGGAGGCTTTGGGAAGCGGGCAACACTGCGCGGCTGAAAATGGATCTAATGAACGTTCAAAGGCAGACGGAGCGAAGCTCCAGAGCGGCACAGAGCTCCAGAGCGGTGCAGAGACGAGCGGGCGTAGCTCCAATGCCACTCAGAAGCTGCAGCTACAACGTGAGAGAGTTAGGAGCGTCACACAGAGTATTTCATGGGGCATGTTTATTAGAATAATAAAAGAATGTTGACCTGGGAGCACACACACGTGTGTGTGTGTGTCTGTGTCTGTGTGTGTGTGTGTGTGTGTGTGTGCAAGCACATCCTTGAAGGACCATAACAGCTCTCTCCCAAAACAGGAAGAACGAAACACCACACACGCGGCTCAACTAAAGTGCCGTCTAACGCGCCCATCCTCTCGCCGATAATCAGCAATTATTTGGTGACGTAGAAAACGGACTTAACAGAGAAGTAACGGGCCACCTGGGAGGTACTCCAGCTTTTAATGACCGGTTCCCTCTCTCGCGTAGAGCACGCATGCAATATGACTCACCGCGCCGATGGAGGTTGATAAATATCAACTGCCAAATGTTTCATTTAGCGCGATGCTAATTTGATTCAAATACTCATGAATTCATCTAATCTCGTTTTTTTTCTTTTTTTTTTCTTTTCCAGAATCACTGAAGTGACACTTCACTCAAAATTGCTTTAGTGAAGAACTGAAGCGGAAATGAAGGCGCGACTTATTCAAACGTTAAAAAGATGGCTGACAATAATTAAAATCTTTCCTCTCCCCCGGTCTTGTCTGAAGGTCCTTGAGCGAAGTTCTTTAAAAACACGCCACATAAAACTTCCTTTGAGTGTCACCGTTCCTCACGGGCGATGCAACACCACCTCGACCCTGCCTGCCTCGATACCAAGGTCTGAGCTGGATTAACCGGCTCCTAGGCTCCTCCCACCTAGCTACACCTTTACGGGACCGTGGTGGATTAACCACTAGACTCCTCTCTCCTACACTTGTACAGGACTGATCTGGATTAACTGCTAGGCTCCTCCCCCTTACACCTGTACAGGACTGCACTGGATTAACGTCTCGGGCTCCTTGCTGTGCGGGTCTGAGGTGAGAGGCGTGAAAGGTGAACCTGGAGAAGGGTATGGCACGGAGCCGTTTCTACAGATGCTGCTTAATCGCCCGGCGTGATTACGGGCTGATGTTTGTGCGGTCTTAAAAACACGTGGCAGCCTTCCCTGGCGACTCTAGGGGCAGTAAACACGTGACCTTGAACTAAAACACCGGCTCCAGCAAACCAAAGCAACTCTGAGGACAGGCGCCGTGCTCTGACTGTTTAATTACAGTTTTTACACAGACATGGGAAGGACACTAACAGAAAGGATGTGTATTTTCATCCTGTACAAGGGCTAATTAACTTACCATTCACAAACATTAACATATGATTCAAAACATAACCGAATATATGAAAAAATCTATGCAGTGAGAAAAGTTATTAATGTAAATCTATTTTAAGATTTGAATATATTCAATACGTAGTACATTACATGTACGTTACATATATAATACATTATTTAACGTATTAACCTTGATACATTATGGTTAGTATTATGAACACTTTAAAATTCCACAAACGTTTCAAGTTTCCACAGTGGTGGAAGTGAGGACTGTTGAGAGCTCTGAGGGTGTTGCCGTGTAACGTTGAACTCTCAGGACAAAGTCCGATGTTCACGCGACAAAACGAGAGTCTTCGGTTCCCCGCTGAACACTCCACGGGAGCAGGTAAAGGTTGTGACACCTGTAGGCGACCAGCACCGTACAGACCGCCAGCCGAAGAGACGTTAAACGGGGAGAGAGAGAGAGAGAGAGACAGAGAGAGAGAGAGAGAGAGAACGAGGGAGAAATGACAGCCGTCAAGGGAGACGGGGGAGAGGACGTGACATTGTGAGAGCGAGCCTATCGCTGGCTGCACATTTTTCCCGGGGCTTAACGCTTTGGTCACACTGACGACTGATTTGCATGGCCGCCGCGGGTCTTTTGGACGATCGGCTGATTCCGAGCGCGTCCGACGCGGGACATGCTGCTCTTGCGCCGCCGCGTGTTCGGGGACGGGGGACGGGTGACCTCGCGGGGGGGACGCGTCCCCACGAGGCTCCGCTCTAATCACCCCCGGAGTAGCTGCCCGCGGAAGCCCCCCCCCCCCTCCCCCAAAAAACCCCCCTCTTGGCCGCTTCGTTCCCTTATCGTGTAATAACAGCGCACGCGCATGAGTGTGAGATCTAATGTCCGTGCCATGTCTTTTCTCTCTTTCATTATACTGATAGCCTGTCATCCTTTCATTCTCTCTCTCTCTGTTTTTCTACTTTCTCTCACTTTCTCTCTCTCTCTCTCTTATGAGTAGACCTGGACTCTGTCCAGTGTACACCTCTTTAAAAAAAGAGAGAGAGAGAGAGAGAAAAGATTTATTCTAGCCAAAGTCATTATTAGGGAAGGAGAGGAGATTAAATGGAGGTGTCAGACAAACGTGTGACCACATCTCCAAGGGCTGTGGAGGAAAACATTCAATTTGGAGGCTATTCATTAGGGTAATTGTGGACGTGGAAGGCAATAATGAAACAGGGGGGCAGACCAGCGAGACCAGGTTTTTTATCAGTTTGATTCACTACTGGCCAATTAGTACGGAACACTGGGCCACGGCTCAGGGCTTGGCTCTGCGTGGACGCTGGGAATCAGGGCTCGCAATAAAAACCTCATTTGCTGAGCAGGTGGATAACCCCAGAGGAGAGCGAGAGCGAGAACGAAAGGAGAACCAGGAGGACAAAAGCATAAGGGCCCCGATTGTGGCTCTGGTGTGTACACTGTGGTGGCTGGTGGTGAGTAATGAAGGTGGAAGATATAAACATGGGATGAGAGGACTTTTATTCTCTTTTTTTTGGGGGGGGGGGGGGGGGTAGTATAATAGTCAGCCCTGACTAATGGTAGAGGATATGCTGCTGGCGTGGTGCCATTTTCAGGAGCTACTTTATGGAAAGTTGGACTCCAGCTTGAGCAACTGCTTTTGAGGATGGAAACAGTATTATCACACAGACATGCCACCACTAGGTGTTGGAGGGGGTGGTGGTGGTGGATGTGTCGAACCCCACCTGCTTCTACAGCTACAGCTCAGTGGCTGCACCTTGAGGCTTGGACCCCAACTTTAACCCCCCTCCACCGCACACACCGCTACACATACACACCACAGGCTGCTTGTACAGCAGGGGATGAGCCATCACGCTGAGATGATGAGTGCTCCATTATGCCATTAGCATGCTGCCGCTAACTGTCAGAAAGGCGTTTGTACGGTTGCGAGTGAAACCACAGCTTCCAGCGAGGGAAACGACCCGTTCCGACCTGCCGGGGGAGGGTTTGTGACGACACTGGGGTGGAGGACTCAACAAGGCCCAAGCACACCAACGCAGGTCAAGACGAGCCAATCACTCCATGCAAAAAAGACAACCACTAATTTACTGTCTTCTTATTCTCAGGTTCTACAGGCTAACAGCACACAAAAGGAAGTGTGTGTGTGTGTGTGTGTGTGTGTGTCCTCTGTACACCTTCCAATCATTAACTTTTAAGAATAACCTAAGGCATCAGCAGATGCTCCTCTTGTTAACGACGCTCCACTAACAAAGAGCTTTATTCCTCCATCTGATTAGTGCCACTCGGTCGTCTTCCTGAGCTAGTCGCCCTTGATTACAAAGACATTTTCATCTTGAAGCAAAAGCATCATCCTCCCTCCTCCTACACCTCCTCATAAGCCCTCCACTCCAAGCTCTGCAGATGTGGAACTACACGCAGAAGATCTTTGAAGATGACCCCATCTGAGGTACAGAGCACTTCGACGCACCACACAACTCTTAGCTTCTGACTTCGAAAATCAACGAATCATTATTACGTTCTGGAGGGTATTGGGGCATATCTGGACGTCCTTGGGCATACTGGGAAGATTACTTGTACAATAAAAACACTGATAATAATCCTGAAAAAGGATGGAAAGAGGGAGAAAAATCGTTCCCTCCCCTCAACTTTCTAATTAGTCAAAAGTAAAAGGAGTTTGAATGTGGTGGAGGAAACAGGGAACCTGCTTTGGCAGGCCTGCTGGGCACCCGCGAGTGACTAGCTCCACCTCCCCCACCCCCTTCATTAGCATTCAACTGGCAGATTTTAATTGCTTCTCAGGGAAACGGAACTGACAAAAGCAGGGAAGGAACAGTTCGACGAGCGCTCGCCATCTGCTAGCGCTAGCACAGGCCAAAGCTTCTCCATTGTTCAAACGCTTCGGCGCCACGCGCCGTCCTGAATCGTCGGCGTGCTAAGCAAGCAAATTAATACCACAAATTTCCCTCGGTACGTGGGCCGCTAGGCTGTTGGTGGTGGTGGTGGTGTTGGTGGTGGTGGTGGTGGTGGGGTGGAGGAGGTCGGGTACATCCGTGGTAAGCGTGGTTTGGGGGGCTGCTTAGTGAACATCTGCATCGTCAAAGTCCACTGGACCTTCCACTAGCCTGGACCTTCCACTAGCCTGGACCTTCCACTACCCTGCAGAGATGAGCACCAGCTCCTGGATCAAATGGACATATTTTGGCAGAAGGTTTCAGCAGCATGTAAATATTACAGCACTGTAGTGACAAGCCACAGCTGCCAACGCTGCACAGATGTCGATCTCTAGAGTCCCGGTCAGGCAGCCTCTACACACATCACTCCAGGGTAACAAATCAGAGGTGGTGTATCTCAGAGTATACAGACAGATAGATTTTAGTGATCCCTGAGGGGAGACTCGGGACAATCCCAGCTATCTCTGTTGGGACTCTCTTTTCTAGGATTTTATAGAAAGAATTGGAGAAAAAAAAGGCTCCAAAACTTGCGAATATTTGGAGATTCCTCATCTCCCTGAGGTGAGAAATTTCCCAAAGGCTTTAAGAGGAACATTTCTTAACACAAACAAACAAATGCTAGTGTTAAAATGTTTATTTTTTGCACTCCATGTTGGTTCAATATGGTACAGTGTGGACAAACACTGGCCTCTCACAGCACATGAGCATTGAAAATGGGAGTGGAGACGGAGAACCTCAGGAGGAACCTCAAGCTGGGGTGGGAACATTAATTACTGGGGTGGGGGGCAGGAAGGAATAGTTATTGAAAGCACTGATGCAATGATAAGAAAGGGCATCTGTGTCTCGGATATTTGAGTGACAGACGAACTCAACTACACCAAGCTCCACCTCTCAGGTTGTAGTATCTTTACCCACTTGCTCCACTCATTCAGTGTTCATTTACTTCTTTTTCTAAGTCTCCTCAGCCTATGACTCGCTTCCTCCCCACCTCCACTTCCTGCCTCTCTGTCTGTTGAGCATTTTCTCTTTCATCTTCTCTTTCAGTCAAACATGCGTACGGGCAAACACACACAAGCGCACACAGTCACACGCGCACGGGCACACACGGTGTTTGTGGTCATATCCTGCAGAGCACCTCTTCAGTGGACGAGAACCCTTTGACACGGTCACCACCCCGACTGGGGCCCGAGCCAAATGAAAGAGCAAGAAATGCGTAATTCATGAAGACATATCGACGCGCGTGTAAAACCTGCTTAGCACCTTTGTTTCTTTGGCACCTGGCCAGCTTTGCTCAGCCCTTCATCACTACTTCTCTCTCTCCCTCCCTCTCTCTCTCCCTCTCTCTCTCTCTAATGAGAGAAACCTCCGTGACTTATGCTCTAGACAAGCACAACGCTCCTGCATGTGAAAAAAATTAAATGCTTTCATGTTTGGCTCAGTTACAAACGTGTATTTGTGTCTATGCAGTTTTGCGAATTTGTTGTCTCAATCAATATAAGCCCACGTAGTAAAAGTTTGGCGTGTGTGTGTGTGTGTGTGTCTCTTCTGTGAGTCTGATTAGGTCCCACACTGGTCAATCTGAAATAGAGCACTCAGAATGATAGGCAATCACCTCTGGTCAATACTAACGTTTTTAGAGACTTCAATACAAGCTCTGTTCAGGGACAGAATAGCCATTTAATTCAGTCTGAGGGTATTCCTTACGAGAGTTTATTTATGGGCTTGACTCCCCGGCCGGCCCGTTTGTCTAGTGTTGAGTGTCTTGGGTGCAAATGAACAAATCCAAATTTTCCAAAATTCTGGTGTTTTTTTTTTTTAACTACACACCTGAACGAGATACGGTTCTCAACATTCCGTAGTCCAAAACAAGTTGTTAGGCTGCATTTCGACTTGAGGCAGATAATGCTAGCCGATATCCCGCCTACCTGCCGCTCACGACAAAACAGGCGACCAGGAAGATGAGTAGGACCACCACGCCTGCTACAGACATGACCAGGATGGTGGACTGGTTAGGATCTCCAATAGCCAACATGTCTGTGAGAGAGACAGAGAGAGAGAGGGAGGAATAGAGATACAAATTTTAATAACATACTGTACCTATGAAGAAAAAAAAGTTTGTGAACTTCTACGATCATTACTCACAACAATGGATGATTTAATAAATGTACTAAATACGCAGGTTTTTACGTTTTTTATAGTTTGGACTGTGAAAGTTTAAGTAATTATGGAATATTCGCAATGTATCATAGTTGAGTACGTAATGGAGTTATTGGGGTCATTCCAAGACGTGCGTAAACTTTTCCTTGCAGTACATGTGTTGTTACACCACGGATCCCAACTAAGAAGCATCGCCACCATTCTCTGGCTCAACGGCCAAACCAGCCCCCCACCACCGTTCGCGTTGGTTCGAGCCACATTAGGGCTGTTGGTTCGGCCAGGTCCCAGTCTCCGATCTGGCTGAGTTCTGGTCGTATTCGGGCCCGGTTCCGACTGCGTCCTGGCCGTGTTTGAGGCATCTCTCCTGCCGGCGTATGGATTTCCCGCCAGGCCCTCGATCGAGCCATTTCTCAAAGCAAATACATCATTTATCAAAAGTGGCCAGAGCATAAGTAAGTGCTCCTCTCAGGGAAATGAAATGAATATCCCCAGCAACATGAATTGATTTCAAATTACATTCGCTAACGTTCAGCACCCTGAGAGCCGCGCTCTAAATGCGGCACGGCGGGGAGCAAGGGCACTCGGTTGGGAAGGGCACTCAGTAGGGAAGGAGACTCGTTTATTGGAACACTTTCTCTGGCATAGAAGACAGGTGCCAGTATTGTAGCTGTCCGAGAAGGCTGGTACATGTTAATATTAAACTCATTAACTGATACGTGCTCTTTCATTTTGTATTAGTGCAGGTATTATTTTTGGGGGCTTTCTTAAAAGAAAAATGAGCTTTTGCTGGCCTGAGGTCTTCCGTTACAGATTTTACTTTTAGAGTTGATATGTGAGACCTAACAGAAATGGAACCTTTGATGTTTAATGTCATGAAAGCAGTTTGCCCTCTCACACGCACATGTCCCGCACAGGAGTATACAGTCATGAAACACAAAACAGACGCCAAACTAAACACGCCTCACCCAACGCCGGGTATTTTCCACCAAGACGCATGAACAAAGGGCTTTATGGCTTTTATTAATGTGTCTGAATGAGGCATGAGCTTAATCATCTCGAGTCTAATTAAAAGAGTAATTAACATGATTGATGGGCGGAATTAGGAGCGTAACCTTGGCCTCAGCGGGGCAGGACTGACAGACCTCTGGAAAACGATTCCAGGACTGCTCTCTGAGGCATGACAGGGCTTCAATTAGTCAACCTCACCCCACACAGGCTTTCCAGTGGCCCAAAAGGCTTTTGAAGTGTCCTTGATTGCCTGCTCCGTGTCAAAGGCAAACACGTTAGCACAACACAGGTTCTTTTTGGTTTTTTTGTCCTCTGAGACTTTGACACATGTAAGTTCCCCCTGCGGGCAACAGCGGGAAGGAGGAAAATAATTCACACTCCACTTCACGACATTAAAATAAAAGTACTGCATCGAATCCAATAGCAGCTGCTCAGCCAGACGCTGACACACACCACACACACACAAACAAGATGTAACAGAGGCCAGAGAGAAAGGAAATACACAGAGGGACAGAGAAAAAATGTTAAAGGAACACTTAATTAAAAAAAGCAAAGGTCACTAGTAATTAATATAAGCTTGCAGGGGTCAATTAGCATGATTATGCAAGTAAAAATAATGCTAACTTCTCCCCACTAGCAATTAACAATGGTTAACCTCATTAGCATTTGCGGAGTTCCGTCAATGAGTGAAGAAATGACACAGAAGAAATAGGTGGAGAGAAAAAAACAATAATAATAATAATTTCACTTTTTCAAGAAGGAAAAAAAGACTTGTAACAAATCAAAAATGTAACAAATCAAGGTTTGTAAAAACGTGTGGCCGGGAGGTTCACCTTCGTGGCTGGTCTCCAGCTCGATTTCACCGCCATAGCTCCCGTAGCCACCGTCGGTGCGCGCTCGGACTCTGAACACGTACGTGGTGCCGGGCTTCAGGCCCTCGACCGTCATCACATTCGCCTTGGTTTTCAGCACTGTGTAGTTCTGGTCCCGCTGGTTCTGAAGGGCCCAGAAAGACACACACAACTGGGACAGCGCTCTATATACATCACCTGTGAAGCATTAGCAGCCAAGTGTTAGGATAGCGTAAAGCGCTATCTTAGCATAAAGTGTTAGCGTAGCGCAAACCGCTGATGTAGCAAACAACGGATGAAATCTCTTGGGGATTAGCATGGTCCAGTTTAAACAATGCTAAGATATGGGTTTTATTTATCAGCAACGGTAACTGTTTTATTTTAAAAGTCCTGCAACTGTACTCCAACTGAAGATTTAAGAGTTCTGTGCTTTAAAGTCTTTTAAAAACAGTTATTGAGCATTTCTTGGATTCGCAATCTTTGAATATGCCGATCTGTAAGCACAGCTCCTGTGTGAAGCCGTTACCATGAAGCACCTCATATGTATGTTTTAATAAAACATTTTAGTGCTCCAGTGCCCTGAATGATTTAACAGGCATGGGTGAATAAACATAAGTGACTGAAAGTCCAACAGTAAAATGGAGGATAGTTATAAAAAAAGCAGAGGTTCCTTTTAATAAGGTCTCTCACTGTGGACGAGGGATTAGGTGAATTAATACTGAATATTATTTCGGGACCAAGCTGAGGGTGGTTCCGGTGTTCAGAGTAATGTTCACATATACACAGCTGTGCCAACAGGCAGGCAAGTGTTACCTTAAGTGGGATGTTATATGGGATAACATCTGGTGCTGATGTGTGTGTGTGTGTGTGTGTTGGGGGGGATGTGGGGGTATGTGAGTGAGAAAACAAGTCATTTCAATGTTTTCATTCATGTACAATAAACAACTCATTAAAGCTGTGCCCTAAGGCGGTAGCCCTACCTCTGTCAACAGTTTGTGCATGTGTGTTTAACAGCTGAAAAGTCGAGGAACTAATCAGAGAAGCATAATAAGAAACAATTTTCCTCGGAGAAATGTCAGCTTAGACTTGTTCCTCTGTCCTAGGCTTAGTGGAGGCGATCTGGTCGCCGTGGCGACTCACTCGCAATTAGAAAAGGGCATTCCATCGCCTAATGAGCTCTGCAGCGACTCGATCGCTGTCCTCCAAACCTGCAACAAACTAGTATGTGTGTGTGTGTGTGTGTGTGACTTCTGAGACACACACCATCTGCCACAGATTCCTCTGTGCCAGACACCCATCTGTGTATTCAATATAAACTCATAACCCATAATCACCCAAAATCCATCCTCTGTGCCCCCCATTCACACACACACACACACACACACACACACGCAGCTCTCAACACAGCAGTGAAGCAACACGAGCATATTACAACCACACATTACAAACACACGCAATACAACCGCATACAACCACACTGCAGCCATAACAGAGTCACAACCCAGTCACAACACACAGCCACAGCACAGCGGCTAAACGCAGCGGGCACGCCACGCGCGCTACACCCGCGCTGCTACGCCCACTCTGCTACACCCGCGCTGCTACGCCTGCGGCTCCCGCACAGCCGCCTGTAACCGACGACTCGCTACCGCGGGACTCGCCCTGCGACTCTGACAGGGCGTCAGAGGGTTGGCCGTGTAAAACGGCCGTGGAGAACAGAGAGAGAGACGTGAGAGAGACGTGCTCGTTAGACAGGTAGGACCAAGGAGAGCAGGAGAGCGTAAGGAAGAGTTTACCTTCTCGTAATAGATGACTTCGTATTCAACGATGGCCCCGCTGGGTCTGTCTGGCCCTTGCCACGCCAGTGTGATGCTGTCTTTGCTCTTCCTCTCTTTCAGAATAACACTCACTACAGAGGGAGAGAAAGAAGATAGAAAAAAACAGAGTAATTGGAATTGACTCAATCTCATTTCTTAATGAGAAATTAGAGCATAGCAAACAGGATGGCGAGTATTGATGCATTTGGGGACTCAACCATGGGTGATAATATTCAAAATTAACTTTGTGTGTGTGTGGGTGTGTGGGTGTGGTGTATTATGCAGTCCAAGGTGTGCCAACATCGCATCATTTTTTAAATTTTAATCACAGGTTGTCTGACATAATTCTTGTCACATCTATTCTCTCATGGAATGCCACTGTGGAAGGAAACTGAATATACTGCTTGAAGAGCTCTTCTCCCTCTCTTTCTCTTTCTCTTTCTCTCTCTCTCTCTCTCTCTCTCTCTCTCTCTCTCTCACACACACACACACACACACACAAATGCATGAATACACTTTCTGCCTCATGAGGGCCAGGAACCGTAATTCAGCAGGTAATTACAGTTCTTCACCAGCTCCTGGTTCTTGCAGTCTCACACATCTCTCTGTCTCTCTCTCTCTGTTTCTCTCCCTCTCTCTCTATCTGTGTTTTTCACTCCCTCTGTCTCTCCACCTCTGTCTAAGTCTTTGTTCTTCTCTTGCATTTTCTCTCTTGTACAGGATATAATCAGAGAGGAGGAGCCAAAATAAAAAATTTTAAAAAAATCAGCTGTCAAACTTTCTTGTTGGTCAGGCAAAATTTGCAATTTACATTGAGAAAAGATGATAAAATAGGAAAAAGATTTTCCATCAGGGAATTTTACTATTTACTGCTTTTGTTTGTGAATTTGAAAAGGGTTTGAATTACAATGGCATTAAAGATCTTTTTGTCCAAGCAGCTCTGGAGGAAAAGGTGATGATCTATGTTGGATGGCATTGATACTGCTTGAGGTGAATCAGAAAGTCATGTATGTGTGAAACGGCTTTACCAAATGGGTTGGAATATGTCAAATACTGACTAAAATATAAGTATGTATTAATAAGAAATAATCTCTCTCTCTTTGAATGTTCTGACGAGGCAGAAACAGAGCAAGCCTTCGGTTCTTCTTTGTGGTCGGACGGTCGGCTGCTTACACACACACACGCGCGCGCGCACACACACACATTCATGTCTTTACAATCGTGTCTCTCCATATTCTACCCCAGAGCAAGACTCAGCGAAACACAGCGAGACGCAGCAGTCCCGCACGGCGAGACGTTCTGGAAGCTTCTGAGAGTGTGCTTGCAGTTTGCACGACACTGTCCCCGAAATACACAAACCTCCAGACCACAGAGACTGCAGGTGCCTTGATATATACTGTGCTGAGCACAAATTTATTTCAAAACTTGACCACCGGCCGATAAATATGCAGCATAAATCATGTTTGACCTTCAAATCACCTTTGACCTTTGACTTCGCTGTTATTTCTGTAGTTTCCCCAGCCTTAGCGGAAAGCTTCATACATACCGACAGCTCAGAGAGTTACACGTGGACCGTTGTCCGTCTCTCTCTCTCTCACACACACACACGCACACGCACACACACATGCGCAGTGCAGGAGAGAGACAGCGAGATAAGACACCCTAGACGTTGACACCTTAGTCAAAGCGAAGGGTCTGACCCAAGCCGGTATATTTGACCTCATGTTTTATTTAGCGGCTGTGAACTTGCGACCCTCATGAGAGCAGGTGGCTTCTGGGAGTTCGGCCACCGCACTCCCCCATCCACCAGCGACGCTTCCCTTTTAGATCGTAACGAACTGGACTTTGAGGGACAATGACTGGGTGCAAACATCACCCTGCAGTTTACAGCGTTAAAGTGTGATATAACACACCACTTACAAGCATTGAAGGATGATGGAATAAAAAGTATTCACACGTTATTAAATTAATACCATAAAAATACATTAACATTGCACTAAAAGGACACTGGAGTAAACAACATTACCAAGAGGAATTTGAGAGACACACACCCACACACTTACGCTCACACACACTTACACTCACACACACTTGCACAAACATGCACGGATGCACACAGACTTCAAATTTTGGGAAAAAAAAAATCCTTGAAATAAACCATAACCTTCATTGTCAGCACAATTAAAAAAACTGATCCTGAATAAGCAAATCTAATATCTATATCTAAATATATCTATACACACACACACACACACACACACACACACACACACACAGACCAGTTCAGTCATAATAAATACACACTGATGTATTTTCAAGTACACCAGCCACATATATATGTTTGCTTGTGTATGACAGCAATCAGACAGTATGAAAAAGGTCCTAAACTTAATTACACTAGATGTGGACACACCAAAATGTAAGATTTTTGAAAAATGAAAGATTTTTGAAAATGAAAGATTGCTAACAGCAAATGTGCATTTTATTTAAACACTTGTGGTCGGGATGAGTTAGAATTAACCAAGGGTTCAGAAAATTAATTAGTAGTTAATTAAAACAATAGTTGTAAATTAATTTAAATACACATTCTGCAATAAAGACGATCATTTTTGTAGAATTGGTGATTGCACACCACAAGACTGAATTAACAGGAACAGGAAGGTGTTGGGTGTGGATTTGGCCGGTAGTTCCTACCTGTCTGGCCGGTGGTGATGTTGACGGTAACCTGTTGCCGGGGGCCGGGACTCAGCTCGGACACGCTGTTGACCGCCTCCACGCTGAAGCTGTAGTTGGTGTTGGACAGCAGGTCGGCCACCAGCACCCGGGCGGAGGTCAGGCCGAGCTGCCTTGGCAGGAAGTGGACCCCGCTCCCGCAGGGGCTGCACTTCCTGCCGTCGCCGGGGCACTTCCTGCAGCGCACGTTGTAGGTGACGTCGCTACGCCCGCCGCTGTCCCGCGGCGGATCCCACTCCAGCGCCACCGACGTGTCGTTGAGGGTGTAGGCGGGGTTCTCCGGGGCAGAGGGAGGCCCTAGGGCAAACACAGCGTGAGCCAGGGCAAATTGGGGGGGGGGGGTAACATTTG
>JAOXYF010000016.1:9971917-9999319 GCA_028565775.1 Sternarchorhynchus goeldii
GTGGGGAGTGGAGGGTGACATTTAAAGTCCGTACGCGCAACAGTATTTATGAACCCCGTTTTTTGGCTTAAAAAGGCACTTGCTCTACTTCCTCTCCGAGCCTGCTGTTACCACAAATTTAACCAACGTATTTTCCTCACTTCAACCTAAAGACCCGTCCAGTTTCTCACACAAAACAACCTCTCTTGATACCATTAAATATGAATTAGACAGTTGGCGTCTCGCTATGCATGGAAATTTATACAATTTAAATAATTCGTCATATCACCGTTTTTTTTTATTTATTTAATTTTATCCTCGTCACACTGAACAACAATAATCCTTCTCGTGCATCAATTTTGACGTGGCGACTTTGTACTTCCTGACAAGTATGGCTGTTTTTTGTCGGGTTTTTTTGTTTAGTTTTTTTTTGCGCTGCAGTTCCTGCACATTTATTGCCATGACGAAACTGTCACTGCGTTGCGTGGCCGGCTCGGCTTTTAAAGCGAATGCACGTAGTGAACCTGATCGGACCTGGAGACGGAACGCCTAACATACACCTGCGGATCAGTCTGCCCCAACCTCGGTCGCTCGGAGTCCGAGATGGTGGTGGAAAGTAACAAACGGTTCTTCCACGTCCACGCGCGCCTGCGCCGCGCGCCTTATTTCTGCAGACGCGCGGTGTTCACCAAAATAGAATCTCGAGACTGTCATTGTATCCGAGGCAGAAATCGGGTCGTTCGGGAAATCGTAGCTGCTAAAACGTAAACGGCTCGCTCCAATAGGCCTCTCTCACTTAACCCCTGTCTGGTTGGCTTTGCCACAGTCTATTCTGTAAGCGTGTGGCTGCAAAGTCAGTCACAATTAATCCCTCGGAGCAGAGAGATTCGCCAAAGTGTTCCCAGTACTGCTAAGGTTACTGCCATACATAGCTTTTACATATTAAAGAGGAACCCATAGGCATGGTGGGACATGTAGTTTAGTAGAGGCGTGTAGCTGACATTGAGAAGTAGGGGTAGGCCGGTATGATCTAGGCCAATTTAATTCAGTCCTGTTTAAAACAGTACACAGAATAATGTCTAGCCAAGTTGGTGCTAAACCAGCAACACTGATTTGGCACATTTTCTATGAGCAGTGTACGTTTCTTTGTCACTAATTATCCCTTCCACCCACACATAACACCCTGCTAACTCATGTCTGTTAAATCCCCAGTAATATATTCCTCGAATACCATGCTATAAAAAAAAAGGGGGGGGGGGGGGGTGTAGCTATGGATTATGAGTCTATTTACCGAGGTGCTAATCACAGAGCTTGGCTAACTGAGGTAAACAGAGGTAACAGACCTCGGTGCTACGGCCAGAATTCTGAATTGTTCAGGAAGACAACCTGAAAAAAAGAAGCAGACGGCCCTGCTCTGCGCTCCCTCAGACCGCGGCCAGCGGCTTGGGGGTTTCGTTTTTGTTTTGTTTTTCGTAGTCCCTGCCTCTACTTTGCTAGCTTCATAACTGTCATGTACACTTTCCCTCCATCCGGCCGCTTCACCCGCTCTCTCCGGTAGTCTGTCTCGTCTCCGTAGCTCACGGTTAACACACTTGTAATAAAAGAAGAGAATACATCTCTTTTTGACATTATACCCCTTTTTAGTAGTATTTTAGCAATACGCTAGTTAGCCTCCGTGATCACGTACAGACTAGCTAAGAGCGCAGAAATATAATCTTGGCTATCTGCAGCACTGCGATGGCCCGATTTTCCCTCCAGCAGGGTGTCTGAAGACAAAAGCCAAAAGAGCAACGGCTATAATTAGCGTCATCTGGCACGCCGGTAAACGCCGGTGAAGCTGGCTCTCTCCTGCAGTTAGCCACTAACCCGCCTGGTCTGCGATTAGTGGCGATTAAGCTCGCCGCCGCCACTCCGACTCACACATCACTGCTGGACTCGCTCCGGTGCGTGTGAGCAGGAGGATTAAGGCCAGTCGGTGGCATTATCTAAAGTAAGCTGCCACTAATGACGCAGAGGCTGCGGGCAGCACAGTGGCTGTGCCCGTGATATTTCCGCAAAGCTTTCATGATTGATTTATTTAATTTTTTCCTCCCTCCGTTTGTCTCTTTCATTATTTCAACAGCCGTTTTACCAGTAGTCTTGCGTTTACCACCCAGTTATAATGGCGCGATGGTCCTGTAGTGTTTATTATTGTTCGTTGGTCTTTTGCAGGAGTTAACAAGCTCTGGTAGTCGGTCAAAGCAATCAAATAAAGCCCAGGACAGGGTGTGAATTCCTTCTGGTGTGCTTTCCTCCACCTGCAGGGAGATGTATGTGTGTGTGTGTGTGGCGGCTGCGTGTGGAGGGTGTGTGTCTGGGCAATTCGGGGCGAATGCGGGTGTAAGCACAGCCCTCAGGACCCACTGCTGAGTGCAGAGGGAAGCTCATCACCTGCCTGTACTCTGTTGAGTCACGTGATCCCGAGTTCGGGCCAAAGCAGGACACCTCACAAGCAGCTACTCTTACCTGTGAAGGAAGATTTCAGTCAGAAATGCTAGCACGGCTAGCAGAATGTGAAGGCTGGAGGAGGAGGGGAAGCAGTTATTATGATCTTACACATGTAATGGTGTGTGTTCGTCTGGACTGTTCTGTCATTGAGGTGAGTTCACACAGCACTGGCTCCTCAGTATCTGTTCGGTTGGCTGCTGGGTGACATTGTGAGTTTCACACCCAGCACGGAGACGATGCCAAAATCCGGCGATCTCACGCAGCCCTGAAGGGGGAGGGGGAGCGGGGTATTTGGAGACGGCGGTCAAACACGAAAAAATATAAGCGACGCGTGTAGACCTTTCAGACGCTGATAGTCCTGGGTGGGTGGGGCAGGTGGGTGGAGCAGGCAACCAGGTGGGCGGAGCATCAGGTGGCAGCAATTCTGAGCCAGACAAGGAGTGAGAGAGAGGTCGCACAGCGTAGCCTTGGCAACGGACCTCGGTGCCATATCCTTCCATCACGCTGGTTGCGCCGGCAACGGGGTCAGTGGCGACACGGGTGTCACCCCAGCAACCCCACACACTTCTGGAACCCGTCAACGTGGTCAAGCAGGTGTTGCTGGCCCCCCACCTCCTCGAACACGTACCCTTCAAGTTATCAAACGGAGCAGACGGTCGATTAACCGCGTGTGTTGTAGCCCCTCCTGTAGGAGACCCAGTTCGTATATCTAGTTCACATGCTACTCCATTATTTTTTTCTCTTTCATGCTTCCCATCGCTGTTCCTTCGCTCTCCTCATCTCTTCATCTTTCAACACTCATCTTTTTCACATACACCCCCCCCCCCACACCCACACACACACACACACCCTACCTGTCCAGTTCCGTAACTGTGTATTAAATCACATCATTACTTAACTCGGCAAAACGCAAAAAATGCCGCACCTCGTCCTTTGCGCGTTCCGATGTGTCCAATTAGAGTAAAATATGTAGTAAACCTTTGTGTGTAGTTGCGTGCTCTCGTGGGCTCTCTCCCTCTGGCTCCCACCGTCCGCAGGGAGCGGAGGATCTATATTTGGCCGGGAGGTGCTTCAACAGAACATCCATTTACTGCGAGCCATGTTCCCTGTTCCCTGTCCTTGTTTTCGTTGTTTTTTTTTTTCCTTTCCCTATGGTCTCGAAATAGTTGGAGTGAAATTCATCCATTTTGCGTCTGGGCAAAAAAAGGAGGGAATAGGTGGAGGAGAGAATGGAGAGAAGGAGAAAACGAGTTTCAGAAGAGGGCCGTCGCGGTTTTAGGGGGCAGGGAATGTTCAGAACGGCCGATCGACCAACGGGAGAGGAGCGTTGAGGCTTTGGTGAGTGGGGTGTGTTTGCCAGAGGAGGAAAGGAGGCATTTGGGGGAGTTCGCTCGCGTGTTCTCGGTCGAGACCCCACCGGGACCCAGCAGACACCAGGTTCGAACGCCCTGCTGTAACGGCAAGCCTGGAAGGACAAATCTACTGTCTGCAGTAACTTCACCTCCCCTCAGACACATCAGCAGAGAGAGAAAGAGAAAGAGAGACACAGAGGGACGGAGAGAGACAGAAGAGAGGGAGAGACAGATAGATAGTGACTGTAAGACAGCAAGAGAGTGATCGAGAGACAAGGAAGCAGAGCTGGAGACTGTAGTCCTGGAATAATGCACTTGCTTATGGAGCACTTGACCTTCAAAGGTCTTGCTTTATGTTTGATCTGATTTATTTATTTTCCTTTCCAGTTTCAAAACTTCAAAGGTATCAGGTGGCACTGTCTTGTACTTCCAAGACACGGACGCTCCCGCACACATGACTTTCTTATGCTGAGATTTGAGGTGGGGGTTTGAAATGCTGTAAAATAGACGTGATTTCCCCGAGGAAAACTAAAACGAGCTTCGCTAAATGAGGAAAATGTCTTTTGCAGGTCTGATGATTAACCTTTCCTGACATCTGTTTTAACTTCCGATATGTTCATATATCACTGCGTTGTAAAGCATCACTTTTAAAGAGGGAAGTTTCCCCTTAGCGCTACAGAAAGATTAATCATGTCTCATTGTAAGGCTCAGTCAAAATGTAATGGCCAGAATAGAAATAAATTTTCACTGAATTATTGCCTGTTTGAGCTCTAAAGGTGAATGAGCATTAGAAAGTGTGTATACATATTGAAATCACCCCTCACTGTGCACACACGAGCTTAACTGTCCTTTCTGGGGCAAACAATGTTTTAAATCTAGGCCTTAAGCATAAAAGAGTTGTTTTTTTGTACACTCTGTTTTCTATATTAGGTTACTTAAGATGTCTTTTTTTTTCTTCAGTAAAAACATTTTACTTTCACAGCCACAGCCACAGTTTCTTCCATCGAGAGAATATAATATATATTGTGACTCCCACTCAAAACATCCCAATCCTAAAGATTTACAGATATTCCGATTTCGAGTCGTCAGAGAAATCCTGAGTGATTTTTTTTCTTTTTAAGACTGTTGTGGATTATTTCCCAGATGCAGTTTGATGTTGTCGGGGAGGGGGGGGGGGGTTTAGTACTTAGCCCAGTGCGTCCCGTCACAGGTCCATGGCGGAGATGGCGGAATACGTTAAAAAACGACAGCCCGCAGCGGAGATGACGGGACCGAGGTGGCGATGACGAAACACGTCAAAAAAACAAAACAAAACCAAAACCAAACAAAGACGGCCCACGGCAGAGATGACGGAACGCCGTGGAAAATGATGGCTTACAGTGTAAAATGATGTCCCACAGTGTGAGCGCCGGGCCAGCCAGCTAGGATGGGCTGAGATCAGCAATGCAAAGTCTCTCCTGCTCTATAATACAACCAGGAACTGTTCCCAAGCCTGTCAGCAGAGAATAAGGATTCCCACAAATGATTTCTTTTTAAACTACTCACTTTGAGAGTGCATCAGTATCTCGAAATACACTCTAAATTTCCTGCAAGTTGATATTATCTAGAAATAACCCGCTTATGGTCAACGAAAGAAAAAAAAAAACACTTCAGCAGTCTTTTAAATATGATTGGAGGATCTTGATATGATCTGAAACACAAACAATAAAAAAAAACAATAACCAGCTTTAGTATAATCTTAAACCAAATCTTTTTTGATCTCATTAACTCATAATACATAATACAAACCAAACGTAGTCATAACTCGTCTTGAATTGTAATGCTTCAGATGAAGGTGTACTGCCACACCACTAACGTCCACGCTAAACTGGCTCTTTCCCACTGTGCTCTCGGAGAACCTGGTGAGATTGAGGGTGGGGGGAAGGGGGGGGGGGACTAGATTACTTAGACCTGCTTTTAGAAACAGGAATAAATCTGATCCAAACATCTCACTGTTCTCTTTTCCTCCACAAAGGACTTTTATTCGTTCGGGTTCTTGGACTTAGGACAAATGACATAAAAATATGAAGAAGAGAGATAGTGGAGGGTGAATAATGACAGGCTGTCACACTGAGACTGACAGGGAGTGAAGGGCTTGGGAGAGAGAGAGGAAAGAGGGTGTGGGAGCTGGGGGGGGGGAAAGAAAGATGGAAAGAAAGAAAGCAAATGACGGGGGAGACCCAAATCAATGAGAGACAAAAAAGAGAGAGAGAGAGAGAGAAAGATGACAGGTGTCTAGGCTGTTCTGGTCTCTGTGTCTCTGTTCTGGGCCTGTAATTGATGCAGACAGCATGAATGGCCCTGTGTCAGACCCTGGAGAGCAGAACACAAGAAAAAAAAAACGCCCAGAAACTCAGAACCAAGAGACAAACAGGAGAGAGAGAAAGAGAGAGAGAGAGAGAGAGGTGGGGGTGGGCGGGGGGGTGAGTCCACCCAGACGAAACAACGCTGGGATGGAAAGAGATTCCTGGCAGATGTGCAAGTGTGTGTTATGACAGCATAGAGGTTACATAATCCCTCCGACGATGCAGAGCGGACGTGGATGGGTCAGCGTCCGGAGGGGTCTGGGGGGGGAGGGGGGCTACGCTGGGACGGGGAAAGCCATGAACAATAGATGCCAACGATCGCCATTCAGATACACATACACACACACACACACATACACACACACGTTAAGATTCCCCTTAACGGCGACAGGCGGGAAATGTCCTCCGGACGATTCGCGTCTGGTCGATGTATGGCTGAAAGCACAAGGAGAGCGAAGGAGAGAGAGAGAGAAAAGAAGCAGGGCCTTTTACACAACCTCTGGTGCTGATCAGACGGTGTCACTGTGGCAGTCTGGGGAAGGCTGAGCGTTAATGAGAGCCTTTCTGACCCAGTCAGGCCGAGCCGGGGTCAGGATCCGCTCCTCTCCGGCCTGAGCTCGGCTTCTCAGGCTAGTAATTACAATCTTGAGAAGGTGTCCAGTCCCACCACCACCATCGATGGTGGTAACAGGTGACTCACCAAGAGCGAGAACTATCGAGGTTTGTGATGGCTGACCGGCTATTACAGCTGCGTAACGGGCGAGGAGGTTACGACAGCCACGCCCCCGGGCGGCTTCTGATTGGCCAGAAGGCACAACAACAGACACCGGGACTGGACGAACTCATCCACATCGGAAATGCTGACGTGTACCGCCAGTCTTTATCTGGCATTCCGGTGGACGGGAAAGGCTGACTGCACCCCACGTACATCAGCTGACGTTGTACGCCTTCCTGTAAGAGACTGGAGGAAAGTTTCCGGGAATTTTTTACCGCGATACCCTTTTATTTATTTATTTATTTTTTAAAATGCACTATAATTAAACTTCCATCCCCCAGTAAAAGTAGCTTGGACCCAAATCAATAACACTATCACTCTTGTTATATAAAATACTTCTACAAGGGAGTCTGATACTCTGTGCAGGTTCCTGCGTCTGACTTGGGTGGCCTACATCACTGCCTGCGGTGTCACTGAGAAGTCGCTGCTCCCAGGAAATTGAGTTCCAGCTCCAACGAAGAGCCCAGCAGAGGTAAGACGACAAAAAGCTGGAGTGATGTATGAATATTTCATACGCTGGGCAAGATGGCGGATGCATCACAGGGAATGGGGAATGCTACGGACCCTCTACAAGAGCCTCGCACACCGGCCCACACACACACACACACACACACGCTTTGCTTACTCAAACACATTTATGCAAACCTGCCTGAAATCTCTCTCTCTCTCTCAAACACACACACACACACACTACTCAGCATTCAAATGCCCAGCCTCACTGACTTCTAAATGAGGAGTGAGAACATGCGCCAAGTAGCTGAACCCTAATTGAATTTCATCATTTTCCGTTATTTGTTTGCCTTTTTTAATGAAATCATGTAGCCTTTTTTAGTGTGTCGCAGCGAGACAGGGGATCTTCATGAATATGTAACCATGACTCCGGTCAGCTCGGGCCCTGAGTCTCTGGAGTCGTCCGGAGAGAACCACTGCTGTTCCGCTTGGAGGGGGGGGAGCTTAGGGGGTGAACAGCCACCAACAAGCACTGTCTCACCCCCCCACCCCCCCCAAAAAAAATCAGACACACGCATAAAAAAACAAAAGATTTGTAGCATTACAAAAAACAGCTCTGTGGAAAATGTCCACAATTAGGTCTGGCGGCCATTTTGGTGTGTTTGTGGCGATGGCTGATGAGCCCATTAGTGGCTCTGTCACAGAAGGGGAGGGGGAGGGGGAGGAGCTCACTGAAACCCCTCAACAGGAAAATAAATAAACACCTTCTCTACGGTTACCTCATTCTCTATGGTTACCTCATTCTCTATGGTTACCTCATTCTCGGTGGGCTCTGATCTCTCACTTGCTGAGCTCCCAAAACAGGGAGTAGCCAGTGCGGTTACCTGGGGGTTTGGGGGTGGTAACATAAATCATAGCTGTGATCAGACGGTTATCAGACGGTTATCAGACCGTTATCAGACCCCCACCCCCAGACTTTCACCATGTTCAAGATGTGTAAAAGGAGGCGACAGTACTGTCTGACCAAGGACATGCAAGAGAGAAACTCCTCTCTGGCCACAGCGATTCGGAAACTGTCCTCGACAAATATTCTCCCAGTATTTGAGAGTAATAACTGATGAGAAACCATGATTACAGTTCCTGGAATGAATACAAAACCAAGGTACTTTCTCAAATATCTTTCAGGTCACACTGGAGACATGTTTTAACAAGAAGTGCTGATGGACTTGGGTTCAGGTGTGAAATGCATGTTAATCCGAAGGTCTAAAAAGGTGCGTGAGAGACCGTTTGTAACGGACAGAGGAAATCTGTACCTCAGCCAGGCACGTTAACAGACAGACGAAACTACCCTCGAGATGACGATGAAACGGCTCAGCTCATGCGTGTACACATGCTCATGCATGCACACATGCGTGTGCCGGTTCTGACATGCGTGTGTGGGGCTACGTGATTTCACCTACATTGGACAGGCACACACACTCCACAACAGCTGGGACGGGGGAGAGACTCTTTTTCACTGGTTTAACTATTTTTCACATACCCTCCTGCCTAACAGGCCTTCCCTGACCGTCAGCCGGAAATCTCTGCCGATAATGAGCATATCCCGCTCACCCTCTCTCTCTCTCTCTCTCTCTCTCTCTTTCTGTTGGCTATAACGTTTTCAATCACAGGGGTTTTATCGAAGGAGAATAATCTTTCGTAGTTTCTGTAAGACCTCCTGGTGCACTACTACACACCTGCTGGAGGTTCGGGGCTCCGTGAAGCCGGCCTGGATGTTCTTTGCCGGGGCTATTCGCCGCACGGTTTTCAGGAGGCTTCCCGCAGCGTTTGGCTGGAGTTGTGTGTGTGTGTGTGTGGGGGGGGGGGCATAGAAAGCGCCCGTCTGAAGCCTGCATGGATGAATAATGGCAGAGACGATGTGTAGAGCGTGGGGTCGGTGGGGGTTGGGGGTTGTCGGTGTTGGGGTTGTGGGCGGAGGCGATGCTTGGCATGTTCAAAAAGCCAGGAGCATTAAACTGTGTGGAGGTGGTGCTGACGCCAACATTCAGATATTTTCCCATGCAGTCGCATGCATATGCAAATGTAAACGTGAACATATATAGCAAAGCAGAGCAAATCAACCGGGAGGTGGAGGGGGGCGGTGCAAAGGGACACAACATCAATGAGAAACAAACGGCCGTGCACATACACACACACACACACACACACACACACACACACTCAGGGGTCTTTAATAAAGCCTAATGCCATTTCCACCATGTTCATCTGAGTTTTAGAAAAGGTGAGAGGACAGAATTCGACAACAGACTTCAGCCGACTGCAAAGCAAGATTCCCTTGAAAAACAGAAAGTTTTATACTTATTATACATGTTCCACAGCACCCTGACGCTGGTCTCAAATAAGAATTCCTGATAGGGATAATTCCTCCAGATCCCCCGAACCGAAGTATAAAGAGACGTTAAAGCTGACAGGGCTGATATGAGTTAAATATATTAGGGTGATGTCATGGTGCCGTGCGCCAATTGATAAAGCTTCATCAAGTTTAAACGGTCGTCAGGACGACGATAAGGCCTGGATTCGCGCAGCGTACGTTAAACGAGCCGAGATCCGTTGAGAGAATCCCGTCTGCTGCAGGCTACTCCATCTCTGCCTGCCCCGTTGTGGGGGGAAACAGTAGCAGGTAACACGCAACGGCTGGAGTCCTTGTGTTTCGAGCAGCTCCGACTTCTACCGCAGTCAGTTGCACCACAAATCAGGCACACACACACGCACACGCGCACGCACACACACGCACGGCATGCTGTCATTAGCTCATCGGTTGTTCCTGCGCCCTGGCAGTTACCAAACAGCTTGAATCCACTCTGATCCACTCTGCGTACATTGGAAGAAAGGTCTCCACGAGGCAGGCGGCTTCGCCCAGGTGCCGTGCCTTTTACGAGGCTAGGCTTCATCGGCCGGTGTTTTATTTTAAACCGCCAACCTCCGCGAGAGCGGAGTGGTGCGGCGTGGAGAAAAGAGGGGGACGGAAAGCAAATGCGCGCCGATTGCACTCCGATTGCACTCCAATTGCACTCAAATTTACTCAAATTACTCGCAAAATCAGCTCCTGTGTGGAAGCAGACAGAAGAACGGGAGGTGCGCTGGAGACGCAGGGATAATTTCGTCAGGACCGCTAATCTGTGCTCCATCGTTACGGAGCAGGCGAAGCCTTGGCGTGGAGGTGAATTAGTAAGGGAGGCTGGAGCTTCGGTGTTGGGTGTTATCAGACCGGAGAGAGGCGTCTGCTGGAACTGCAGTGACCTTCAGCTCAGCCACACCGAGACAAAGGAAGAGATGGAGCAGCTCTGGATTCACTCCGCCAGAAGCGTGGGGAAACTGAAGAGTAGAGCACACACACACACACACACACACACACACACACACAGTACACGCACACACACAGTACACACACACACACGCTAGACCCTCTGCTGTAAAAGTCTGGATTTTAGGTGAGAGTGGTAAAAAAAAAACCCCTTAAAAACAGCAAATGCTTTGAAGAAAGTTACGTCTCAATAACTGAAGCATCCTGAAGCAGACCTGCCTCCCTTAACCAGCGGCAAAGAGGCCCAGAATGAATAGGTGTGATTCACCGGTGCCTTAAGCTATTTCCACCACACACACACACACACACACACACAGATACACACAGACACTCACTGCTGCAGCACGCTCAGGAAAAGCAGCAGTCAGCATCAACCTTACAGGCATTTTCATGCGAATCTTCTGCAGTGTTGAATACGCAACTAGTTCATATCATGCACAAACGGCACAGACTGAAAGCCCTGCAGTACCATGACCCTCATCTCATGCTCAGGCTCAGCGTTTGGTTCCAAACAACAGAGGACACTGTCTAATAAGACCTCGCCTGGTCCGGTTCACAGGTCGGCTCAGTACAGAGCGGTCTTGCAGGCCGATCGCGCCTTGCAGGCCGATCGCGCCTTGCAGGCCGACAGGCTTGGATCAGATGCGCCGGGGCAGGGGGGAGACCGGAGCGTCGATTCCCCCAAGGATGGAGGTGTGAGAGCGGTGTGGAGGGTGGAGGGTGGTTCACTCACGCTGGCAGTGGTCCTTGCTCTCCTCGAAGCCCGGCCTGCAGGCGCAGCGGCCGATGGGCACGAGCCAGCCTCCGTCTGCGCTGCAGTACATGCGAGGGGCCTCCACCTCCTCCGAGTCGTCCACGCACGCGCCGTGCACCTCCACCAGCGCTGAGTCTCCGCCCGTCACCGTGTCGGGGAACCGCGCCAGATTGAGCACGGCGGCGGGGCAGCGCTTGTAGAAGACTCGCACGCTCACCAACGCGATGCAGGCGCCGACGTCCTGGAAGGCCAGGTAGAAGCCCTTCTTGCTCAGGTTCCCGATGTCCCGCACCTCCGTGTTGAGCTTCATGACGCGGTCGCCCACGTCCGTCTGCGTGAAGCTCTCGTCGGCGGCGATCGTGTCGATCTTCACGTACTGGCTCTCCTTGATGAACCACAGGCTGGGGTTATTCGACTCGTAATAGTACATGTTGAACGTCTCCTTGCAGGTGCCCGGCACGCCTGGCAGGCTGTTGCAGTCCCGCAGCGTGAACTTGATCTCCACGTAGACGCGCTGGGCGCCGTCGCGGGTGATGTGCCGCGTGCGCAGCCAGTTGTTCTGGTTGGCCTCCATTACGTTACACACCTGGTAGGAACGCATGGGCGTGTTGCGCTCGTCCATCACGCTGATCTCCTCCCACTGTGGGGGGGGAAAAAAGGAGGCGGGAGTTAGGGAAGACGGCTACTGATTGGCTGTTTTGGGTGTCTTTGTCTCATGTTTATACGTATTGCTGAATACTGCTGTGCCTAAACGAAAAACTAACTCTAGCCTTTATGTCAGCAATGAAAATGAAAATCAGGTTTTACTACCTGAAAGCTGCAGTTGGTGGAAATAAGCATTTTTTCTCATGGGAGCCAGTGATGTCCCCAAAATGTCAGAGTTTTCCTAATATTATGGAGATATGTAGTTCTTTCAAAGAGAGGAAAACTGTGTGTGTGTGTGTGTGTGTGTGTGTGTGTGTTTGTAAGCGTGAAGACGTCCTAGTGTGTGTGTGTGTGAGTTAGTGTGTGCAAGGTTGTTATGGCTTAATTGTGTGTATGTGTGTGTATGTGTGTGTGTGTGTGTGTGCGCATGAGAGAGAGAGAGAGGGAGAGAATATGGGTCATTGTGTGTATATGTGTGTGTGTGTGTGTTGGTCCGCAAGTACTTCGTGAGTTTGCGAGAATGCATGCATGCATGGCTAATATCAAGCAAGACAGAGTGACTTTATTTCCCATCTTGGACCATCTGTTTCCACTTGTGTGAGGTTTCAGTAATTGAGGACACTTCTCGCATGAGTAAGAAAACATTTCTGTACCTTAAAGAGAAAGGAAATAGTACTTGAGCAGTGGGGCTTGTGCAATCCCTCAGACGTGCGATCCCCCAAAAGATTCCGATTTGGCATATGGCCAAATTCTGAACGGAGATGGACACGTGAACCACCGTCTCGGCTAAGTGCTAACAGGAATTATGGGGAATGAGCAAACGCTTGGTTCCACATGAAGCTCTGAGCAATGCTGCAAATCCTCAGCACTGCCCCTCAAACGGCCGAGTCTCTCCAGCACCCCCCCTCCTCCACACACACACAAACACACACACACACACACGTTTCCCCCCGGTCCAGACGCAAAGAGCCTGTGAATGTTGCTGCTTGTGAAGTTGAAGACGTCATGAGCCTGGATTTTAGATTTCAGTACTGCAAGAACAACGGGTGTAAGGACACGCCCCCTGTCACACTCAAATACGGAGCATATAGCGTGGTGTTATGAAATTAATCCAGGGAGGACCATAGCAACAGATCAATTTTTCCTGGACCTTTTATTAGAAACGACGGCAACCCGCTGCTTTCCAGCTAACAGCTTGGCACCGTTTTGATGTGGCACATTAAATATTCGGCTGGCTTAAAATGGTAATTCTGTTTTTACTGTAGGAGCGTGTTTGGAAGTGGCAGAAAGAGAAAGGAACAGGCCAGTTGTTCCCTTCAGAGCCAGATAATTCTGCTCCGTGGGTCCTCCGGTTGGTACAGAACAGTCACTGCAACCTGCCATGATGTCACCGGCTCTAAAGACTCGGCTGACCGAAGAGTCCGTTGTCAACGGCGTCGTTTAAAAAAAAGAATCAACTCAAGCATGAGGGCCAATTACAAGTACTTTAAACGGAGCCATGTGCGAGTGTGCGTGCGTGCGTGCGTGCGTGTGTGCGTATGTGTGTGTGCGTATGTGTGTGTACTCCATACAGCTACAGAAGGTACACATTGCAGATCAAGAGAGCTCCGCTTTCACCATGGCATTCAGTAATTATGACAACCAGGGAAATATTTATACAGGGATAAAGGCAGGTTTCTAAGTCTATGTTTATTTATTTTCGAGAGATATCCCTACACTCAGCTCTGACAGAATTTCGCTCCATTGGAGAGATTTTTTTGGGGGGCTCCTCAATGGAAGAAATGCAGTCAGAATGTATTGTACACCATAGGAATGAGCTCAGAAGGTTTTTGAATGGGTGTAGGGTGTACGCATGTAGCGCATATAACGTGACAATTTCCATGTCATACGAACTGACTCCTTGAACATAAACTATATGCAGTTACCGTAACGGCTAGCAGCCTTTTCACACACAAAAAACACACACATTCACACACACACGCGTACAGGAGTGGAGCCGAATGTGAATACGGTATTCAGCAAAGCAAAGAGTTTCACAAACATTAATTTTGCACAAATACTTTTTTATAATTTGTTTTCGAGCAAAAAAACACAGCTGGTGTTCCAGCAGTTACTGTGCCATTGTTTCAGATCACTTCAGCAGAGCTTGTTTGAGTAGGCTGTCGTTCGCCTGTTAGCTCCGTTACTTGGATGTGTTTTTTTTTTTTTTTCAAATTGCATATATACATATTTGACAAGGACTGAGAACTTTTGCATAGCCCGTTAGACTACTGTCCTTTTCGCTCCGGTTTCTACTGGTTACCTCCGTTTACTGAACACATATTAATACCTGAATACTCGTATTACGAATTACGAGAAATTACGAGTATAATAAAAAACAAAACAGGATAGATGGCCGTAGCCAGCTATGAGGTCACTGAGTACCGAACCTCAGTAACTCTTAGCGTTAAAAATAAAATTTGAATCCAAGTACAGCTGGGTAAAAAAGGCTGATAGCTTCTCCGACGTGTGTTTAATTCAGTTTAGACTTGTTATTGAGTGTTCGCTGTCTGAGAGGGCACGCGCGCGGCGCCTTGCATCATCAGCACTTCCACCGGCTCGTGCGCGTTGGCAGCTGTGCTCAGATTCGCGCGCGTGTGAACTGGCAGGCGGCGCTGCATTCGGTCAGACGCAGCGATGATGGCGATGTGTCATTATTGGCAAGAAACGTTCAAAAACAGTAACCTAGTACAGCTTATGGAGTGAAGGCAACCGTGTGTTTAAATGTAGGCCTACGAAACATTGCATGGAAATTTCTATGTATGTAATGTTTATATTTGTAATTATATTTATAATTGTCGTTTTGACAGAACCAACCCCACACCCAGCCTATTAATCAAGACTGACTATAGATATGATTGTTAAGCCCATGTCCACTTTTATTTGAGCTGGGAATCTGGGAATTCCACACCCCCCCCCCGGCTTCATTCCTGTCTCACCATCATCTAGTAGTTTAAAACACTTACACACGTAATTAGTCTTAAATCTCTGACAGAACACCTGGTTGTAGGAGTAGCGTCCTTTTGAAAGACACATCATTAAGTTTGCCTGTTTTCTATTACCTCACAAGAACTGTCCCCGATGTGTGTGTTTTATACACACACACACACACACACACACTGAGCCAAGTATTGGACCAAGCCTCTTTCTCCAAGCCTGAACATCTGGTTGAGTGCTGAAGGTATTAACTTTGACCTGTCACGACCAACTGTAAGATAAACATGCAGTGTGGCTGAGCAAAGGGGCCCATGGGTAACGACGCCGGAACCCTCCGAACGCAGTTCGACTGTGACCTCCGCAGGTCACGGGGTCGGGGTGCTAATCCCCACGCACGTGGCCCAAACGTCGGCACCGAGGCCCCAGCCGGGCCCCGTAACCACTGCACCTTTAAATAATCACCGCAGTGGGAAACAGGAGGCCCGGTGTGCTTTGTACACTGAGGTGAGCAGCCAGGCCGGTTAGACACTCCCACAAATGTTCAATGGGGGATAGGGGGCGGGAGTGGGGGCTCTTGGTACCAGCAGGACCAGCCAGGGACCAAAAACCACGATTCCAACACCAGATACGTTGCTCGGAAAAACCTCGGCCATCGGAATGCTTGTTTTCTTGCTTCTGTAAAGGTTTGCCCTCATCTGTGCTCACTGCTGTGCACACGTGTGCTCTCACAGATAACGGTCAGTGTTATTCGGGAGCGCAAAACTGCTGCCCGCTCCAGCTGTGAGTTCCTGCGGCTGTGATACCTGACGTTGTCCTGTGGTGGTGGTTGTAGGGGGGAGGTGAAGCTATGTGGTCACTTGTGATTGGCCGTTAGCCCTGAGCCCCGTCCTTGGTCAAGATAAGATTGAAGGAAATCGGGGGTCTGGGGGAGTAGAGCTGCACTGAGCTGAGGCTGTGCTTAAGGACAGGGGGAGTGAGCGAGTAAATACAGTATCAAAAACCCTGTACGCTTCCGAGGTTTTCCGGAATATTCTGAAACAGTACCATGTTGTCTCTCATCACCTCCGGTGTCTCGACAAAAGCACAGCATGAAAATACCAAAGTGACATATAAAAGAGAACATTTCATTTAAAAGTGATAAGTGCTGTGTTATTGTAAAGGTAGGATATGGCATTTTACCTGTTAAACACTTCTTATTATTCATGCAGTGCTGCTGACGGAAGGAATATTCCATTTTTAAAAGGACGCAGGATGCGAACTCCATTATTGTTTTCCCTTCAGTTTCGTCTGTTTTAGCTGTGAGCCTTTCATACTTAATCCCAGTCAACCGGCTCACACAGACCTCTACCGCGTAATCCCCGGCCTCCCAGACTATCGTGCTGTTTAATCTCATGCGCGAAAGAGCTTGCGTGACTGACTCAGCTCCGCTGTGAGGTAAATGTTGCGGTGGGACTACCAACGCAGGCGGGAAATGAGTTCTTGCCTGAGTATGAGGCAGATGCCTAACGTAGCACAGCATCATGTAAGATCGTTATTTTGTCCTCGGAGAAGGACCGGGTCGAGACGTTTGTCAAACCCGGCTGGTATGTATTTGCCAGAATGTTAGTGTGAGTGTGGAGATCTGATCCAGCCTGTAACGGCTCTATAAAATCATTAAAAAAGGCATCTGTAAAATCCTTATGATTAATTTTCTTTAAAGCCCATTATGGCTTTCACTAACTCGATTATTTTTAGGCCTCTCTCTCCCTCTCTCTTTCTTTCCTCCACCAAGCAGGTCTTTTTTTGCCACACGGGATTATGTTCCTGTTCTAAAGGCTCTTAATCTTGGTTTCCCCCTCAAATAAGCAAGGGAACGTGTCTGAGCCTCCACCATTCCACTAAAACAGAGCGGCTCTTAGCTGGAAGCAATGCTAAGTTCTGCTTCCTCACAGATTACTGTTACTCAATTTCATAGACACGTACATGAGCTGGAGAACTTGCTTCTCATAAATATTCATGAGCAGGTGGAGTTGGACGTCCCACTGCTTCTGAACGGAAGGGATGCATTTTCTGCCATGATTTTGTGTGCTTGTGTGTGTGTGTGTGTGTGTGTGTGGGGGGGGGGGGTTCCTTGAACAAAGGCTCAAACGGTTGTCTGCGTCCAGAGGAAGTGGGTCATTTAGTCATAATGACGCCGGATGTGGGTTTCCAGCACGTTTGGATGGAGAGCTTGTGGACGTCGGTGTAAAACTGTGGCCAAAGCCTCAACCAGCTCTCAGTCATTAGCTAGCGTGCTAGCCGTTAGCGGCCGTGAGTGTTTGGTCGTCACCTACCCCTTCTGGTGGATAGGCTTCCCAGCCAAGGTCTCCCAGAGCAGACATCGAATCCAGCAGAGTAACTAGAGACAGAGACAGAGACAGAGGGAGAGAGAGAGAGAGAGAGAGAGAGAGAGAGAGAGAGAGAGAATTACTCAGGTTAACTTAGCCACCCTTGTGAGAAGTTGCTAGGAAAGTTCGGCTGTTTTGACCATCTGTATTTTGGCTTGTGGTAAATTGCTGGGCAGTCGTAAACAGCCAGGGCCCCGTACTGTAGGTGATTAGTCCTGTTGATTAGTCCTGGCCAACACCATCAGACCCCCCCCAAGACAACTGCCTAATGTGTCCTCCAGTCAAAAAAAAAGTTCACCACTAACGACCCTCGGCGAAGAAAACCCAGTGCTTGGCGCACGCGGAATAAAAACCCCACCTTCGACAGCTGTGGCGTTATAGATTACTATCGCGCGACTGCGCTGGGATTCGTGCGAGGAGGGGGAGCGAAGGGGCGCAGACTGCGTCTGTTTCCTGGCGGTTCAGAGGTCCGTCTTGCTTGTTCTGAGCTTCTGAGCTGAGTTTCCCCGGGCTGCGCTCTGTTCCAGGGTAATGAACATCTTGGCACTGTCAGGCTTTTCGTTTTTTAATTACGGTCCATCTACAGATGTTGCCCCCTCACACGCGGATCCAGAGTGGAACAGACAACAGCAGAGCAGGTCTGGCTCCAGTTCCAGCCGAGTGCACACACACATGCATGCACAGAGGCACACACACACACACACACACACACGCACACACAAATTCATCTACTCAGGAAGACCATAATGCTTTGCGGGTGACAACCTGTACAGCCTGGCTCCTCTTTGAACTGTCCAAGTTGAAGTCTTGCCCCACAAACTTGTGCAGTCGGTCAACAACCAAGTGCCGTCTCAGCGTTTGCATTCAGTTGCAGTGATAGGACACACACACACACACACACACACACACACACACACACACTCACGTCCACAGGCACAAACGCAAATTTACGGTCAATACCCCCGGAAATTAACAGAGAAATATTGCTGAACTCAAACTTTTTTCTCTTAAACTGCTCATTAATCCATACAGATCTGGACACCAGTTGCATTGTTGAAGTGTTTTACTGTAACGTCAGGTCAGATCAATGCGGGTGTCGAGTAGTTAGCATTCCTTAGATAAAACAGCGGTTATACATATCAGGTAATCAACAGAACCAGGTATGTGAGATGGTCAAAGAACAGTCAGAAAGACTAGAGTCTAGCCAGACAACAATATTTACTCAGTGATATACTGCTAGTTCAGTGATATACTGTGGTACTGAAGGAGTGTGTGTGTGTAGTGCGCTGGTTTGATTTATAATGACAGCGGTCTGTTTGTAAAAGATTAATGAGCGGTGATTCATGTTTCATAAACAGTTTCCTACATGGTGGCTATAGTTCTTTACCCGGTGAGAGCTGCAATCTGCACTGAAAGAGCTGGAAATAAATCACGGAGGCTGAGTTCCGTTCCGGCTTGGAGCTTGGACACACACACACACACAGATGAGTGCTTAGCCAGGCATGCTTACAGACCATATATGTGTGTGTGTGTGTGTGTGTTACGCAGAGTGCTCACTCTATGAACTCAAGACAGTTTGGTTTCATTATGAAACACAGTCTGACCTGCAAAAAAGAAAAGTTTACCTTAAGTTGTTCATGATCTGCACCAGTGGAAAGATTTGGGTGAATCTGATGTTAAGGGGGTTTTTGCATTTCCAAAACTGTAATCTAGACTTAGAGCCATATAAGTGAATCCAGTCGTGGAGTGATTATAGCTGGTGTGATACGGTTGGAGTGATACCTCTGGAGTGAGGCGCTGATGTGGCTTAACACAGGTCCCGCGCTCTACAGTCCTGCAACCCATGACAGAAAGGTTCCGGAACGTTCTCGCGCTGATGTCATGATTGGGCTCAGAGTGAGCAAACGCACTTAGGAGATGGAGGAGCTTTTGTAGGCCGTCCATTTCACCTTCTCCCCTCCACCTCCAGCTGACAGGTGGATGGACGGGGAGGGCCTTCCTGAAGAGGCAGAAGGCTGACGGGAAGCGTGGGGAACGGCCAGGGCCGTTTATCCGGAAAGTGGGCGTCTTCAGAGGGCATGAATCAGGAGATGTGTAGTCAGACAAAGCGATGGCTGCTTCGTTTTAACCCGCGGTGATGAAGGACAGTCACTGACTGCTTCCTAAACCCCATGAAACTCAAAGGAACAAAGGTCTGATTGAGTGAAAGACCTTCAGAGCTTCAGAATTTATTCAATTCAGTTTTGTTTTTTTTTAGAATTTACAGTGAGGGTAAGGCAAATATTTAACATAGAAAAAGTAGGTAGTGGATAGAATGTGATCTCTCTCTCATGGTTACTGTCTGTGTGTGTGTGTGTGTGTGTGTGTATCAAAGTCAAAGCAACAGAAACTGCCCCATCCTACTGGATAGCATTTACAAACAGAATACTGCTTTTTGTCTCCCGGCCTGTCTCAGTGTGTTGAATCGATAATGAATCTCGTCTGTCTTGCCAAGTGTCAGTTCTCTTCGTTCTCTCTTCACTAATCCCCTCTTTTCTTCCAGTGTTTTATTCTTCTGCTTTATGCCTGAAGAATGTGCGGGAAAAATTCCCAGGAGAAGAAATGAAGAACATCCCATCATCCCCCCCCCCCACCCCCCACCGAGGAGAGAGAAGCTTCAGCCAGTGAAACTCTAACTGCTACTGCCCTCTGCTAAAAGACTTCCCCACAATTACTCTCTCATCTTGCAGCTCGTGTTCACTGTGATCTAATTAAGTCGTCCCTGCACCCATCAGCTGCCCTTGGCTTTGATGCGAAGCCAATCGAACGCCGCCGTCACTTTTTACGACAAACGGATCTGTCCGGAAGGACGGGAACTGATCGGGGGGGCGGGGCTTGGAGGGTGGGCGGAGCCACGTCTCACGCTCCAGCTTCCGGATGCGGGTTGGTGTTTTTCTGCAGCCTCCAGTTTGGGATTGGGTGATGTGGCATGGAAAAGCCAAAGAACAGCGTAACTGCGCGATAAATCGCTGACTCTGATAACGCAATGTATCGACTGTCGATCAATAGATGTGTTTGTGTAGATGAGTCTCTGTGGATGTGTCTGCGCGGATGAGTCTGCGTAAACGGGGCGGTTTGGATGTGTCTGTGTGTGTCTGTGTGTGTGTGTCTGTGCTGATGTGTGTGATTTTTCTGATTATTCCACCAAATGACATCATTTTTGCCTCCTGTTGGGTGAATATTTCTCATGCTGCAAACACCTCGTGGGTGTGTGTGTGTGTGTCTCCCAGAGAGAGAGAGCAGTATGGGCTAAGCCAGGGTTCCTTGCAGAAGGGACCTCTCAGAAGGTGTTCTGAGAAGAGTGGTGTGTGTGTGTGTGTGAGTGTATGTGTGTGTGTGTGCGTGATCTACTGCATCCCACTCTCTGATCTGTGTAGATAGAGGCCCTTTAAAGCACCTGGTAGCAATCAAACACTCGGACAGTCCTGCCAACAGCACAGACGGGGCTGTCCACCACACACACACACACACAAACAGGCATACACACACACATACACACACATACAAACACAGACATATAAACAGGCACACACACACACACACACACACACACACACACACACGCACGCGCGCGCGCACGCGCGCGCACGCACACACACACACACACACACACACACACACACACACACTCTCCCTCAGCTGAATGAGGTCTGTGAGTGTTCCTCTGAGCTTTTGTTCAGCCCTCCTCCCTGTTCTTCGGGTGAGAGCGTTGTCCTGGTAACAGTAGAACAGGGTGAGCACTCCAGTGTGTGTGCGTGTGTGTGTGTATTTGTTTTATGTGATGACCGGCACGCCGTATCGCACCCCTACACAGACATTCGGGGCCCGAGACCACAGGGGCCTCTCAGATCAGGTGACCCAGGTACCTGCGAATTGTTACTCGCCGCTGGATCAAAGCCCACCAGACCTGCACGTGACGAGACTCCGCCTCTCCACTGCTGCTGGGATTCTGGTAGTCACGGGGACAAGGGAGGGAGGGGACAGGAGCCTCATGAGTAGGTGCAGACTGTGATCTTCAGCAGGACAACACGAGAGCTAATGCACCCAGAACCCACAGGGCGGGAGAGGAGTAGCGGGACTCTCTCTCTCTCTCTCTCTCTCTCTCTCTCTCTCTCTCTCTCCCGCTTTCCCTCGATTTCTATCCCTCCCTCACACACAACATGGGCTTGCCACCATGGCAAGAACACGGCTTGGTGCCATGGTAACACAAAGCTTGAGAAGGAAGCTTTGAGTGATGGGACTCACCGTTCCCTGGACAGCTGGGAGATCACACAGGGTGGGGTAGAGAGAGAGGAACAGATAATGTATTTCTCTCTCTCTCTCTCTCCTCTGACCATCCAGTCTGAGCTACTGATTTAACTTGCTGATGAGTCAGTGTATTAACAAAACCTGATTTGTACAACCACCTGAATAAAAAGAGGCACAAATCAAATATTTATTGCTCACTTATTAATTTAAATATTGAATATTGTAACCCATTCCATACTTCCATTACTGATTTAACAGGCTCCTGTGCATAGAACGGTTGAACAAACGACAAGTGATTCTCCCTCTCTCTCTCTCTCTCTCTCTCTCTCTCTTCCTCTCTCTCTCTCTCATTCTCCCTCCTCCACCTCTCCTTCTAGGCTCAGGTTCCGCAGAGCATGAAGTGTTCGTGCGGAACCCTACAGTAACGTCTCCGTTTCAGTTTGCCCCTGAAAACAGTCGCACCCAAGCCAGCTCTCGAGCCACTCAGCTGCTAACCGCCGCGCGGTCTGCGGTGCGTTATAGTATCGTTTTTACTTCTTTTCACGGGAAAACGATGGGCCTCGTCCCGAACGCCGGGGGCTTCGTAAACGCATCTGAGCTTTTCCCGGTTTCCTGGCAAAGGTTTGCGACGCGCCAGGATGCTCTGGTTACATCCCGATGAACCTCATCCGCAGTGTGCGTTACGTTTCGGAAAGCCCTTTCTCCAAAAACCGCACGAGACTGGATCACGTCTCCGAGAGGAGCATCGCGTTCTCCTGCCGTCCCTAAACCCCCCCCCCACACACACACACATTGCGTGCCCTGCCTGCCAAGGTCATGGTGGCGTCGGACTGGAAATCCGACCGCTGTCTGGGCCACCGGGCGGGAAGCGTTACCGCGGGCGACGCTTGTCGAACCGCCCGGCATCCGCTGGGTGTGTGGTCGGATCTGAGGGTCGAGGGACCAGAGGTGACGAGCGGGGGGGGGGTTGGGGAAGAGAGAAGGAGAGAGAGGGATAGGGAGAGAGAGAGAGAGAAAGAGAGAGAGAGAGAAAGGAAAGAAAGAGGAGGAGTGAGAGATGGAGAGAGAGATATACAGTATATGCACACAGGTAGAATATATACCCTGTACAGAGTATATACTGTATATACTGCTGTTTACTGTATGTGAGCTTCATCTGTGTTTGTGTGTACAATACTGCGTGAAAACGCTTTAGAAATGCAACATTAGTTTGTCATGGCAATAAAGCTCAAGGGAGTGAGAGAGAGAGAAAGAGAGAGAGAGACAGAGAGAGAGAGAGACAACTGGAGAGAGAGACAGCTGGAGAGGCAAACGGGAGAGGGTTTTTCTTCATATATCATGGCATATTATAATCAACTGAAATGATCCCAATATTTTGTTTTTGCTCGGGTGTCCATGCAGTTATGAAGCACAAACCCCTTTCACAGGAGAAGCTGGGGGGAAAACAGACGAAACTGGTGTGTGTGTGTGTGTGTGTGTGAAGGGGTGGGGGAGTGGGGCGTGTGTGAGGGAGAAAGGGGAGGGGGAGCATGTGAGGGTGCGGGCGGGGAGGGAGCGGCAAGAACGCTAACAGATGAATTCAATTAAGACAAATGAAAGGTCAGGCCTGGAGGCCTCGCGGAGCGCAGGGTGGAGGTGCCGAGCTGCGCCGTGTTCACAGTCAGGATCTTTAGCCTCGCTATTGTGTCGACTAGGTTGCTAATGAGCTTCCCGCCACCGGGGCAGACAAGAGAACAGGAGCGTGCAAAACAGAACAGAAGAGAAGCGTGTGAGAGGCACTCGTTTGTGGAAAAGCGCGAGAGAGAGAGCGAGAGAGAGAGAGAGAGAGAGAGAAAGCTAGCTAGCTGCTCGTTAGCACAAAAAGACAAGGCCTTTGGCCAAAGGAGTTGTAGTTTTACACTTTAGTCAATGGACACAGCGCAAACAAACGAGTGAAGTGGTGCGTCTCTCACGGGGGGTTTTCTCCGGCCGTACATGTTTCAGAGGGGATGCTGTGGTCTGAGCCGTTTGGTCTCGGTAAACTCGAAACCTGACTTTCCCTCTCAGCTGGTGCAGGATTTATAATTTAACCAATTACATTACATGCAACTGTTACCATCAATGACTCAGACCCGGCTAACACAGATGACCCCTGCACTGAGACACGTGTAAGGTAATAATGGTGTATTGGGAGTATTAATAACCTCTCTGAGGTCTCTTTGATAATTACACATTGCTCAATGAGCCACAATTCCCAGTGCATACCCAGCAGTAATCCCAGTAATAGAGGTGAAGCCCAGTGCTCAATGTGGTCCAATCAATGGCCTAAACCATTCAAGGTCAAAGGCAAAATCTTGTTAATTACATCTCCTTGAGTGATCACCCCACCAATCATATGCCTTGAGTGATCACCCCAACCAATCATATGCCTTGCCCATGAGCGCAACAATTAAGAATTCCGAGCAATTAACAAAATGGTGATGGAGCATGATGGAGTGATGGTGTTTATGAGAGAGTGCCAATGGCAGGTGGTGGGGAGGCAGTGGTAGAGCGGCAGGTGGTGTAGGCGTGGCTATAGAGTGGCAGGGAGAATGCTGGAGGGGTCGTGGTGGAGGGGTGGTGGTCACCACTTGAGACGCGAGCGTTCGGCTGCAGCGCTGCGCACACACACGAAGGAGGGTGGAGACTCACGTCTGGCACAAGGATGGTGTCTGTGGCAGGAGGCCAAGAGCACTACAGGGGCTGCTTCATCAGCCTCGCCTGGCAACCGTGTGGTGAAGGGCCAGCACTCAGATCCATTAAACACCAGCCGAGGGGTGAAGCAAGTTCTGAGCGTGCGGACGAACCCAGGAGGCCAGTGTACGTGCTCCATGTGGGGAGGAACAGAGGAACGTATGAACGGAGGAGCAGGAAAAGAGAGGCAGTCAAAAAGGAGGAGCAGGAACAAACTAAGCATTTCGGAATGGAGCACCTTTTCCTCGTGGTTTTCCATGGCATCGGCCACACGTTAAACAAGGGGCTTTGACTTCAATGACGCTCCTCACAAGATATGAAAAGGTATTAAAGCCCCCAGTCAGGACCGCTGTGAAACTCCACCGCTGTGAAACTCCAAGGGGTGGATTAAGGGTGTGGCCTAATGTGCTCTGGACCAGTTTCTTCACTGAACACAGAACAGAGTGAGAATATTACTTGTTATTCACCCACTGGCTTAGCAAAGTAATTTTACGTTACTAGATGATGCAATACCTGCATAAACGTCTTCTGATTCACCTTCAGATGCATAGATAATCACATGAGAAGAGTTATAAATGAATAATGTAGTCATAAAGTCCAACTGTTTTCAGTAGACCACCATCTGATTGTTCTGGATACAACGCTTTAGCAAACAGAAGCTGGTGCTCGTTGACTCCCTCTGCTGTTCAGAAAAACTACTGCTCCAAAGCGGGACCCCTTCCCGTAATTTATGATTTGTTTAAAGGGTTTTAGACAGGACTTGAACCACATTACCAGCTATTTATAGGCTTCCTCTTCCTAGAATATTTCACTACATACTACATGCCATACACATACTACATACCATATCTATGGGCTAATAAGCTTTGAATAATGTAAAGATCAATTATACAAATGAATTAAATAAAAGAAAAATTAAAGAAGGTTAAATTTGAGAATACCCCCCCCCCCCCAGCCACCAAAATCAACACATGTAAAGGGTACAAGGTGAACAGTTATCTTAGAAGCAGATCACCCTTCCAATTCTCCACAGGTTTGGGAAATGAGACACTTCGTTCAGAAGACAGGAGTGCAAACGTCCAGCAAGGTTACACCGAGACTTGCATGTAAATACATCTGAACTCTGCGGCCATCAGAGGCCACACAGCCTGAGTTGTGTCTGACACTCTGAGCGGCTGGTTGGCTTAAAGCAGCAACCACAGGGCAGATGGCCTGCCTCCCGAGGACGCATGTTTATTTGCCGCCATGCTGGGCAGATCAGAGCCGGGGGGGCAGCTGGGAGCGGAGCCGATCCGGGTGGCCGGATTACTCAAGCGGGGGACGCCCAGGACCCTTGCAGACGTGCCTCGCTTTGCAAGGGCCACAGTGGCTTTTAGAGCAGGGTCCGAGGGCGCAGGTGAGGGCTGTGTTCAGGGAGGCCGGGGGCAGGACACGGGTACTTTTCCAAAGGAATTTTAAAAAGCACGAGTTTACAGTATTTCCTCTTCATGCGTTTTTCTTTTGATCTTCCACATGCTCTTCCTCGTGCTCTTCCACATGCTCTTCCATGTGCCCTGGCCTCTAACATGTGCTTTTTGCTGTGCTCTTCCCTATCCTCTTCCGCGTGCTCTTCCTTATGCAATTCCATGTTCTTTTCCCTGTGTTCTACCTTGGGCTCTTCCGTGTGCTTTTCCCTGAGTCCCGGACGGTCCCTTGCCCTGTTTCACTGAGGTAGGATGACCTCCCCTTCACCCAAACACCAACCTTCACCACTAACAGTGAGCCAGCCAAAGTGAACTCAGCAGAAAAGGTCAGCGTCAAGCTGCCAGAGTGCAAGTGACCATCATGCAGCAGAGACAGCAGGAGAGATCAGAGAGAGAAGAGAGACCAGAGACAGCAGAGAGACCAGGCAGAACAGAGAGACCAGGGAGAGCAGAGAGAGCAAAAACAGAAGAGTGAGCCATTCCAGCGTTCTCCCTCCTCCCCCTCCAACCGATCTGAATAACCGTGCTCATTTATGCCAGTCCGACCAGGTTCGGACATTTCTGCAAATTGCTCGCAGATGTCCTGCCCCTTCCAGAATTGCATTCGCACTGTGTCCTGTGTCCCTGACGGGCAGAGTGTATGGCATTATGTGGAGCAAGATCCCAGGACGAAAAAAACAAGCCCCAACGCACACAGACTGCCCGCTGCACTAACTGAATCAGATGTTCTAGAGGTGGCAGACGGCCACAGAAGTTTCTGTATTTCTGAGAGCCATCCTGTCTTTCGGCAACAAGGGTTGCGTTGTTTTGTTCTCTGCATAAAGATCCACTGTGCGTTAGGTATGACAGTGACTCACGCAAACACACAAGTAATTATTGGGTGCTTAACTCCATCATGACATTTAACTCGTTATATTTAACCTTAGAATTTTTAAAATGTCGAAAAGATTTATACACAATGCTGTATATCTTTGTGACATAAGAAGCCAGAGCTTTAAAAAGAATGTCAATATTTTGCCGAGTCAGAATGAGTAAAATATTTATTTGAAATGTTTTATTAATTCTAGTAATGTAAATGTAAGGTCGAATTGAACATAATATTATATAAAACCGTTTGTATCTGTGTGGAACGATTTGTATTCTTCGAAAGCAGCAGATATGTTGTCTAGAGGCTAAGTTACAGAGTACAAACATGTCCCGAACTTGAGGATTTGGCCAGAGGCGAATGTGGAAATGCGTAAACGCGCAAGGGCAAAAACTCGGAAATTCCCACAGCAAACATACGTTATGCGCCACAAAAGCAAACAGCGTGGGTCTTGCTGTTTGTTCATCGATATGTTTATTGCAGTAAAAAGATTCAATTTACCACCGTCATCGTTTACGTTACGTTAAAAGAGTCCATCTTTACAAACGTTAAAAATCCCGCAACAAATTCACTGGGGGTGGG
>JAOXYF010000016.1:10003084-10014293 GCA_028565775.1 Sternarchorhynchus goeldii
CTCTCTCTCTCTCTCTCTCTCTCTCTCTCTCTCTCTCTCTCTCCCTCTCTCTCCCTCTCTCTCTCTCTCTCTCTCTCGTGTACACACCCCCTCTAGTCACTTTCAAATATTCACCCAGCAGGCATAGAGACGGAGAAGCAGACTCAATGCTCTCTCTCTCTCTCTCTCTCTCTTTCTCTCCCTCCCTCTCTTACCTCCACGGGGCTCACAGATGTGCTGCCACCTCACGTTTCCATGGGCAACTGTTTTTAATCCCAGCTCATTTCGCGATTTCTTAGAAACCAACTAATGACAGTTTGAAGAGAACTTCCACCTCAGGGCGTGTTCACAGCATGCGCGGTGCTCTCAATACCTCCACCATCAACGCCTTCATCTCCACCCTTTCGCGATAACATGTACTAAACAGGATATTTGCGTCTTCAGTGCTCATTTCAGTACACCTAAGACAAATGGCTTGACAAACAAGTTCGACTTACAGGAAACCGCTGTAATTTCCTGCATGGTTAGTGGCCTCTGTGTAAGATGTCACTACACCGCTACATCTCAATGCGTTATCTTGAAACCCTCATCTTGAAACCCTCTTGAAAACTGTGCACTGTACTTACCCAGCATTATTTCTCGTCCTGGCCTCCATGGGAAGTTCTGACCAGCCAGTTCTACATCACATTAAGGGTAAAGTTAGTTAATAAATAATTCAAAGGAATAGCCTGACCAAACAACAGAACTGTGGCTAACTTGGCTAACTTTAAGTGACTTGCTACGCTGAGGAAAACCGGAACCATCCCTCTTACAAAAATCTCTCAAAATCATGCTGGCAAGAGAGAGGAACAAAAAATTACCCTTCAAAACACATGTAATCTCTGTCAGAAATGACTGCATGTTTATGTGGGCATCCATGGTTGAGACACAACAAAGAACGTGAACCCCCGCCCCCCCCTCCCCTGACAGTCATTACACCGTCTGTATGGTGGTGGATGGAGATGCATGGATTCAGCAGTAATGCACTAATGATGGAGTACGCTAACCCGGCTCCCATCAGGCTACATTTACACCTCTTATTCAGACCAGACGTGAACACGAGCAGGCCAGGAAACCTGCTGACCTCTCTCTCTGTCTCTCTCTCTCTCTTTCCCTCTCTCTCTGTCTCTCTCTCTCCATTCAGCCTCAGTACTCAACTGACGGACATGGAGCTCGCTCGTGATTTGTCGCTGTTTTCCTACCCAACCCGTCCCTAATGCACACGCCGGGCGCTAAGCAAATTAGCCAAGCGCATTACGTCCAGACAGAGAGAGATAAAGGCAGACCCGCATAATGGCTACCGACACTTACTTCCAAGATGGTGATGAATGCGGAGAGTAACGCGTTTACCCCCCCGCCACCTGCCTCCCCACGGACCGTCCCGCGTCCAGACGTCTGAAAACACCCACGACCCTCACCCCACCCTCGCCGAATGTACATTAGGATCCATCAGCACGCAGACACCTTTAGACAGCATTACGGAAACACTCTCATGGCCTAAATCTGCTCACGGTGGTTTCCAACGGCCACGAAACCTGTCCTAGAAGTCAAGTCTACGTTTGTGACCTTTGTTTGAAAACAATACACAAGAGTGTTTTTAAATGAACACTGCAAAGGATACAATAACCTACACCGGACTAATTGTACTTGTTGTTAATTGCAGTTGTTGTTATGACCAAACTTAGCAGGCTGTTACCAGCACTGCCAAAAAAAACTGTTGCTGTATTTCAGTCTGGTGGTGGGTTTTTGGCGCATAAGGAGTTTAAACTTCAGTAATGAGGTTAGCAATGACAGAGAACCAGAGATGTGAAAACCATTAAGCCACATTGCGAGAGAGTGAATCTAACTCACATTATCAGACCTTAATAAGATTAGAGTCAGGTCTAATGTAGGATATCAGCTCTTCTTTGCTGCATACTGTGTGTGTGTGTGTGTGTGTGTGTGTGGGTGTGGGGGGGGTGTGGGTGTGTGAGTGTGTGTGTGTGTGTGTGTGTGTGTGTGTGGGTGGGTGTACGAGCCCTATTCTCTCTCTGATTTATAAACACAGCCCTTCTTCTCTGTGTTTATTGCATTACCTGTGGCAGTGGAACTGGTGAGGACTGGTCCCAGGCCTCTCTGGTGTTCTCATTTTGCTGAGAAAACACTGCGTATCCTGAGGGCCACAGTGTTCAAACAGTGCAGACACACTGTGACACCCAGAGAGGAGAGGAGAGGAGAAGTCTGCCAGCAAAAAAAATATCTCATTTATACCAAGATTCAGAGTACAGACCGTGTTATGAGTTGTGCATTAATTCACTGTGGTTACACAGACAAAGCAAGTCTCTGACTTATGTCAGCCTTAGAGTGTGATATGGAAAACAAGTTGTGAAGGAACATAATTGCTGTGATTGTGGTGAAATCCCAGAAGTGACAGGTCCACTACAAACACATCACTTGTGCACCGTTCCGGCAAAAAACGTCCCTGCGTGGGTCAGTGGGTTAAGCAGTTATCCCTGAACTCCTGACCCGGCACAGAGAGAAAGAGAGGGGTTGTGGGGCCGCAGGACCACCAAGGGCATCCCGAGGAGCCCCTGTTGTGTCTGCTGGACACAGTTACAGCCAGTGTTTCCAAACACAACCCGCAGCTCATAGTGAGCGGGTGGAGGCCTTGTCTTAATCCGGGCCCCACGCGGGGGGGCCCTCGTTCAGGCCAGGGACCTTTGATTCTGACCCCATTTAACCTTGTGGAGTCAAGAGAGAGGGCAAAAGAAAGAGAGAAAAGAGAGAAATATTCAAGCAAAAGTTTTTTTTATATAAATAATAATATTTGATGCAATTTGTGAGGTGAAATGTCACTGTGTGGCCTGACAGACCTCTCAGGTTAATAAACAACTAACACCAGCTGTTCCAGCTAACTTCCATCTCCCCGATTAATTCGGACTGAATAAGGGAGAGTCTGTTGTGTATAGCACAAAGCGGCGACTCGGTGATGACCTAATGAAGCGCGAGAAACGGGCGTCGAAACTGATCACTTCTGCTTCATTTGTGCTTCATAGGGTTAATGACCCATGAAACCAGGGCAAACCAAAGGAAAATTTAGCAGCTTATTGGTCGCATGTCATTTTGGACTTTGGGGCTTCCATACTAAAGCGTACTGGGATGGAGTGTTTTGCCGGTAATAGTCATTCAGTCTCTTTTGTACATTTACTTTGAGTTCACACATTTCACCACTAGTGAAAAAAAACTAAAGTAATAAAGTAATAATTTTTAGGTAAAGTTGTACAGTTCAATAAAGGTCTGAAAGAAGCACTATTCACATCAGATGAGTGACACAGAGAGAATTACATCAGCAGGAATTACAATTAATTAGCACCAATTCAGAACTCTTATTATAATAATCAATAAACAGAAAGTCACAAGTAACAGGGAGTGAAAATCAGCATGTTTCTGGGCAGAGTGTGTGCGAAGGGTGAGGTGGGATGAAAGAGAGAGCAGAGACTGCCGGCGCTCGGACATCTCGAAGAAAAAAACCGGCGAGAAGAACAGAGAAAAAGAAAACGGACGGAGGATGAAGGTGGAGAGAAAGATTGCGCACGGCTTTTGACTGAAGAGAAAGGTCTGAGCATCGATCTGCCACAGTGCTGTGGGATATGGAAGAGTTTTCCGTCTCGTGACGCAAGATGACCTTCTGCGGCTTTCTCGGAGACGAGCCGGCCACTTCCGCCAGCGTTAATCTGCGAGTGCGAAGGGAGCCAGTCAAACTCACACGCTTGCCGTTAGAGTTTCCGTAAGCTGGGATCGGACGAAGGAGCGCGATCGGATGCTCGGCGCGATGGAGCAGTCTGATCTCTGCAGTCTGATCTCTGCAGGCCGGCGCTGGAAGATAATTGGCCGGTCGTCTGCAGCTGCCCTGCTTGTCAGATCTGACATGACAGACAGCTCCTACTCCCAAAAAGCCTCATTTGTGGTGAGATTCGTGTTCGCCGTGGCAGTAAATATCACTGTCCTCATCAGGACATGTCTGCTCGAATGGAAAGAATAATGACTAATGCCGATATGCTGCTTTCACACACGCGCGCGCGTGCGCACACACACACACACACACACACGGCCTATCTGGAGGTCAGTTAATGATGGTGAAGCAGCTTGCTCTGACCTGGCATGGATGCGCACTACTGATGATGACCGCAGGACCGCAGGACACTAACAGGATTGTAGGACAGCAGCTAGTTAGTTAACCCCTTGTTGCTGCTACAACACAACAGGCTGGATCGACAGAGTGAACCGGGTGCTTTCTGTAACCCAGGGGGTGGGAAGCCTGGCCTTATTTTGAAAGATTTATATTTGCTTCTTACTCAAAATCCTGAGAAGATGTGTGGGACTAGGTCCTCAGGAAGTTATATGCTAAATTTAAAGTTATATGCTAAACTGCGAGCAAAATTTATTAAAATGACCAAGCAAAATGACCATCAACAATCCTATACCAAACATCTGCACAAACACCCCACACACAAATATACGTAGATATATGACCCCTCCTTACACACACACACACACACACACACACACACACACACACACAGATACAAACACACAAGTACATGAATGACCCCTCCACACATACACACACACACAAACACACAAATATACATAAATATATGAGCCCTGCTCACATGCACACACACACACACACACACACACACACACACAGACACATACAGTTGTTTTTTTATTCCCTACTAAGCCACGTTAACAAAAATGCTCCAAGTTCTTAAGAACAAACCCCCTCTATATTAAATTTGTTCAAAGTGAATTGCTAAACACAGCACACAGTTAGGGGTGCAGAAGCCTTATCTGGACAAATCCACCATTTAACAAAACGAGCGAGACAGAGTATCGATTAAAAGAGTGGAAAATCCATTATTATGGGTTATTCTTAACCCTGTCTCCCAGGGATACCTCCGTTATTGACCAAAGAAGAACAAGATGAACAGAAAAAGTGAAGACGTGTAAAACCTTGCACAAGAAAACTTCATTTCCCAGAGGCAAATTCACTGATATCTGGCTTAAAAGGTTGGGAATCCCTGCCCCAGAGAACAGCTTTAAAGATAGAGTTTTTAAAAATCGTAAGTTATCATAAGCTACATCTCTACTGCTGCCTTGCAGTGTCTTGGCACTTTCGCAGAAGACCTGTCGAGGAAGTTCACAATGATAACACATCCAAGACGAGTATCCTACTATACCATACCGAGCTCCCCCATTTAGGCCACAGGAAAAGTACATTTCATGTGCAAACCGGTGATTTTCCTCATGACAAGGTGGCATTTAGTGAACACAAAACCAGTCAGTCTCGGATTCAGCCTTCGCCAAGTGCACCTGTCCATGATCCAGCTGAAAAACACTTTTTTGGGTTTTACATTATGAGTGTAAGCGATCCACTCTGTTAAGGGAGTTTGGCTTTAACCCTTCTATTTTCTTATTAACTTGAAAGTCTTTAACCAAAGGAGAATTGCTACCCTCCACACACTGGTTACCAAGTATGCAAACAAACACCACATTATACTATATAATCAGAATTTAGGAAAACCACAGCTGGGGATTCCAGTACAGCATAGCAGATTGGCCTTGCAGTATTTTCTAATGTACTGAAGGACTTTAGCTACACAAAAAAAGAAAAGTCAGATGTGGTTTAAGTTCTGTTTGTTTATATTTGCACTGATACAGAACTTTCTGAAGTGGAATTAACAATGAATTCATTCTGCTGTGTGAACAAAGTGAACTGGGTGAAATAGGTACAATTTATATGGATCGCAGTCAGAAAACAGTTGTGTAAAATGTGGAGCAGTTTAAGGTTTAATTAAGAATGTTATATGAATTCAGTAAAAAACAAATCCCTATACAAATCTGTTGAACCAGTGTTTTAGGTGCAGTGAATTACTTACAACAATAAAATCAAGACTTCTTAGAACAATACAATACAATACAATATTCTGAATATTAAACACATTACACTCTATGTACATGTATATACTTGTACTGTTTATTCTTGATTCCAGTGTGTGACATTCCAAACAATGGGTTGTCTTGTCTGTGGGCTGAGGGTCATGTAAAGGGTGAACAAAGCTTTGTGTGATTGGCCCATGTGCGATACGTCCTCCGACATACACATCACCCATCCCCCAGTAGTCATGAGGTGGGCCACGCCCACTGCCACGCCCCCTACCACCCCCACTGCCTTCAAGAGCCACCAGCCGGCAGCATCACTGCTCACACGTCCCCACTTCCTGGTTGCTGATTTCCAGAGGACTGTTTTCCTTGTAGCACTGTGGTCACCTTTCTACAGTCTCAGAGTTTAGTGGAGGTCTGTGTCAACTTTTTTCGATGATCGTGACTCATGGTAACGGCAGAGCTGGTCCCTGTCGATTCATTTCAATACCGCTAACAGGAGCACCATTCCAATTACAGTCTCAGAGCCAGCAGAGGTCTGAGGTCCGGAGGGGACCGTTATTTTTGTTGCCCTGTTGTTATGTAGCTGTGTTTCCAGTGCCCCAGCCAGGGAAATATGCCCTCTTTACCTTTTTTCTTTAAAAAAAGGGACTTTTTTCTTTAAAACACATGACTGAAATAAGGTATTGACATAACACGACGTTAGATCATTTATTTATTTTTTGTCATTATAAGTGTAGTGAAGGACCCTCAGAATGATTCGGTTGTCAAAGCATTCAGCTGGGAGATAAGCTCTTCAACTGCTTCTGCCCTTTTCCAGGGCAGAAGCAGGTTGGTCATTGAATGTAATATCCCTGTGTCAGACATAATCAATTCATTCACTAGGCCAGAGGTCAGCCTCACCTCCTCTCTCTCTCTCTCTCTCTCTCTCTCTCTCTCTCTATCTCTCTCTCTCTCTCTCTCTCTCTCTCTCTCTCTCTCTCTCTCTCTCTCTCTCTCTCTCTCTCTATCTCTCTCTCTCTCTATCTCTCTCTCTCTCTCTATCTATCTCTCTCTCTCTCTCTCTCTCCTCCATTTTGATATTCTCTTTGATCTGCTGTTTGCCACAGGCAAAGTCCTCGTTCTGACACTTTAAAAGCTGTTTTTGTCCTCATTTAAATGACCCAGATTGTTTTATATGTAATTATACTAAACTGCTGTCAGTGGGGCATGTGTAAACAAGGTGTTGTCCAGCTGGCCCAACAGGGGGCGCTCTAATATAAGATGAATGATTTGTTGACAGCCGTTACCTACTGTGAAATCGCTTTTCACACCAGTCATAAAAGTACACTGTAAGGGTGCACTGATGCTTAAACCATAAATTATTATTACTGACCAGCAGGGGGCAGAAAACATGCGTCTTAATCAAACATCAACAGCCACAGTGCCTGACTTCCCTCCTCCAGCTTAGAGCACTGTGGAGTTTTGAAAAATATCTGATTCAACTCAACTGGTTAATTGTCAGGCATCTCAGGAGGTGATTTGGCAGCATTGGACCCAAGAACAAAATCTAATCAATAATATGGTGGTGCTCTGACACACCATTTCATGGAGCAGAACTGTCCATTAATCCGTTATGTGACTAGCTGGAAAATCTGGCACCACACACACACACACAATAAATAAATCAAATTGAAATAAACTTTATTAAGATTTGACATATTAACATGTTTAGCTATGAGTCAAGACTATCCTGTAAGGATATCATTTACATCGCATTCCCAATTGAACTTAATCTCCATTATTCTGTCATATTTTGTTCTCTGAAACGTCTTCCGATGTCCTGAAATCGGCTTAAGCAGAAAACACAACAGCTTTGTTTTCGTTCAGTAAATTGCATGAGCTCGGCGCATTCCCCTGCCACTGCAGAAGAACCACTTTATTACTTCCTCACAAGCACGCAGTGAGAGTCATGTGTTGTCATGCAGTTTGGGTTAACCATCCTCTAACCCAACACTTAGTGAGAAAAGCAGCCCAGCAAACTTGCACCAGCTCCACACACACTGCTAAAACATCAGTGCCACTGCTGTACTGAGATCAGTACACCTTGTAAATAATAATTATAGTCTTTGGTTAGAATATAAAAAAAGTGATGGCCTAAAAGTGATAACCTGTGTAGAGGATAGCTAAAGGTGAACAGCTGTACAATATATAATTATACAGTACATTTTTAAATGCCCATAGAAGATAGGTGTTTGTAGTAGGTAAAAGATAGATGTTTCTAATAAAGTGGCAGAGGTGTGTGTGTGTGTGTGTGTATTTTATATATTGTGGCTCATGCACCTAGAATTCACAGCGATGGTATTGGGACCCCAGCTCTTTCTTATTACTAATGTGTTGTATTATCATATTTCACGGACGAGTAGGCCAGAGAAGGTAATTACCAGCTCCATCCTATTAAGCCCGGTTTTATTCTCGTCATTTTCGCCTGGTCGGCTCAGGCACAGGCTGCCGCCATTTATTTCCCCTCTGTAGATTTATGAGTAGCCTACCCCAGCTCAGCCAAGCCATAAAAAGGAACGAAAGAAGGGAAAAATCGTTTCACCGTACGGCGCAAGACAGACCAGACCTACACTGGCAGTAAACATTCACACATTTCTGTGCGAAATATACCTGTGGAAACTGATATGACATCAACCAATAACTTCATCACATTTTTCGAAGCTGTTTTTGCGGGAAAGAAAGTGACGTTTTCACCGAATAAAAAAAAAAAAATAAAGCCAGCGGTAATGCGTCGTAATCGGAAGGAAAACGGAACAGGATCTTGACGCAGGGTCTGAATCAGTGAAATTGTTATGTTTTGGCCCCTTTTCTTTGGGGTCTTAATGAAAGTCATTCGCTTGCTTATCGGTGGAATCTTGAGGCTCGATAACAGCTGGTCTGTTTGTTTCTCCCCAGTACCCACAAGGCTTCAATGTGTTTTTCATCTAAAAATGAGGGGGGGAGGTCGATATCGGATGAGGATATGAGTCTGAGTATTGATCGTAATTTCCTGCAACGTTCCTTCCAATCACAAGCTTTATTAAGAATCTAATTTCTATCAGCCACAGAATTAGTGGCCAAGCCTTGCCAACCAACGCAAAGGACTCAAATAAGGTCCGCAACAAACACAGAAATGGAAAACAAAATCAAAGCCTCCTGTATCTGACATTCGACTTAGTCATGGTGGGTTAACATTTATCTCTGAGCTTGGTGTGCTTTATCTCGTAACCTCTACATCACTATCACAATATCACTATGTCCAGGGCCTCCACAGAAGTACATGAAATGTTGGGTAAAGACACGATGTGTGGGGTAAAGACTGTGTGGGATAAAGACAATGTGTGGAGTGAAGACTGTGTGGGGTAGAGACATTGTGTGGGGTAAAGCATGTGGGGTAAAGACTGTGTGGGGTAGAGACACTGTGTGGAGTGAATTTTGTAAAGAATCTGTGAAGACAGTGTGTGGAGTAAAGATAATGTGCAGGGTAAATACGTGGTGTGTGGGATTAATATGTGATGTGTGGGGTAAATATGTGGTGTGTGGGTGAAAACGCAGGCTTTGAATCACTCATTTAATGCGATTCACATTGCAAAGAACAGGTGGCATTATTTAACAGTGTCTCCTGTGTTAAGAAGAGAGAATCTAACGTCCCTTCATTTTTGGTGTTCTTCTGTGCTTACTTGTTACTTGGAACCTTTTAACAGGCCTACCATTAAAACCTCTGCATCCAATCACAAAATCACAAAACCTTCATGATGGACAAAACACCTAGACAGAAACACCTTGTAGCATTCAGTATGCGTGTACACAAACTTTCTGCTTGTTTTCTTACACATTGGCACACACAAACAAGGGCACAACATGGCCAAAACTAGGTGTGCAGAATAATATAATAACCTGATTCAACAGTTCGGATGAATATCTTTGCCCATGGCCTATGAAAAATCAGATGAGCTCCAGTACAATTCTCAGGACCACGTGTTAGAGAATATGTTGAAGTGTAATGGAGTGGAAAGGACAGCGTTGTGTGTGCTGGCTGTCTGCGCCTCCTTGTGGTCAATGTCTGCCACTGCAGAAACGTCACTGTACTTTTATGCTGACTGTGGAAACACCACGTTCCACCACATTAGAGTATCAGTTTGACTGGTGGATAAAGGAAACTCTGAAACACAGGTAACAGACAGCTGATGTAATTGGAGTAAGATTCTGGTTTGAAGTAGTACAATTTCTAGTTATTGATAATGTAATGTTTTCGTAGATTTGCTTATAAAATTGCTCAGTTAAAAGGTTACATAATTAACAGATTATTTTATTTTATTATAAACAGAAATAAGGCAATATGGCACAAATATTATATGACAGTAATAAATAGGTTATATGTATACTTACTATATATATATACTTTTGAATGAATTACTCTGAAAATACGCTTATTGCACATTACAGTCTAAATTTGTCATGAATCTTGGAAAGGAGTATTAGAAGTAGTGTTGACCAAACACTTACATTCATATATTATATCCCACAACAAAGGAAACAAATACTAAAACACACAAAAAAGCAAGTAATCTTAATTTACAGCTGGATTACTCTTAATCATCTAAACCGTACTTGATTATTGGTCATAAACATTAGATGATAACAAAATGCATCGGTTGTCTTGTTCAGCTTGAGTTTTCTAAAGTTTTAATAATACTGATCTCAGAGCAGATTAGTCAACCCACAACGAAAGTCCCCGTGTTTGGTTTTGTCTGAAACCCCTCGAGTGCACAAATGGAACAAGGATAAAGTGTAATCACATGAAGTTTTGCTCGAGCTCAGTGTACAACTTTAAGTAAACCAAAGAAACAGTAGTGTCCTGAAAGCTTCTACTACCTTGGTTTCCTCTGAGCCCTCCTCAATCCAATCTTACTTTTCTTTTTCAGTCGCCTGTGTATCCATGGCAATCGTGTTAGCTTGGAAGTCTGATTTGGTCCCACTTTGGTGACAGTTGACATTTCCCTTGGCTTGTGTGCTGTGGTTGCGGTGAATGATGAAGGCCATTTGGTTGTCATTACGAATGTCTTTCGAGTTGTTGGTCCTGACTTTGACGAAGGTTCCTGCACCGTCGTTTGCTCTGTGGGTGTAGTGGAGTGACTGGTCACACCAGTCGTTTGCTTTGTGGGTGCAGTGGAGTGACTGGTCACACCAGTCGTTTGCTTTGTGGGTGCAGTGGAGTGACTGGTCACACCAGTCGTTTGCTTTG
>JAOXYF010000016.1:10014734-10027542 GCA_028565775.1 Sternarchorhynchus goeldii
TTCCCCCCCCCCCCCCCCCCTCCTCCGTAGAAGTAGCACAGCTCAGTGGAACACAGTGGTCACATCAAAGGAACCACATGATCTTACCAGTGAAGAGGACACAGGAAAAAAGACCATTTGAATATATGAATACCAGTTCGTTACCCTGCTACTGACCGCAAATGAAAAACATTACAGCAGAGACGCAGACACGTGTAAGACTGTAATAAAATGGTGTCAGACTTGGTTAGAAATCACTGACAATGCCCTTAAGCACCATGTGTGCAATCATGAGAAAAGGTTTGTGACAAAAAGAGGACCATGGTTTCCATCTTGCTTCACAGTTGGTCAGAGGTCTCACCGTTTGAATTACGTCCGGCCAGATGTTCAGTTTTTATGTTCTGTTAACAAAATGTTGAAGCAGTATAGTGTTGAGCAAACTCCAGGCGACATCTACCGATATTTGTTGTTTCGGGCTGTTTTTGTTTACGTTGTAATGGCAGGGTGGGCAAACTCCACATGCAAAATAACTGGAAGAGTCATAGTCCTATACTGGGCTCTTTCCAGCTCTACAATACAAAAGTGGATCATGAAGTTTTATCACGAAGGTCAGTTTCTATCAAGGACCTTGTTTGAACCATTTGCTTGGTAAAGATATGTGAAATGATGCAAAATTATGAATTGTTATGTTGCTTATTAAATAAGATTTATTCATTTCAACCTAAATAAAGGTTAGACCCCATTTTAGAGACAGTTCTTGCAGATATCCAGATAATTGCAAATGTTTCCCAAAGTTTTTCCTCTAGTGTAGATCTGTTTGTTTTGTGTTAATACGCACAATACCATTTTGATGACAGAAGAAATTTTATTTAATGTATCATAAAACACATCATTTGCATTTCAGAAACTGAAATACAGAACTGATATAAGAAAAATCAATCCTTTAATGGCATTTGATAAATTATAGATTTTTCTAAAACCTAAAGAATTTTGCAAAAAATCGACAAAGATCAACGTATGAAGAAAATATGAAGAGGTTTAACAAAACAAATAGAATAACATTAAGAATATACTACCAAAGCTTGAAAATAATAATAAGAACTCCTTCAATAAAGTGCACTTTCAGAATCAACTGCCCACATACTTTAGAACTGCTGGTTAGTCATCCATGACATTCATATGGTCACAAGTCGAATCCAACTTGCAAATGGGGTGAGTTTGTGACAGGGCTGTGATGGAGTCTCTAGGTTGTAGTTTGAAGTGTAGTTCCTAATGACTGCTCTGAATGCTGTTTCCTGTCCAAGTACTCCTTCGCCTTGATGGCCCATCGTGAGGACGGATCTGAGCAGATCGTGGTGTCCTTCACAGTGATAAATCTAAGAAGAAACATTTATTATTTGACAAAAAGCAATAATTATAAGAAAATCTGAAATTTTTGTAGTCTTTGAACCCTTTTATGAATGGTGTCATGTTTGTGTAATAGTCTTAAAGACGTACCTAATTGCTTTTACGGGACACAAGGAGTTCTCCTGGATGATGTATCTCTTGAGAAGTTCCAGCTGTATTTTCGTGTTACTTTTTTTCGTACAACACCTCGGTACACGTGCTTCGCTACCTGCGGGAGAGAGAAGAGGGGTGAGAGGTCGGCCTGGAAAGCCTGGCGACGAGGTTCGGGCAGGGGGATACCCTAGCTGCGAGAACTTACCTTGCTTACTGGACGAGGAGAGCAGCAGTAGGACCAGCAGGATGGCGCAGCAGCGTAGCACAGGTGAGGTGTTCATCTTCACAGGCCGGGTTTCCTCCAGCTATCTGAAGATCCTCACTGCAGCTGCATATTTAAGCCCAACCTTGGGGTTGCTGTGGAACAACTAGAGGCAAGAGTCCTCCCACGGGGCCATCTATGTGAACACACTTTCACATTAAAGTCATGATTTCACAAAACCACAAGTGGAACAGTGGAGAGGTTTGGTTTTAATAACAGATTACTGGGGACCCAAGTCCCCAGCCACTCACAAAAAGTTTTAAAATTACATAGTTTATTTAATTTATGTTTAATTTATAGATTAAAAAAAAAACTTTATATAGATTAACACTTTGCTGGAATTGATTGGAGGGAAAAAATATACATTGAAGAGAATAAACTGTGCTAACGGAAGTCTGATTCTTCTCCACCTTCAGAGTTTATTGGAGATGCACACAAGCTTTCTCCACCTTCATGGGTTATTGGTTTCCTTGTTTTCTAGGTCAAACTGTGTTGTTCTCTTTTCCTGACCACAGACTAAGAAGCCGGAGACCCCTATGAGTATTCGCTTGGGTGTACAAAAGCCCCTTAGTTGTGAAGTCTTTTGCAAAGGGAAAGTACATCATTGTGTGGGGGGGTGGGGGTGCATGCCAGGGTTTTTGATCATGTATGGTTCATAACTATGTCTTGTGGACACTGTGATGTCACATCCTCTCAATTGCACAAGGTCAACAGAACTGTGTCCTTTTCTCCGTCACAAGACTTCTCAGCACACTATATTTAGTGGTGCCACAGAAATGAAGGTTTCTTGTCAGCATTTATTTTCTGGGTCTCACAACCTTTCCGACTGTGTAAAACAAGTGATTCACGGGGGGAAACTGAATCAATTAATTGCTGAATGAATCATTATAGTGTTCAGGTCATAATTTTGTTAAATAGTTCAGTTAATAATTAATACTAACATATTTGTAACCAATAATGCAAAATCTTATGTACACTGTACTTGTTAAAATGTTATTTACAAAGAAATAAAAACAAGTGGCTAAATGCAAATCTCTACAGTGTTGTAATCGAAACATATTTGGAATTTTTTTAAGTGAATATTTGTGGGATTCCAAAGAAAAAGTAAATCTGGGAGAGAAGTTTAACATGCAGCTCTATGACTGAGCCATCAGAAACAGTCTCGAGGGTACGACGCTTTTCAGTACTTTTAAAAGCTAAACTCCCATTAAAGAAGTAGACCTGTTTCTCTCTGCTTACCTGTGGGGGTGAATTGGTTGTCATCCTCTCAGGCAGTGAGGCAGCAGAGAGCAGAGGAGTGGAGGCATGTGGCACATGGGGGGAGGGGGGTTGGGAGTGGTGGTGGTGGTGGGGTGGAGGGGGGCTAACCAGGGGAAGGATAGGGGGCATGTGGGTTCACCACACGCAGTCACAGCCGAGTGGGAACTTTCACTCTGACCACAGCTCCCAAGGTTTCACACAGCCGTTCCACCGACCAAGGTGTGAAACATGTTCTTCTTATCTTGGCTTATCGGTACAGTAAGATATGAATCTACAGCTTTTACCACAGTAAATGTTTGTGGGCAGTTTGTTGACAGGAGAGATTCTAGGGCTCAAGGCCTGAGGTATGAAAACACACACACAGCACACACAGGCATAGAAGTAAAGTGCTGTATGATGTCAGCAGGACTATGGCAATGATGCAACTGTTGGCAACTCTCTGTGAATGAGACATTTGTCATGTGATTTTAGATATTCTGCATCTTGGGGAAATGATCAAACCTACTGAATTCTTCTCCTGTTATGTGCAAGACCCCTTAGATAAACTAAAAGACTGATTATGTCTGAATTAAGAGATATATAGTTGATAGTTTTCTGATATCTGGTCAAAGACTGACCTCTGCATTATGTTTTACATTTACATGTAAATGTGTTTGTTTGTTTGTTTGTTTGTTTGTTGCTTGGTTGGGTTATTTGCTGTTTCATTTGGAACATTGATTAAGAAAGTAAAGAACACACCAGCCAACACAGCATATTTGGGCAACCGGGAAGCCAGTCTTGCAGGCCTCACCTCCAATGCCTGAATGTGCTCACGGGATAAAGGTATCGAGCTGAAGCATGCTGTGAACTAAATATAGTGTCAGATCAAGCAGAGGAATCCTGTAGGTGCAGCAGACGAAGACTGCGTGGGTTTTCACGAAGCCATCGCATGCAGCACAGCGGAACCGAAACCTCGCACATTCACACTCGCTTCACACAGCTTCATTTCAGAGCACGGAGAACCCGGCCTTCATCTCAACCCCTCGACTCCAGCGGAGATGTACGAATCAAGAGCAGAAAACGAGGGTTAATTCTCCGTGCTCACGGCGGCCCTGTTTCTTGCACAACACTACATATGGTTTGCTGCTCCATCAGCTTAGCAAAGCACGATTTGTTTCCCAGTCTGACACTCCCTTGGTTATAATCACACAAGAGGCTCTGTTGTTTTTGACAATTATGTGAGTTATTTGTCTAGGCCCTTTGCGGCAAGGACCGTCTCCGTTATCAATTCAGAACACAATACTCAGAAAATAATACTCATCCACAGGGCAAAGACCTCCAGGCATCTCTGCTAGATAGGCTGCTGTGCATCAAATCAAATCGAATCAAATCAATCAGTTTTGTTTATATAGCACCTTTTACAATAGATGTTGTCTCAAAGCAGCTGTACAAGTGTCCGAATCCAAGCCCCCAGTGAGAAAACAAGGGCGACAGTGGCAAGGAAAAACTCCCTAAGAACATGAGGAAGAAACCTTGGGAGGAAACAAAACTCAGGGGGGGAATCCAACCTGTTATGACCAAAACCGGTCACCACAACAAGAAGATAAATACATCAAGAATTACAATGAGTAATAAATGATCAAATATGACATATAGTCCAGGGCTGGGCAACAGTGGGCGGGGGGGGGGGGGCAAAAAACCCAAATACAAACCCCCCCCCCCCCCCCCCCAAAGAACCCTAATCGAAGCCCCTACCCTCTGGAATAACCTCATGCATTTATTCCAAATTGCTCTGACTACTTCATGTTACACCTAAATATAGAAGCCAGTATCACATCCCCTTTTGTGTTTGATGAATGAGTCTCTGGGTATTTGTTCATGAATGAAGTCACTTTCACAGAGTGAGACTTCATACCATAAATATGGTCCCAAAAACAACTGTTGCATTAGTGATTTCCTGAGGTGCAGGTGCATTTGTGGAAATGTAGAGCACAGCGTGACTATAAACAAAGTTTGTTTAGATAAGATAAGATCCAAATATATTTGGAATTCTGCGCCGAACTGATCCGAGTTAGTATGTTAATATCAGTACCACGAAACTCATTCCCTGCAAGTTATCCATTCAACTTAATGAGAATATTTTAGCCTCTCATGCAGAAACTGCAGTTTTATGTGAAAGGGAGCGCTTGACCTTAAGAGGACCATGAAACCGAAGCTTATGATGAGATATGGAGACTTCCTCCAAGATACAAAAATAAACTGAACACAAAAGTAATATCTGATTTATGTTAAAGATCGGACGACCCTGTTAATCTTAATCCCGTAAATTTCTCTTTAAGGCGTAAATATATTAGTATGCTGAGTTTGTCCACATATCACAGATTTTATTCGACTATACGGTGTTTAATGAGGAGACAAGTGCTCATAAAAAATAAAAGAGTTACAGTGTTGTGGTCCAATTATTGTTAAAAGGATGCTTTTAAGTCACAGATAAACAACCTGAAATTAATGACCCAACCTTTTCATATCATGTCCTGTAAGGGTTGTTTGTGACTCAACCCCAACATCATTCTAAGTGAATTTTTTTCTGCAGAGTTGCACTTTGTATTAAAAATACAAAGTCCGACATGACATGGTTCACCTGTCAGAGTTATCTGTAAACTGGCGGGTGAACAGAATTGTGTCCTCTTCTGCCCCCTGCTGTCAGAGAGTGGTGCTGCACTCCCTGGCTCTCTCAGATTCTGTAGCACATCATGGGTACAGCACTGTGGGTATGACTCAGTCTGTGTGGGCTCACCACAAACAGCCACCTGGAGCTCCCAGGAGGCAGGTGGGGGTGGTTGGTGGGGTGGGTGGGGTGGGGTGGGGTGGGGAGGTCGGTGTAAAACCATGTCAACTACACATCCCACGAGGTTCTCATATGGGCTCGGATCAGTGCAAACCATCAATGACAGAACCATGTTTTTACAGCTGACTACGAAGGCCGGTGCAATGATTATTCACAGTCAACTGACATGAAAAAGGGGCTCACGAGTTAGAAGAGAGCATGTGCTCCATCGCCAAGGTAACATGTACCAGCTGACCTCTTGCTTCCTAACACACAGTGGCTGCTGTCGTGGCAACAGAGGGTCGAGTGACAGTGCCAAGCGTCTGATGCAACTCAATGAAAACACTTTGCTTTCCCATTTAAAAATGCTACATTTATCAGTTCATGGCAGTGAGAGCTGGTAACATTATGTTTTCTTCCCAGGACAAAGAGCTCCTAGACTCTTAGAATATTGGGTCACTCCCAAATCTCACTATGAGGTTTCACCTACACTGCAAGAAATTAGGTTTTTGACCAGTTGAGCAGAAAAACCAGTTCAAATCTATTTTTAAATTTTTTAATAAATAGCTTTTTTTATGTTTTAATTCAAGTTTAGGTTATTTAAGTTATTTAGGCTCATGCCCTGTGAAATTATAGAATGAATGAATAGAATTACCTTTATCTATAAAACTCTCACTCAAACAGAAGTCTCTCCTTTCAGCAAGCTTGGTTCCTCATTTGCATTTCAGAAACCACAGCCAATCACAAACATCACACAATGAGCACAATGACTGGTATAATATGATACAGAAATGCATGCATTTACAGTATAATACAGTTTATACAGTAACCCAAAAAACTGATCTCTGAGATCATACATTGTCTAAATGACATCAGTGGTATCAGTGCTTAGTCACATCAGCAATGCCTTCACAAACCACATCATTAAGAGCATTTTTAATAAACACTCTATTAATGTTTTGCCAAACCCTCAATTTTCTATCACCAACAGGTAATTTTGCCACTCAACCTGAAACATGTTTGGGCTCATGTGCATATTTCTCTAAAATGAGTTTAGTGCCATCTGCAGCTTTTTTTGCTCAGGTTAAATGCCTTGGTCACATGACACCATATAATCTGTCACCCATACAGGTTAATTAATCTGCGAGGAACTTCATCTAAACAGCCACCCAGACATGTTAATTCATATGCGAGGAACTCCATCCCTTCCAGTAAATAAGAGTGAAAATTACATTAATAGCACTATGAGTGATACCCAGTGTGACCAGAACAACCACGAAACAGGAATGGATAAAAACACCCTCAACAGGCTTTTATTCATTCCAGTTTCACTTTAGGTGCTGCATAAGTGATCAAACGATCCAAAACAAACTCAGGCAGCTGGGGGAATCATCCCTGCTGGAGAATGAGCACAGATGCCCCTGAAGCAGAGGACGCCCTAGGGTACTTCTGGCATGGTGGTGGTTGGCAGGGACGCTCATCCAAACGCTAGAGTGAAGGCCCAGAAACCACGAAGACACAATGAAAACACTACATGGATCTTAAGCTCATCCACCTGCCTTGGGAGTTTTTTTTTTTTTTTTGTAGGATGCTGGATGAGGAAATCCAGGTGGCGTTCCCATCCTCATCACGTCGCCAGCTGAGGTGGATCTTTCGTCTCTGCTCTCTGCCTGCAAGTCAATTGACCAGGGCTGTCGAAAACATTGGTTCTGAGAGTGAGCCTGTTCTGTTCAGCACCATGGACATTGGTTGGAGGATGCGTGGGGCTTTGTTGCTAGGTGGCGTGGGCCCCGCCCACTGGCACAGCAACCAAAGCTGTTTCTATGGCAAAATAGTTGGTGTCGACTGGGACCACACAGGAAAGTGGCCCAGAGAGAGGAAGCTTAGTCTCTATACTGTCTCTGAGGCGTGTACTGTTTGCTAAAATTACTGTAACTTCTTGCATAATGTGTGTTAGACACTGAGGTTCTTGTGCCACTGTGACTGGGATTCGGGCCAGAACCTCACCGAGACGTACGGACTGTAACACTGGAGTCTGGCCCCAGTTCGTAGTGCCTGGAGGACTGTTGGACAGTAATTAATGCTTCAGCTATTTTTCTGCAGCTTGTCTTGATGAGGTTGGTTTGTGCTCCTTTATCTACAGCCATAACTCTGGGTTGATGACCTTCAGGAACAGCTTATGGACATGGTGCCATCCGAGCATTGTACAGTTCTTTCAGTCTGTAAGAGCTGTAGATCCTGTAGATCTGGAGAGCCTGTAGATCATTGGGAGCCTCAACATTCCTGATACTGTTGCCCCTATCTAGTGGTCTCTTTTGATCCTTTTTGGAGCACTGTTTGCACTTGATCATAACTGTACCCATGGTATCATAAGCTGCTCCTGCTTCACCTGTAAGGAGACGGAGGACTTGTTCCTGGAAGTTGAGTATATGGCAGTGAAATGGCAAGTTTGGAGACTGGAAACTCTGGATATGCTGCCCAGCTGCTCATTAACTGTATTTTGTATTGGTATCTTAATAAAGAGAAATAAATATATATGGTCATTACACCATCAATAAATATAATGGTGGCCTAAGGCTTCCGTATAGTACTAAACATTCAGTGGTAATTCTGTCCTTTTTTTCTGTGATTTTTTTTTCTGTCTAACACTTAAGGTTAAATATTGTAACGAGAAGTAGAATCTTTAAGACTTTTACTGCTGAAATAGAAATAGTGTAATTTAGCAGGGAATCTTGGGCATTTGAGGTTATACAATACAGCACTTGTCAATTTTAATAATAGTAAAATAACCTTTGCCAAAGGCATAATCAAAACATAAAACCTGTTCTTGGTCATTGTGGATGACTAATATATGTCTTTTAATAAAGGAATGTAAAACTCTCTCCATCCTTTTATTTCCCAGAACCCTGCCTCAAAAGCAACAGTTTGACCCCCAGCATGAAGGCCTACTGTCTAGTTTCTGTGTTGACTAGATATCAGTCAGCAATGCTGACCTGGTTAATGTAAAAACCAAAATCAAGATACAAAAGGAATAAGTGACTGGGAGAGAAAGAAAGAGAGAGAGAGAAAGCAAAAGTAGGTTCTCAAGGTTTCTTCCTCTTGCTTTCAGGGAGTTTTTCCTTGCCACTGTCGACCTCGGCTTGTTCAGTGGGAACTTGGACCCGGACACTTGTAAAGCCGCTTTGTGACAACGGTTGTTATAAAAAGTTTTATATAAATATATTTTGACTTGACTTGAAAAGAAGGGCAGACCACTACTGTGCCACTTTTTTTTCAGAAAGCAGGTTATTTGAGAGTTTGCCAAACAGTTCATACGTGTAGTAACATTTTTGTCTTTAGCAATATTTTTTATGCTAATATAGCACTATTTTCATAATGTTAAAACTTGTAATCTACTTCTTCTTGTGGTTTTTCCAGCTGCTGGTTCAGTATTCATGGCATCCTGTCTAGCAGATCCTCTTTGCTCTTCTTGATGAATGAACCACTGCCAGTCCGTTTCTCCTGCCTTGCGGAAGTGTTAATGTGATTACCTCAGTTTCCCAACATGAGGCCCTGAGCCATCAATATTTTATTATATCTGTCTGAGAAATTAATGCATTAGGAGGAACAGAGAAAATGAAGATGGAGAGCTTTGAACATCTCCCATATCACAATGAGGCATGGAAAAAGGACATTTCCTTTCTGCTTTCATTTGTTTTTCTTTCTGTCTTGTTTTTTAAAGAAGATTCTCTATACATTATCTTGGAGGACTCCCAATATCCTGTACTCAAATGTCTCCAGTGTTTTCTCCTCCCTTAATTTCAAAGGTGGTTCAATAACAATGTAATATCAAAGATCTCCAGTTTGTCCTTTCACTCATTCTCCTGGAATTAGTGGCCATCTATTGCAAATCTTCCCTTACTGCACTTCATTTTGTGAAACTATGTAATACTCAATGAAAAAAGTGTACTAATTAGGTAGCTTGCTGGCTAAGAGTTATATGAAGATCAGATGGTTTATTATGTGGCAAACTGAAGCAAACTGTTCTGCAAATTACAGAACATCTGATCTTACTAATCAGTTGTTCAACCAATCATTTTTCTCAGCTATCAGAGAAAACATATCATTCACTAATCATATATCAGAAGAGCAGGAGAAGTTACTAAAAAAGGATTAGGCCACAATATAAACAATATAAAATAATATAGATCCATATGATGTATTATTTAGTTCACTGATGTCACATTTTATATATATTCAGGCTTTGGGTATCTACCACACCAGGAAGGACCCCAGATAGATGCAGGCTGTGCATCTATCTGCAACAGGAGGCAAGATGCCAGCAGGCAGAATGGAACATGGAACACCATAACCAAGTGCACCATCTGTGTCAAGCATGGACTGGAAGGTCCAAGGTCAAAGTTCAAGGATACTCCCCCGAATGTGGTGAAGAATGTCCAAGCTAAGATCCTGTGGAACATTCAGGTATAGACTGACAAAATGGAACTGGCTTACCAACTGAACATAGCAGCAGTATAAAAACAGCAGAAGAGGACTGTAGTGATAGATGTAGTCAACATTATTGTAATAATGGTATATAGTGGTATGTATTACAACTCTTGTATGTACTGTATTCTCTTAGAGTGGTGACCTTAGTGCGGTGGAGCATTAGAGTATTAGAATATTGGAGTATTAGAGTGATGGAGAGATAAAAGTGGAGAGCAGTTAATGCAGCATCTCTCCATGTTTCTATATCAAAGTAATATACAAATGATTACCTCCATCCCCTCTACATTACCACCACCCAGTGCACCACCATTATCTCCCTCAACTCTCCCACTCCATCATCATCTAAATACCATCCTACCACCCCCCCCCCAAAAAAAAAAACCCCACTCCAGCACCATTTCCACCTACTCAACCCACTCCTACATCACCATCTCAAATCTTTGGATCTTGCCTGCCAAAAGTCCCAAGAAAAACTTTGCAAGGTTTGGGCCTGTGCTGATAGTTGGTCAGCACCACAACACATTGCTCCTGGAGATTCTGACTGTGGCTTCCTTAAAAAGGCCATGCTCTCCTTAACCTGGTCTTTGTCCAGAGATTGTATTAACTACAATGAAGGCATACAGTGCAACATGCGTAGACCTACACCAGCAATCCCAAAAACTGGATTAACCCATCAAGACATCTAATCACATTTGGCTTGTATATTGAATTACACATTATAGCTTTTATTTCAAACACAAAAATGCAGGTAAATCATGTTCTTAGGGACCTTAGTTCCCCTCTAACATGACGTAAGTGTTGGTCAGTTGCCAGTTCCCTTTTCAGAAGAAAACCAGCTCATTGGCCAAGTGTAAACAGATTCATGAAGGAACCAGGCTTCTGGTTGATGTAAAAGAATGTGGAGACAATTTTTCAGTTGTGTCAGTGCTGAACTTCTTCAGGATCACTTTCGTTTGCACAGCCCTGCAAATCAAATTGGGTTTGATTCGGTGATGCACAGTGATGAGGGGTGGAGAAGGGTGGAGAAGATGCTGCTTATATGTTAATGCAGCATAGAGGGTCGCTGCATGATTCTGGGAGGTCTCAAGGCCAATGATTTGGCAAACAGCCTGATGATGTCTGCGGGGGGAGTGTGCATGGCAGGATTAGAGACAAACATGTGATCAAAATTGAGGATGTGAGGTTTTCTTTCCTCAAAAAAATTTCCTGTCACTTGTTCTTGCAACCACAACCGCACACACACGCTATTGCACACACACACATATATACTCGTACACAAACACACACACTCATACACAACACACAGTGCAATACACTACTTAGTACAAAACCTAAAAGGATTTTCAATAAAGAATCTCAATGTGCAATGTAACTTGCAGGTCAAAAGTATCGAACAGTAGGTTTTGGCAGGTTTCAAAAGTTTCCTAGTGGAATCAAATAATGGCAAAACACAACCGAAGTGGTCTTCTTCTCGGTTTTGGCATGGCCGGGACACTGTGACCAGAGGCGCCCCGTGCAGTCATGCCCTCTCTACCTGGGCAACAGACCACTTGTCACCCCAGGTGAGTCTGACCCAAAAAGGCACTGCGGACTCCCACATCCTTCCTCTTGTGTGCACTTCTGCTCTGAAGCTGGCTGCGGTCAAAGGAAAAGCATCCTGGCCATTCACACCACAGCGTGGCTTTCCCTACATGCTCACCCACTTTAACAGGTGTATGTCTCTTACTGGGGCTTTATATAAGAAAACAGTTACAGGCCTCCAACCTCCTGTTGTCACGCAGAACGTTAGCCGACTCCACTCCATTCTTCACTGTCTAACCTCTTTCTGCAAGACTGCTGGACCACGAGGCAGATTCTTCTCACCGCAGCAGTGAAACTCCCTTCATAGGCTTACATGAGAGCATTAGACCCATGAATCAGTGTCACTGTTGGGTTGAGAGTGGACCATCACTCACATATATTCAGCCAACTGTGATCCTGGCCTGTTTTATTAACAGTTTTATGGTTGCATTTATTACCCATTCGGCTAAACTGACAACAGTGTAAGTCTGTTTAGTAGATCATTTAGGGATAGCAGACAGGCAGAAATGTTTAATTGGTAAATTTGTAATAATGTGGCGTATAAATCGAGTCTTGTAACATTAACCGTTTTACTTCTAAGTTAACCTAAAAAAAAGACCATGATTAAAGGTGATCCCATGCCACTGTCATAGAACTGAAATCTATTAACAACAAGAAGTTAGAACTTGATAATTCAGTATCGTCACAAACTGAAGACAAATATTTCACATGACGAAAGTTGTGTCATACTTTCCTTTTTCCAGGAAAATTTGGTTGATGGACATGGGAACAGCATGATTTCCGCCCCTGCTGTCACTCTAGTCATTAACCGCAAGATTTCGTCACGTTACTTTCAGAGAAAAACTCGCTGACGAAGCAGAAACTGATTTTCCAGAATGGACTCTGGAAAAAAAGGCAGATATGGTGATGGTGGAAGTGGGGGGGGGGGGGGG
>JAOXYF010000016.1:10027642-10044626 GCA_028565775.1 Sternarchorhynchus goeldii
GACGGAAAACATAAAATAAAGCAAAAAAGAGGCTGTTGTATTTAATTATTTTTTCATCCAAGTTTTATTTAATGCCAGTTATTTTATTTTATTTTATGCCGCTTTTGTCGTTATTTATCTGCAAGCCATCTCTGGCACAAAAGTAGGGAAATTAATAAAAAAATTAACAACAATGCTTTTCATTTATGTATGCTTTCATGATTTAATGGGAACGTGAAAAAAATACCTTTTTTGGTGCTTGTTTTGCATATATTATGTCATGTACTGAGGCAGCAGATAAATAGTATTTTGTTTATTTTTAACTGTGAAGGATGAAGTGCCTTTGTCTTAATTCATCTTAATTCAAGTTGGTATCAGCGTCTTGTCACATTGGCCGTCCTTTTTCATATTTGCTCTAACATAATTTTTCGTACCACCGAAGGAGCAATAAACAATAAACAAACAGATGCATTAATACATTAATAGTTTTTTTTACCATTGTTGGAAAACATAAGCATTTGAATTGATTCTGAACATTTAATTCATCCCTTATTTGGTGCTCTCATACACCCCTTTAAGCCCCATCACCCCTGGACAATGTAACAGGAAGTTGGCGGTAGTTACTGTGTTCATCATTCGTAACCTCGGGCTGTCTTCGTACTCAGCAGAGATCAGAGTAAGCACAGTCATATAAAAACTCAAATGTCTGACTCCCGTCAGCTGCTCAGCAAACTTGAAAGTCCAGAATATTTGTGAGAACTTTTCTCACAAAGAAAGCACTGGGCTAATATCAGGCAGCTGATGCCCAATTATGGATATGTGATGTAAAAATGTTAAAAATGTGAATAAAACAAAATTTAATAAATGTATAACTATAAATGGGAAAACTAATTTGCTAACAGCTGATAAGCAGTTCTGAGAAGTGATAACTGTCTTGTGCTACAACATCAGTCCAAGGCAAAGTGTGAGTATCTGCACATGGAGGAAAGAATAACTGCCTTATTCTGGATATGTGATGTTAAAAAAAGCTAAAACTTCAACAACAAAAAAAGCAATTTAACAGGAGATGAATGAATGTGTTTACAGCTTTTAAGTAGTTTTGAAAAATGAAAACAGTTGAGCAGTATTCATGCTAGGCATGTTAAAAATGCAGAAAAAATCAACCAAGAAATTTAAAGAGGAAAAAAATGCTACCACTTGACTCTAAGACAAAGTGTGAATATCCTTCATTTCCTAAAGCCCAAAGTGGTCAGAGTCAATAAAGATGCAGTAGGTTTTATTTTGTTCATCATTCATTTACATTTATTATTTTTCACTGGTAACCAATGTTACAGTTTTAGGAAAAGTATACATGGGTCCTGTAACATGTCTCCTAGAACTGGAAACATAACACATGGTCACTGAAATGACTGTTTCATTGGCTGTTTGTGTTCTTTGAGAGTGCTGGTTTGGCACCTTAGGAGATGTGCCAAACATTGACATGTGGTGCTCAACTACTAAAGAACATGTTCCTGAACTGAATACAGGTTATTGTGGGACTCATTACATTATTACCTTATCTTGTGATAATATTACAAGTATTACATCATCTCATATTATTGCAGTTTAGGAGGTCAGGTTTAGTTCCTTTGCTTAAGGCTTGTCTAGCTTATACTCAATGTGTCTCAGTCAAAAGAGAAGCTCTACAACAATGGAGCTCAGCTCTTTACAAGGTTGGAGTTACAAGGGGTACAAGGCCATAACTTACTGAAGCAAACGCTGGACATAACTGTCAACCACTTCCACTTGACATCCATGATACACACACTAGACTCTGCTTTTCAGTGTGTATATGGGTTCATAACAGCTACAGCATGAACATCTATTACACTTGGAATAGGCTGTCCAGGTGAACACACAGCAGCACAGTAATTATGTTTTGTTTCTGGAAGCAGATCACTACGAACAAAATAAGAAACAAAGTAATGCTACAGGCCCCAGTTTGCTTCATAAAATGTAGCAATTTGGATTAAGAAAACGGAATGAAAGCGGGGAGGAATAATTCATTTAGGGCAAAAAAAAAAATTAAAATAAAAATTTTAAAAAAGGGCAAAAATAGAATTAAAATTAAATGGGAGGTGAGTAAAAGTTTGGCAATAAGGCAAACTCTTGCAGTGTCATTGTCTGCATACGCTCATTTCACTGCCTTCCAGACTCATCTGAAGAAGGCCTTGATGCACTTCTTTTTCTTCACTTTTGTATTTTTTGTATAAGGCAGAAAAAATACCACATGAAAGCATGTGCTAATCAAGCTGACAAATGTTATGCACTTAAGGATGATGAAGATTGCACTTCAGCAAAGAAAGATATAAATTAAACATTTGTTACTCATTTGTGATTGATAGTGGTATTTGCCTCATCAGTAATGCTGTCCTCTGGTGACCCCAGCAACACTCCAGCCTCTTGTAGTACCTCACCAGTGGCAGAGACCTGAATAAAATACTGCACTTTAAGTTTGATCTCTTATGGATGCATGCTGTTTTTGGAATTGACTAAAGGGCAGCGAGATTCCTCTGGTGTTCTTGCTGGATATAACGTCTGCATCGTCCTCAAGGGCATGATCCATGGATTCTTCACTGAATTCATTTGGTGAGTTAATAATAATTCCAATGGTAATATAGACAGCACTTCCTTCTGCAATGTGAGCACATGCCCATACTTCCTCAGCAACTTGAAGCACATTAAGCAACTTCATGAGTGCAGAGACAACCCTTGGCTTTACTGTGTTCCTCTGTAACCTCCCTGAATGAACCATTTTGGAAATATCTAGAAGGACTAAAGCCAGCAGACTGGTAATGATGTCCATCAAGGTTTCTTTATGCACGACTATCATTTAGGGCTTTTCATACATCTTCATCGCATACCCACTTCTGCTACTTGGTTAGATGAAGCCACCAATGCTCCTCTGTTGTTTATTCGATTAAGTTAATGGTTGTACCATACTCAGAGATGATGTTCCTCTGTGGTTTATTTATACTCAGAGATGATGTTCCTCTGTGGTTTATTTATACTCAGAGATGATGTTACTCTGTGGTTTGTACTCAGCAATGATACAGCTTTAGTTAATACCTGAAATATTTCGATCTCACTCTCTGGGGTAAGTTTCCCATTGTCGGTAGAGCCTGGAATTCCACCTCTCTTAGACCCAGTGTTGTTCGACACATCTGCTGCGCTTACACTAGATGAGCAACCATTTGTGATCTTTGAAGAACTCAAACTGCAGCTCATGGGGTATTCAGGATCCTTGCTAAATCCCAACAAAGTACCACTCAGGCCTTGGTTCTGCAGTAGTGATGGAACCGTACCAGATGACAATAGAACAGCAGGGTTCTTGTGTTCCAGTAGGACTGGAAAGAGAACCTCTTTCATCTCAGCAACTACACTGTCTCTAAAGGTATATACAAACTGCTGTACATTTTCAACAGTGATCTGCATAATAAGGAAACTTGTATGTGTTGCTGTCACATATAAAGTATTCAAGTATACAATAATATTAAAAAATTAGATTATATATTAAGAAATGTTTAGAATTTGTACCCACTACTGGAATCTGAATGCAAGGAAACTCGGTTGTTTTGTTCAACTCAACAAACTAAGCAACCAGCTATGAAGTGTTGAAATTTGAAATTTCAGTATAAGAGAAGCTTCCCATTGATCAGATGTCAACTGACCAAAGCCACTCTGTTTTTTGTTGTTTCCTGGCGACAAACTGTTAAGCCTTCAAACATGTCCATCTACCTTTTCTTTGACATGCATATGCTAGACCAGCTTGTGCTTACCATGAAAATCAGTATTGGAAAGTAAACATACTCTTTAGTTCCAGCAGAGTCTATGTTGAAGAATGATGTTTCTGGCACAGGGCAGTCAGCTTTTCTTTAGGTCCGTAACCCCAAATGAATCCAGATTGCTGATATGTGATGCAAAGGCGAGAGTGAGAAATGGACTTTGACTAGTGCTTTGACTACTGTGTATCACCCTGTTCAAGTCCGCTTTATTATCACCCCTTACCACCACAGATGTGTTGAATAAGGAAAGAAATACAGATTTTTCAGGGCAGGCTGCAACTTTTCACTTGATACGGCAGCAGACAACAGTGCAAATTGCCAATGAATGCAATAAATACAGTAAACAGTGCAAATGGACTGTAAATGTAACAAATACTTAAAAGACTGTATATATTAGTGTGAAACAAAGGGCATTAGACTAGTGCACAGTGAGGCATAGTACCTTGGACCTTCACAGCTTTAACATCTTAAATGCTCATCTTAAATGCGCATGTGTCCATTTTGCACATCTGTTGAGCAGACTCACTGCCTTTGTAAAGGCACTGTTTATAAGTCTAGAGGACTCTGCCCTTTAAAAGAACAGTGGAATTTGCAGAAGAACCTTGAAACCCTGCAGCTAAGAAGCACTTCTACATTCTAGCTGCCTCTGTCTTCCAAACTCCTTCTCGAGGTCATCCAGTTTCATCCTCTGGTTTCATGAATGAGATCATCCTCAGTTTCCTGAATGATTCACACAAAACAACAAACAAACCAAAAGGGTAAAAAGTCTTAGAGTGAGATTATTCACATTTCACAACCACATAAATAAATTTCTATGAAAATCAATAACAGATCAATAATTTTACTTAATTTTACTGGATTTCTTACCAGTTCAGCACAGCACATATTTACTCTTTTAGCCATATTCGTCAGATACCTTAAAAAAGCAGACATACTACAGGTTCATGGTACTATTCCATAAATCTAATATTTTTTACATGGATTCTACATTACTCCTTGCTCTCTACCCTGAACATACTATGTCTAAAATTGTCTACAATTAATTGTTTATGAATATGTATATGTGTGTGACATCTGGAAGATGATCCTCCAGGCAAACAACTGGAGAGTTGTTTCAATCTTGATGTCCTACTGCGTGTGTAGGATCCTGAAGTCCAAGCTGAGGATGGCCCAGGAGGATCTCGGTGTGGATGTTCATTACATTTTCCTGAAGGTGTTTCTCCCATGTCTGCGATGGTGAGGCATGCCTTTGTGCCTCTGTCCCTCCACCTAATAAATTCCCTCAGCAGCATGTCCTGAAAACCAGAACCAAAAGCGTTCTCTGTTGTAGTACTCACTATGAACTCAGAATCTTCTTTTGCTCCTGATGGTTATACATCAGCATGCAGAACGTAATGGGTTAATGCTTTGATGTGTCTGTGTCAGCAGAGGGGGCTCACGTTTTTCTACAGGAAAGCTTTGTCCCTGCTCCGCTGTTCAGCCCAGATGTACTCTGTTTTCTTGAAGAACTCCTTGGCAATGTACACATCCTAAGACAGAATGGATCATTTAGAATAGCTACTATTGAAATAATGGCCATGAACAAACCTTTAAAAAAAGATCGTGGTTCAAGATATGCTTTTGGTTTTCACACTCAATGTTTGGATCTTTCAATATTTTAGATCACAACCAGCAAACCAAAACTTCAGGATATCTGCTGTGCAGCATGAATCTTGTTTACAGTCAGAGCACATCGAGCAAACAATTCCCAATGTCAGCATGCTTTTTTTCTGACTGTGAATCCAGCTGTCAATAAAAAATTGTGTTTCCTGGAGAATGTCTGTTTGTGGTGCCTTTGACCTTTATAGAACTGGTTTAACTACATTCATCACCAGAAAAATGGATGAGTCTCCTCAGTGTTTTGACCTCCTTATGATTTTAAATAACTGAAGTACATTGTAGTTTCTGTAGCTACTCATGCAGTCATCCCAGGAGATTTCGTTGTTCTTTGATCCAGGAAATGCTTTATTGCCGCTTGGTTCACTCGTATTGTCTTTTTTAATTTGTATTTTCTGAAAGAAAAGTTAAACCATATTCTTAGTGAACCTGAATACTCCAGTACTCAGTACAAAAGAAAACTGCTTGAATATACCTTGTACATATGATCAGTTTCCTTATTATTTAAAGTTGCATAACTCTAGAACCATAGAACCTAGAAATCTAGGACTTTGGAACTGAACATATTAAGAGTAAACAAATGTTGATGTGAGATTTAATTATCTTCAGCTTCTGTAATTTGTGTGTAAACAGGACTAATTTATGTACTTTCTACTTCACACTTTTTTTATGAACCCCTTTTACAATTTATAAACCCCTTATTTCTTCTCATTATGATTCCCTTAATATATTTTTATATTTTTTATTAATTATATCTATTTAGTAGTAGCAATTACACAGTGACACAGGAGAACTGAAGACTGCATTGGCAGCAGATGTAATAGAGGCCTCCCCGATTGGGTAATCCACTACTCTCTCTGGTATCACGATTTCACATAATAACTCCACTTATTCATAACCTTATGATTCTCGTTCACTTTTTTCACTATCGTTGATATCGTCTTAACAAATTTTAAAAGGTCATCCTTCCTTCTTCATTCAAACTTCGTCTACTTATTGGCGACAATTCACTTTCGAGCGCGTATGTGGTTTTGGCTTGTAAATCTTCACCGTAGCCTTTGGAAATAAAAAGCGACCACCTCATAACATAAGTTAGCCCATAAAACGTAAGCTCATATGTTGAATGCTGTCTGGGAGCAATACAATACTGGAAGCAGAAATCAGGAATGTACTGCATAAAACATTGTTCGAAAATATTTTTTATATGTTTTATTCATTGCCCCGATATTACACGCACTGTCATTATTTCTCAGGCATGTTTGCAGTGTCTCAGTGAACGATTTTGTTTCTGCTGCCCGGAAAATCAAGACAACCTCAAAAGCACCAGCTAGAGTTACTAAAATGACAAGACTGCCAATGTATCATCTTTCTTTTCTGGTCTCAGACCCGACTGTCTTTTATAGTCTAGGAGCGATAAACCAGATCTAGTCTCATTTGAATGCTCTAGCAAATGTATCTTCCCTCCATGTTGAACAACGGGCAATGCACGCGAGTGCCTGAGCGTTTTCTTTTTTTAAATTATGACCGTTAACCGTTATCTAACTAGCGAGCTACCTAGTTCAGTATTTACACCAGTTAGACTTGGGCCAGCTAAACGAATATTAGGCATTTAAAATTTAATTTAAAAAATTGATTGCTTCGTTTAGCTCGCTAACTAACTACTACCTATAAACATCACCTAATAATCTAACCTGAGAACATTGTTCTAACTTATAATAGTTAAATCGATATATAAGTATGGGGTTGTCACTTACGTACCCACTAGTGAAAGAGCCAGTATCTTATGAGGATCCTGAATACGATGAAGGTTATTTAGCTATTAGCTAAATATCTAGATTAAATATATCATTAGAATACCTTTCTAATTTCTGTTCTACAGAATCGGACCAAATTAACCTTGCCTTGGAAATACATGAGATAAATCTCAAGTACTGTTACAACATGGTACAGCAAAGGATGCGCTCTGCCAAAGAAATGGAAAAGAGTAAGAGTAAGTATAAAGCTGTTACGTTAACTAGTTTCTAGCAGCTAGCTCATTTTATTACGTTAATCACTTAGAGGCACAATGGTGACTAACAAGGCCATAATAATACAAACACTCCCCTCTCTCTCTCTCTCTCTCTCTCTCTCTCTCTCTCTCTCCCTCTCCCTCTCCCTCTCTCTCTCTCACTCACACACACACACACACACACACACATTATTAGAACTCTGCATTCAAAACCACTGTAAATGTACTCTAAATGTACTCTTACAGAACACTTTTGTTTAGCCCAACTTTACTGATCCATTTATGGAATTATAGATTATTTCATATATATTAATTATATTTTATTTGAAGAGTTTGAACAGATATATGTAAATCTGTATGTAAATATATGTAAATATATAAATATATAGTTTGAAATAATTCAGCCTTACACCATGATTAAAATATATGTATGGGTTTACCTCCGACACAAGGATTTCATTCGACATGTAAGATAAAATGTCCTGTTACAGGCTACACTAAGGACTGGGATGCCACAACCCAAGAACTTCAGAAGACCTACCCTGACTGGACATCTGCTGACCTCCTGAACCTTTGGCATCTGTTTGAACTGTTCGATACCAATGGCGACAGACTGCTTGATTTCAAAGAGTTGTGAGTGAATTGACTGAAAGTCATGTGAGACCACTGTTTAACTCAGCTACCTCTGCTCTAGATGGCAGCACAGACTCGCGTTATATTCCTTCTGTCAGTTTTCACTTTCAAAGGCTGATTTTTTTGAAGGGGATGTGAACGACATATCTGTGCATTAAGATTCAAGAAAGCATAAATAAGTAAAAGGGTTAGGAACCGTTAGAGTAGATGTGTTGAGAAAGTGTTTTATATGTTTAAGAGCGACACAGGGTCATCAGGGTTAGCATGAATGGTTACCATGTCTGGGTGTTGTCTTTCAACTATAGATAACTTTACTCAGATTATTTGGCAGTTTATGTGGAAAAATAAGACTTCAGGTTTTTCTTTGTGATGCTGTTGAGCAAGGTATTCTGTTGTCTAGCAGCTGTGTCTTCTACAGCCAAACTTTTCAGCATTATTGTAAGGCTTTGTGAATAAGAGAACGGACCACTCATCGGTGGATATGTGTGTGTGAGTGTGTGTAAACTTTTCTTTGTGTTTCCGCAATGACTGTATATTGCATTCTTCGTGTTTTTCTCTTTTTTTTGCTCTTATTTCCCTTGACAGCAACGCCTGCATAGACCTCTGTATGAACACTACCACTCCAGAACAGCGGAAGGCAATGTTTACACAGGCAGATATACACAAATACAACTGCCTTAACTTTGAGGAGTTTCTCCAGGTTATTATTTGATCATAGTTACTCCGTTACCCTGCACTGCAGGTGCCACACACAACCGCCACACACAAAAAAAAATTATATATCTGTAATAGATACTGAGATTCTAAAAACCCATGTAACCCCCCCCTCCTTGTGCTTCTCTCTGTCAGCTGATGCACAATGCCAGAGTAACTAGTCCTGTTCCTAGAGCTCCGCAGACCGAAGACAAACATGATCCTGAAACACAGGACATCATCTCAGATGTGTCCCACATGGACACGTTCCAGCAGATGTGCTACGGCCTCTTCTGACCTCACAACAGCAGGCAAAATATGCTTTGTAATATTATTTTATTTATTTATTTATTAGTACATTAGTACACATTACAGTAGTGCAAAGCTACATGTGTAAATGAAACTGCAAGGCAAGTTAAAGATTCAGTTCATGAATTTTAGAAAGAGTTTTGAGACAGTAGTTCAGTCTAAGACACATTCAGAGTTTATTCAGTTCATTATTTACTCAGGTATTAGCTAAACAGATAATAATATTAGTAAAACAAGATGGAAAAAATGTGGAAGTTAAATGTTTAAAAGTGTATTTGCACTTTAATATTAAAGATAACCAAAAAAAGTTTGAAATGACATATTTGTGTATAAGATATAAACAAAAGACAAAGTAAGAGAAAGATTAACAAGAGTATTTAATTGAAAAATGTATTTAATAAAACATCCACAAAAATGAGCTGAAGGTAAAGTTGCAAACAGACGAGCCCTACGAGCTGGTGATGGTGGTCCAGTCTGAGGACATGCTGGTGTCAGTGGCCACATGCTGATTTGACATTTTTTTCATTTTTTTACTGCAAATAAACAGCAAGAAGAAATTATAGGCACAGACTCAGAAGCATTTCCTGTTCACTGGATTGTACTGACATGCTGTCTCTGAGAATAAGAGAATAAAGCCCTGAGTGATACGATGTTCCTATAATTGCATTAAAACAATTTAAGCTGCATTTTTACTCAACATTTTTTAGGTTAGTTTTAGGTTAGTGAAAGTTGTAAAGACTATGAGAAGTAATTCAGCCATTACCTTAGACGATTCATTATGTCTTTCACCCACTCATCTTCTGTGCTCGCACACACCTTCCTGTTACGCTTTGTGAGAAATCTGAAACATTTTCCAGTCAAAGACGCCTTATTTTTAACTAACTGTGAAAACATTTGGTTCGTTATTTTCTGATTTGGTTTTTTATATAAAAAAAAAAACCCCACAAAAAAATAATGCTCTGGCTACATGTCACATTTTTGATATCTGTTTTTAAATCACCCTGCTAAAGGTTTGTGGGCTGTGTGTACAGTGTGTTAGGGGTTGTGGGTTTCGTTTTGGGTCGGGGTGAGGTGGAGTGACTCACACAATTGCATTGATGCGACACACCTCGCGGGAGCTCTGCTCGTAGTAGCCTTTGATCAGGTTGAAGGCCAGAGGTGAGCGAGTGTATTTCACACAGCAGGCATGGTTCAGTGGCCCGTCTACCATCACACACGCACACAAACAATAATATCGTTATACATCTCCAGGAATCTAAAAATACCCAAATGTAGCATGTGAAACATGTCATGGTGTCATCGCCCACTTCAACATTCCACTAGAAGTCCACAGTGCTGCTCAGTAGGGATTTAGTTTATGAAACAATCCTGCTTCAACTCATGAAAACAGCCGAATAATGAGCTAGCGTTTTTGAGCCAGGGAAACCAAGACCCACAGTAGTTTACAGTTAACTAATAATGCAAAAAAATGTACAAACATCAGTGATGATTTTAAGATGACAAATAGCCGTAAAATTAAGTTTTAATATCTGTTAAACAGGTAACATCTATCTGAAGTTTTGATTACAAACGCAGAGACAACCATTCCGTACACAAATATGAAGTCAAATATGAAGACAAGTCAAATCAAGAAAAATAAAACGTATGCTGGTCGGTCTGGATCGTGATTATTCTAGATAATGTCCTCCTGGTTTACCACAGTGGACTCAGTCTTTTGCGTCCATCTGAAACAGATGCTGAATCAGATGATCAGAAATCAGATGATTTGAAATCAGATCAGATTTCACGGGATCAAAGACATCGCTAAGTGTTACACACGAACTAGAACCTTTCCAGACATGAGAAAAGTTATAACTTCTCACAGCTAGAGACGTCGCAACCCTTTTGTTAGGATCAGAGTTATAATGTAAAGTAGTGTCATACCCCAGGAGGAGAACCTATCCTCGGGTTTACAGCAAAGCTACCTACAAGGGTACAAATTCATATCGCAGACTACAGGCATCAGCATAATTATAAGCAAGTGTCAAGTCAGTGTCAAAAACACTGTCTTCCAGAACTCACATGCAGCTGGGGTTGGACAGAGTGTGCATAGCACACAGAACCCGATGACAGCGATGGTAGCGAGAGTTCTCAATGACATGGTAGCAAGCGTTCAACCTTGACGACAGTGTCTGCGATGTGTATGTGCGCTGTCTTATATATTAGCAGATAGTGAGGGTTAACACATTACCTCTCCCACACGTTTGGTGTGAGGACTACAGAATACAACTGTGGTTACACAAATGAGGACAACAGCATCAGATAAGAAAGAACTCATAAAGGGGACAGGAAATCCAAAATTGGAAGATGTATCAGAATTGCTTACAAAGCACTTGCTAACCACAGATGAGTTACTCGAGTGAAACATGACAACCTGGTGCCATCTTCCATGATTGTTTTCACTGACAAATATCTGACAAAAAGTTCTATTTGCTTGTGATTCTTAATTTACCATTTTTTAAAATTCACATTACCGTTTACATGGAGTTAAAGAAGACTGAACCAATCTGAAGGCCGTATTTCAGTTTTCAACAGAGAAAACTGACTTGAGTTTAAAACAAAAATGAAAAAAAGCGTTAGACGTTAGAGTACTAGTTAAAATATTTCGACGCCTTAACTTCACGTTTGTTTTTGAGTACTCGACAACATGTTGCAACAATTTCAATGCCAAACCGTTCATGATCATTAGGCAGGCATTTCTGTGGGTTAAGGCCGCAGACGGCAGTACGTACAGGAACGTTCCGTGTTATGTAATGGATGGAACAGGCCTCACACCACTTCTTTCCCATGACCCATTTAGTGGTGGGGAATTATTTTTTTTTTTTTTGCACCCTCAGAGCAAAAGAGCAAATTAACACGCATTGCTTCTGTGACCTAGAAAATGTTCTCAGTTTGAAGAGGCAACTATCAAGAGAGACTCATAGTTAATGTAAATATGCTTTATATTTAGCCTGTCTGGATGGGCCTGCCTCTGATTTTGTTTGACAAACGTTAATGTCAGTCTAGAAGAGCACAATCCTAGGAACAGCAACAATAATATATAACCACCCAAACCCAATGAAACGTATATTTATATTTTATTTATATATATATATATATATATATATATAATCTTAGAAAAACAGTGAATGTGATTATGCTGTGAAACCACTGTAATACATATGTATATGTGTGTGTGTGTGTGTGTGTGCGTGTGTGTGCAACCGTTCATATATTTATATAATAAATTAATAATCCATTTAAAGGCTATCAAATTTATATTTGTCTTCAAAACTAATTTAAGCATAAATTGTTGCGTTACAATGTCTTTAAGACTAGAACAACATACATTTATTGAGGCGTGTTCAACATTTTGACGGATAGTGCATATATTGTCCAGAGGGGGGCGCTGGCTCTCTAAAGCCGAACTATCGTTTGTCTGGCTCGCACTACTGCTGAGCTTTTGTGCAGTAGGAGGTGGGGCGCACAGAAAAACGACAAGAACAGCATCTCTGCCTCAACGCTTCCTTGAGGCATGATAGTACTGAATTCACTAATATAAACGTGAATGAGAAAGTAGGAGTAAAAAAAAAACACAACAAGGATGTAATGACTGTCAGTGAGGCAGTTTTTCTGGAGTTTTCAGGCGTGCTTTGCAGGGAGCTCTGGAGCTAACTGCATGTGAGATTCTGGGGTGTGCAACGTGGCCCTAAACACACAGTGTGGTTGCCACGGTACTGCTGAATAAACAGATTACTCTTTTACTGTTGTAACAGCAGTGCACCTCTGTCACATTAAAATCCTTCAGGCATGTCTCTTTGCTGAGCACATGCCTGTACACACACACACACACACACACACACACATACACACACACACACACACACACACACACACACACAGAAGTGAAGAAATGATTGCTAATGCTCTCATCTTCTATGATCAGTGTTTTTCTCTCACTTTTCCTTGCTGTTTGAAGAAGCGTCTGAATGCTGGCCCTTCCTCCGTCTGTGGTGTCTGTGTGGGATGCTGCAGTGGGCTTGGCTCTGCCGTCAGCCATTGCCTGCTCAGTCTCGCCATCTGAACACTCCATTCACGTGGGAGGCTCACTGGGGTGGATGCAAGCTTCACTAATTTTATTTCTTTACAATTTAATGCTGGTGACAGAGGCAATGCGAATGAGACTATGTGTTGGGGTGTGTGTATGTGTGTGTATGTGTGTGTGTGTGTGTGTGTGTGTGTGAATGAGAGAGAGAGAGAAAAAGAGAGATCTCAGAATAGGTCATCACTAGTCTTGTTCACTCTGTCACTGCATGGCTTCCTGCAATAAATATTTCATCATGGGTTTCAAATTGAAGCCTTTCATATAACACCTGGGCTTTGGCGAGCGGTTCAGACGGACGCGGTGAAAGGAGTCGGAAGCGGAGCGTCAAAATGAACCTGTTATAGCGCGAGCACACATGGCTGACCTTTGCCCCTCCACCGATTTGGTTATTGACCGGCCCTTTCACTTCATTGACCCACAGCTTGACCTTCAGGTCACCAGGGTCAAATAACGCCATGGGCCTTAACCATCGGCTTTTTGTACCTCACTACCTGCATAGAATAAACTGGGATTTGTGTTCGTTTGCAGCTTTTAAATATGCCGTTGTTTGTCATTCGAAAGGCGTCTGGGTGAAGCTGTGGTCTGTTGCTGGAAAGAATAGGAGAAGCTATTTGAGGTCGTGCGATTAGGTGGCACTGCGCCAGCGTGGGTCTACAGCTGCTTTCTGAGCAGACCTCCTGGAGAATCAGTGGAGATCCTGGACCCATTGAGAAGAGAACAGGATGATTTGAAAAGAAAATGACTGCTTGTTCGAGGTTTTCATGCCAAATGAACCATGTAGTGCAGAAAGCGCTGCGTGTTTCCGAAAAAAAGGAAATATAATTTTGTCCCAGGAAAGTCACCCTAAATTGACGGCCTACGCGGTCTTCCTCGTCCCCCTACCTGGTGAGCGCCATCCTTTCCTTTCATGACTGATTTAAGGGGGGCATCAGTGTGATGTCACCTGATGATGTGATCACAAATAGCTCGTTTTGTTGTTCCCTTCTGTAGAAATGACTGCAACTCTTTTGCAGAGTTTCATTAAAAATGTACAAGCTGGAAAGAAAAAGTATTTTCTTTTATGTCACTTTTATGCTTCCACCTACGACCCAGAAACAAAACGTCTAACCAATTCACCTTGAGAACGACTAACATTCCTGAGATCTCCACCACTTATTGTAACTGGATGAATTTTGCTCAGGAATCTGTACATAAGAATTCTAAAGTCATATTCCAAGTAACTTCTCAAAGTAATGACCTGACAGTCTGTAGTTTTGTTGAAACACAAGACTACAAATGTACTGAGGGTATTAGTGCATAGAATAGTTAATAATAGTTTTGTTTCCAGCCACTATTTAAGATGAATTCTGCACGGACACAACACAACTACACTTTATGCTATGAAGCCAGAGAAATCGGGTTGGTTACACCAAATGCCTGGCCAAGAAAATGTTTGAGCTACAAGACTACTTCCAGGTGGGTGGAGCTAATGCAGATTTTTTGGTCCAGAGAACTGGAAATCAGAAATCAAGGTGGAGGATAAAAGACTGTTGAAATGGCCTTTCCAGCCAAAGTTCTTTCTGGTTGTGGTTGCTCGAGTTGTTAATCAAGGATTGCAATGTTTTTTTTGTATTATTCGGCCAAAACGTGTTGGCCACTGGATCACAGAGGAGCCACGTGGCCCGGGGTCATCGATGAATAGACAAAAGCCTCTCTGCTTTCCAACAGCAGCAGTTTGATATGGAGACGCGTCCTGCTTCAAATAATCTGAAGTCGCAGAGTAGAGTTTTGATCTACAATCAGCCTTTGATTTTTAAGATCAAAATAATAATAATAAAAAAGATATGGGCAAAAAGGGATTTCATCCTGTATCCTGCAAAGCAAAGGTTTTGATTTTGATTTTTGGTTTTGATCGTTTTGTTTGTGTTATTGGACAAAACAAAAACTGCCCCAAAGAATAAAAACTGGATCTCAAGATCTCACTTTCCTGATGTTCTGTACTGAATGGAAATATCTTTCACTCACACCAGATAAAAAAAAAAATCTACATTGCCACAAAACCTTGGCGTGCGCCTTATTTGAAATGCTTTGCAAATCCAGATAAGAGAATTGGTTGAGGGACTGACTCACGAAACATTTAACAAGGCAACATATAACCTCTCTTTCTTTGACTTTGAGATTAATATCTTTGGAAAGCATTAGTAAGATCCCTTTCAGCGCCCTTGGTTTGTGATGCAGGCACAGAACATGACTCACCACATTTCATATCGTTTTTTACAGACACATGGAAAGGCTTTTCAATAAGGTTGTCAGTGGGGCATCGCTATTAAGGCTCGCGTTAATTCCGCCAGTCAGAACCTTGGGAGTTTCTTTGATAGTGTGATTTAGACCAAAACATTATAATATATCTGTAAAATTGTCCTTTGCTATGCGTGTGTTTGTTGCGGACCGATTTTCGTCCCCAGAGACCAACCAGTTCCACTCATAAACACAGCAGATGGTAGTGTTTGTAGATAGTCATTTGGTCATGTTAATTAATAACCTACGTGACACTTTCGGATCAGCAGTGACTAGCCGCACGCCAGCCAAAATATTGCTGTGAGGTTCTGCTGACTAGGTTGAGTGGATTTTATAACGACCGTTCTTTCTTAATTGGGCCCGTCTGTTCCGTTAGGCGTAGTCTGTTATGACTACACCTTCACATTTTTTTCAACATCACCAAAATGTTAAATTCTTTTCAAATAACCTCTGGAGCCAAATGCTCTCGATCTTTCAACATAACTTAATCTAAGCAGGCGTTTTCGTTAAAAAAATGCGTTGCTAAATTACCAAATTTACCTTCTGTACTTTAGACCCCATCGTCCACGTCCCAACATCTAAGGTACACGCGGCAGTGTGAAATCAATCAAAATTTCATCTTGGACAAAGTTTCTTAAACTGATTGAAAACACACATTGCATTCTTCTGAAGCGAAAACTTGAAAACACGAAGGTATGTTGTGTGTTTGTTTAGGAGGAATCGTTCAAGCACATGTGTATCACTGCCAACCAATTCCAGGTAGTCTATATATTTATTTAATTGTATGTGTATGTGTTTATCATCACACGTATCTAATAAAGTGTTCTGTTAATCACATTGGCAACAGTTGTTAATTACAATTCATGGCAATTACGTAAACTGAATTTGAGAGAGAGAGAGAGAGAGAGCGAGAGAGAGAGAGAGAGAGAGAGAAGACTATCGGAAAAAATGCAAGAACTAACAAGAGAACGGCTCGTTCTATCTCTAATGCTGTCTCTCTCATGCTGTCTCTTTCCCAGGCTGTCTCTCTCATGCTGTCTCTCTCCCAGTCTCTTTAGCGGTTGCCGTCAGCGAGAAAGCTAGAGGTGAACCGATAAACTGCGCTATCACGGCAGTTCGAAGTGTCCTAATCCCTGCCTAAACCCTGCTATAAATCCATCTGTTATCTGCGCCGTTGCCCCCTCTGCTCCCCACATCGCCAATCAAAGGCTTTCCTCTAGACCCGCTACCTACGGACCGTGTACGTGTCTGTGAACTGCCATACCGCGCGTGCTTTGCACTTTGATTTATTTAACCACTCCGGTGTTCCTGTTTGTTTTTCTCGCACAGGCGGACAGTGTTGTCTGAACGCGTGCTGTTTGTATAAGGTAGTTGCGTATGTATGTTGATGGTGGGGAGGGGGGAGGGAGGGCAGGCGTCCATCTTTATCATTAGCATGTTTATCGTTAGGATTTATCATCCCATTATTGCACTATGAAAGTG
>JAOXYF010000016.1:10044636-10056732 GCA_028565775.1 Sternarchorhynchus goeldii
CAGGGGGGCTGCTCTGTTTGACTCAGGAGAGCTTCGGAAAGGATGGTAATTGAGTTTGTTGAACTTGCAGGCAATAAATTATCATTGTGATGAAATGCGTGGTAATGTGTGTGTGTTCACATTTACTGTGTGTATATGTTTTAATACATTTGTTAAGAAAGATGCACTTTGGATTCACAAAGAGCATTACATACATGTGAATAAAACTGTGTGTGTATGACATGTGTGGATGTGCACACATGTACATGTTTCATGTAAATAGTGTGTATACTGTTATCACTGCCTCACTCCCCTTACTCTGCTTTATGGAAGATGGAAGAGGCATTAGTGGACGCACGGATGACAGCTCGATGACAGCGCGTTGGTCCTCGGAGATCGCCCGGAGCCCTGAAGCGCGAGCGTTGGGAACCGGAGGCTCACGCCAGCAGACATGCGTCCCCGAGCTTATCGCACGTGCACTGGTACACAGCCCTCAGCTGTCAGGCTCTTCCGTTTTAATTTAGACATACTGGGGTGAGAGGAGAAATGGACGGTCACGTGGGGTGTTGCACAAAGTGCGTGTGTGTGTGTGTGTGTGTGTGTGTGTGTGTGTGTGTGTGTGTGGGTGGGTGAATGGGGGGTTAGAAAGTACTTGATGAGTTAAGCAACAAATAAAAAAAAAACGAGACCGTAAAACAGGGGTAGTGTCCCTAGAAACCGAGTCCATATAACATGGGTAGTATCCCTAGAAAATGTAGCTGCCCGTTCTGTCGTTTTTAAGTCAACCCTATGTGATTTACTTTAACATTTATATTAAAAGCATTTAGTCGACGCGCTTGTACAAGACCGACTTACAGTTGTGCTTCTGCATTCTTTTAAATGAAGCCTAAATTGGCATTTCATTCGAGTTTACATTTTAATTATTTAAATGAACCATATTGATATGTGGTTAATGTTTATGATTCACAGAAGAAGCGCACGCTGCCATGAGTTCAGGAGCGACCCTACACGCTTCACAAAGATCTGCCAGTTTTGTCTTTCAAGCGGTAGATAGCACTTTCCTACCCACTAGCGGCTATAGTGAAAACTGCGACATTTCTTTAGTAAACACTAAACCTATCACAGTCAGATTCGATGTCAGATTGTTTATATTAACCTTTCTCAACGCACTCATACCATTCAGTAACAATGGGTACCTTGGCCGTCTGGTTCACTGAGAGAGGATGTGATAGATAAGTCCTCAATGTTTGTGTGAGGGTATGAAATGTCCTAAACAAACGTAACAGCCTCCTCTCCACCCCCATATCTGCAAGTAAATGTTATTTTTTTTCTTTCCTAAAGTAAGGGAATATGAAAATTTGTAATTTGCAAAATGAGTCAGATGTTACATGTGGCGTTTATAAAGACTCATCATTAAACATAACATTTGCTGTTATACAAGAATCTTGTAAAAACTAGGAACACACACACACACACCCACACACACACACACACACACACACCCACACACCCACACACACACACACACACATTTGGCACAGACACTTAGCCCTCGATGATTAAGCCGAACAGGCTACAAGATGAAGAAGCAGAGCTTGTCCGTAGCGTCTGCAGGAGGATGATTTCTGAGCATGCTCAGTGAGCCCCGAGCAATTACACCATTGTACAGTATCATCTTTCAAAGTTCTTCACTTAATGGCCCACATTTTCATATCACCACTGTATATCTTTATGTGAAATTGCAGAATCCATAACTGAGATATGCTTAATATTTGAACAGACTGTCCCTTTGTTTCATTATTGCAAACGGTCTGTCCTTATTTTTAATGTAGATTAAATTTATGGGCGATTCATATAAACTGACATACTGACATATTGTGTACTGACATACTGACATATTGTGTACTGAATCCTGAGGAGAGCAGTTTGTCAATGGTCTCTGGTTTGCAAGCAGTTTATATTTCACTGGAAGCTTGAGAGGATGATACAGTGGGTATGTTAGGGTGACTGCCACTGTAAAAGTGTGTGTGTGTGTGTGCACGCGCACGTGTGTTTGTGTGCTTGTGTGCACGTGTTTGCGGTATGTGTGTGTGTGTGTGTGAGAGAGAGAGAGAGAGTCTCACACACGTGTATGTTAAGTGTGAGACACACAGCAGGAATTCCACAGCTTTCTGTCACTTCCTCCCTCTGCATTCACTGAGTGGGCGGATGCTCAGAGTTTTAACTACCTCGCTCCGTGTGTGTGTGTGTGTGTGTGTGTGTATCTTTGTGTGGATGTGGGTGTGGGTGTATGTGTGTGTGTGTGTGTGTGTAACTGAATGCATCAGACAGATAGAGAGCCAAAGAAAATGAGAAAGACATAGACAGAAAGAGAGAGAAGAGAGAGAGAGCGAGAAGAGAGAGAGAGAGAGCGAGAAGAGAGAGAGAGAGAGAGAGAGAGAGAGAGAGAGAGAAGAGAGAGAGAGAGGCCTTATTACCATTGTTGCAGAAAATAAGTCTCAACATTTCTACATGAGCATTGAGTTATTGTGAGCATCTTATAAGACTATTTCAGATCATGTGTCTTTGTGTGTGTGTGTGTGTGTGTGTTTTCCCTTCTCTTGGAGGTTGCCTGTAACCCCACACAGCTGTAAACAGCTGCACAACATATAGAGATTCAGCAGTGAGGACTTCCTGTTGTCATTCATACAGATTGTCAGGGGCTTATCATCTGAAATTGAACTAAACCCTACGGCCCCAAGGGTTAGGCTAATCCTAACCCTAACCCTAACCCTAATACCCTTGTAACTGTAATCTGAATGGAACTGCAAGCTCTCGTTTGTGTTGACCACAACTGGATTCCACAGACTTTGAACGGGGTTCAGTAATCTAACAGCAGGTCGTGTTTGCTTCTCGCGTGCTTCTGCGTTGGCGTTCCTGGTGCTGTTGGTGGACCTCTTGGCTTTCGACTGTCCAGCAGGCCTGAACGAAATGTCACAGAGGTTACAGCGGACTGGTGCTGCCGGGAGTCGAGCGTCGACAGAGATTCTTCCATTCCGCTCTTGACAGGCGGGTTATTTTTAGCCCTGTCAGAAAAGGCGGATGGGATTTTGTGAAGTCTAATCTCAGGGCGAGGGGCCGAGGGTGGGCCGGGACTCGCCTGACGAGCCGATCTGCTTCGCGTCTCTCCGGCTCTGAGTGTGTGTGTGTGTGTCCATGCATGTCTCTCTCTCATATACACACATGCACTTACATACAAATAAATACACACCCACAGACTGCAAAAGTATTCCTGCGCACCAGCCATGTGTCTGAGTGTGAGGATGTGTGTGTGTGTGTGTGTTTGAGAGAGAAAGAAGCTCGTTTCGTTTGTATTGGATCTGCAGCACTGTGGTTTGTGCGGTCTCTTCAGACCACATTCCGAAACTCTCTCTCTCTCTCTCTCTCTCTCGCTCTTTCACTCTCTCTCTTGTTCCCTCTCTCCCTTGCTCTTTCATTCTCTCTCTCTCTCTCTCTCTCTCTCTCTCTCTCTCTCTCTCTCAGCTGGAACTCAGGGAGCGGGGCCGCTTGGGCATGTTCTGGCCAACCACGCAACCTTCCAATAACTTGAATTCTGCTTTCCACGCGCTAGAGCCCTGTGTGTTTGTTTGTGTGCATGTGTAGCGTGCACTGGGATGTCTGGTCTGTTTCCTGTGTGTCTGCGCGTACGAATCTCTCCGAGTGCGTCTACGTAAACCGTGGAGTTGAGGGGTGAAGACGGCATGCTGAGCTTGATGCTGGTCTGGATCTTCCTCTCTGCTTGCTTGATTTCTCAAGGCTGATCCAGGATCAGGATGCACCGATAGATAGGGGAGAGGCACAGAGATGGTCTGCTTGCTTTTGACGCGGCCTCTCTCAGATCCTGTACTCCCACACATTCGGCAGCAGGGGGGGGGGGGGGGGGGGGCAAGACCCCCCTCCCAGGAAGAGCCCGGACGGAGAGTGGGCGGACGACTCAAAGGCCCCCCACCCCCAGCCCTCTGCACTTTCTCTCCCCCACACTGAATGCACTCCGGCTGGGACAAAGCAACCCAGCAGAGGCCCTCTCTTTGTCCTGGTGGAGGTTTCCATCCAAGGGGAAATCAAGGAATCAGACGCCAATGTGGATTGGAAGGGAACGGTCAAAAAAAACGGACCCCTCCCCAACCTGAACGACCCCAGGTTGTCCACCAATCGCGGCCGTCCACATTACCAGCCCCTCTGTGACTCGGACATGCCATCGACATTATTAATGGTTGCTAAAATGTGGCTACCTCAAGGTCCAGCACTGAATAAATATCATTCATCACCTGAACAATTCAAACAAGCAAGACAGATGGGTATTAAAGTACATCTAGCTGGCGGGGCTAAATGCTATGTGTGTGTGTGTGTGTGTGTGTGTATGTAATGAGGGAGCTGCATGTTTAACATGGAAGAAAAGTAGAAGTATTTGACTTGAGCCTGGTGCAAAGCTGAAAACACACTTGAACAGAGCACTTCTCACCTAGAGAGTATCTAGTTCGAATGGAAAGCCCACTTACAAGAACATCGTCATTCTCTCACCTCCAGCTGGATTTTCGGGACCCCATCCACCCTATACCTCCTTATAAACATGTGAACGAAAGGTTCAGCACTGGAGGATTGCACTACGGATGCAACTCCTATTGTCTTTGGCCTCTGGATCCCATGAGCCCTGGCCTTCATCTGAGAAGTGTTTGCTCGAAATTGGACCAAGGAATTTAAATGGGCTCTGGCTAATGGAATCTAATTGGAGATCCAGGGAGGTACGAACTGGAGCACTGGGAGAACGGGATGTGAACAGAGCTCAGGTTTCACTCAGGGAGGCCGGACAGGAGGAACATTAGGGCAATTAAATGGAAGCTGAACTTTTTAAGAAAGGACAAGGGGTGAGAGAGAAAGAGACAGAGGTATAAAGAGAGAGAGAGAGAGAGAGAGAGAGTGAGTGAGTGAGTGGGAGAGGGAAAGAGAGAGGAAGGCTGAGAAATCGTGGAATTCAGGAGTGGCAGGAGAAGGTTGACATTCCTCCAGAAAATTGCTGTGGTGAAGAAGAAAATGAGGCGAATATTTCAGAAACGTCCGTTCAGATTTAGAGGCTCGACCGACTTCGAGTCGAACAGTGTTTTTTTCCGACAGGCCTCCGTTCGAAGTGGTTCGTCTGGTATGGAAACGCTGGTATCTGGTTGACGTGAGGCTCGGACTGTTTTTCATCAGTTCTGTCTCCATGAGTAATCCAACATGGGAGCTTCGGCAACGCCGTAGACCTGCTCTTTCTGACAGGTCTGGTGAATGGCTTTTCTTCAGAGCTACTGGGATCTCAGGGCAGGCTCGTTCAGAGTTGCTGAGTGGTATTTTAAGGCAGGTCTTATCAGAGCTCACAGTCGGGTCGTACCACTGACGGGAGGAAGGCGGGACGTTATGGGGTCTGAGGAGCTGGAGCCAGAGAGGTCAGCGCAGGACCTCCTGGTGCGGGCTGCTCAAAGTCAGACAAGATCAAGACCACCAGCAGGGCTGTTAGCACCCGCTGTTTCAACGAGACACACACAGACACACAAACACACACATGCTGTTAGCACCCGCTGTCTAACACACACACACACACACACAATACCAAACAATCCTAATACATACACAAAGCTGGAACCTCCCCTGGAGGACAGTAAAAACCCCATTTATTTCACTCTTTACTAGCAAATGCATTCTTTGTTCTCATAAACAGAGACACAACGAATACACGTGGTATTGAAATATTGCCTTAAGTTATTTTGTAATCACAATTCAACCAAACCAATTACCCCAAAAGCAGGCACCATAATTACTGATATAAGTATTACTTCACACACTTAAACCAGCCTGGGTTTAATGTGTGTGAGACGATTCGTGTTTCACTGCAATATCGTTGAGCTCCCAGCCTGTTATTGTCTTAACCAGGGCTCTCTTTTTCCACCTCTCGTAATTAAAGGCGCTGTGAGGTTTCTGGCAGCCTAGTGAACCTCTAGCATCTGTATTGATCACACTCAAGTCTCCTACACTTCTTAATTAAAGGAGTGAGGCAGTTTATGGATTTCTCATTCATTCAAAACAGTACATGCACAGGAAACTACTGGGCCCAGGCTGAAACACCAAACATCTTTTTTTTTACTTCTCACTGTCTGTCTATCTCTCTCTCTCTGTCTGTCTATCTCTCTCGAACTCTCGGTCTATCTCTCTCTCTCTGTCTGTCTATCTCTCTTGAACTCTCTGTATTTCTGCATTTCTTTTTCTCTTTCAACAACTTAAATCAATAACTGAAACCACTCGAGATCGAAATAAAACCCAGAGATAAAGCCCAGCCTATCAGCTTTGCATCATGTCCTTTTCTATGCTGGTCACAGGCTTCCTGTCAGACTTATGTGAGCTGACAGAACATGTTCTCCAAATGTAGCGGTCGGGATTTCTAGCGAACGGGACTGGGGCCGTGGAAAGCTGCGCGTTTTCCCGCATCACAAATCAATATTCCAAGAGGATCCGAGGGAAGGAGGGCGACGTGTACGGAATTCTTTAAGCCTCTCGCTGATATTTACATGTCTAACTAGGGGTCTCCAAGATCCAGTCAAGGCTGTCGGCGAACCTCTACGCCTCTCCTGTCTGATGATTTATTAGAGCTTTGGCAACGCAGGGACTTTTATCTGGCTGTTATATCTGTGGATGTGTGTGTGTGTGTGTGTGTGTGCAAATGCATATGTATGTCTCTGTGTGTGTTTCAGTCAGCATATGACTTTTTTTCTTTTTAGTTTTGTGCCAGCGAGCTTGTGTGTGTGTGTATACATGTGTGTGTGCACGTGTGACTGTGTGTGTGTGTGTGTGTGTGTGTGTGTGTGTGTGTGTGTGTGTGTGGGTTTGGAGCTGAGGTGTGCTCAGTTGGCACAGAAGTGACTGAACAAATGAAACAACAAAATGGCCCCCCATATTCTTGCCTTACTGCCAGCACCTGCTGTCGTTCACAGTCTCTGTTTACATGGTAAATCTTGCTGCTCGGTGCCAAAGAACAGGGCACCCCAGTCTCCACACCGTCTCCACACCCTGCCCAGTCTGCAGACCTCCCCACTCCTCACACTCACAACCCCCCAGTCTCCTGCTCACATACATGGGTTGGTCTCAATCAAGGCTTGGGTTTATACCACTTTGTTGAGGGTAATGGAAGATCATAGTATGTTTCACAGTCATGGCTGACTCCCTCTCTCTCTCTCTCTCTCTCTCTTTCTCTCTCTCTCTCTCTCCCATGGCCTGTGGCTGTAGCTGGGCTACTCTGAGACCGGCAGGGATGTCTTACCCTGTAAAGAACTCTGCTCATTTTCACAGTTGTCTGGAACATTCCAAGCCATTAGGTGTCCTCCACAGTGAGCGCAGATACATGTGAAGCCTCCCTCACCACTGTGGCTCACACCCGGATGTTGCTTTACGGCCTTCAAGGACTTCTGAAAGCAGGAGAAATTAGCAAGAAGAAAGTGTAGCACAACAAACGAAGGAAGCGTGGTCCTCGGTCCTTTGTGAGAGAAGATCTGCGGAGGAGAAGACATGGTCAAAGTGGAGTTACTCTGGACCTTTTATTTAAAAAACTCCTTCAGTCCCGAACACCAGCGCAGTTAACATGGACTTAGGGGAGACTCGTTAGTTTGACCTCTGCTTAATGCTAACTGACGCTTCTCATGCATTTTTCATCATGAGTTTTGGCATGCAGTTTTCTCTGAAACCCAAAAGGAGAGAAATGATAAAATAACACTTCAGGTAGGCAGATAAAAAAAACGTCAGGATGCTTTCGCCACGTCAGGATGCTATTCGCTATCTGCAGCGTATCTGCTGCTTTTCGTAAGTCGCTCTGGATAAGAGCGTCTGCCAAATGCCATAAATGTAAATGCTGCTGTGGAAGACCAGTTGCCAACAGCTTGTTGTTGACGGTGATTAGCAATTCCTACTTTTTCCATTGATTTCTTTTCTGTTTTTGTTTTTTTTGCCCAGAGATGCGAAGATGAGCAGACAACAGGCAGGATAGCGTTGTGTTTATTTAGTCGAGTCTCCAATCCATTCATATGCTCGTGGGAAAATGCCCTGAGCTGTGTTTTACACAAGAATCTCCTCTCAATGAGTACATGTGGGGAAACCATCTGAGAGACGTCTGGTTAGTGATTCATTTGCTTGACTGAATTTGTGGAAGAAGGCTCGCCATGAAATGTTCAGTTAGACTTAAATTATTCGGCTGTGTGACACCATAAACAAAACGCCAGTTAGACTTGAACTATTTGGCTATGCAACACCATAAACAAAAGCATCTTTCCCAGGCTCTGGTCTCTTCAAAATGTCTGCCGGGGCGTGTAATGGTGGACAGTGTTTAACGGCAGACAGTAAATTTGACAGTTCCTCGTGCCGCTGGCCATGTTCCTACACCGTCCTGTGGGTGGAGGATGAGCTGCACACTCTCTGCTGCTGTTTTAACGTTTGGCGGAGATTTCCAGCCCCCCTCCCCAGAAGCAGCACCATGTGTGAACCTCTCCATCACATGCTTTGTTCCTTCATCACATCCACCCACGCAAGCTCCACACTGCGGTGCTTACATTCATCCGCCTCTCCACCAGCCCTCCGCTCCATTTCAGGAGTTACGTCACGGATTCAGGAGCAATCTGCGCTGCGGACTTAGAAGGTCAGAAGGTTGTTTTTGGACGGCATTTGGTGAACATAAGGCACTGTAAGAGGCCCTACAAGAAAACCCCAACGAGAAAGGGATGGTGTTTTGGTTGCGATTTACCAATTACGGGCTGCCTTAGTGTTCCTTGGGGGTTACTGGGTGCACTGTTAGGAGATCTTGAGGCCAGTGTCAGTGCTGGACAATACAGATGTGTGGGCAGATGCCATCTGGAACTGAGAGAACAAAGCCGGGAGTGTAGGGGGTGCGCATGTGGGGAATTCAGTCAGGTGACCTGGGAATGGAGGAAGAGAATGGAAAATGATCTGCCGGTAATCAATCAAAAACCGCCCTGACAGAAATGACCAAACACAACGGCCGCAAGGCAAAGCTGTGCCCCACGATGTCACCGCCGCCCGTGGCGACCCTCCGCCCACCGTAGCTGCCGATCAATAGGCGCTGGTCGACGCCCGTCCCGCCTGATTGGTGAAGCCCTTCGCAGGCGAGCCACCGCCTCCTCCAGGGCTAATTGGGCCTTTATGGTTGCGCAGTCTCTCGTGCACATTGGAAAAATAAAACGCCATTCTCCCCCGCCACGGTGAGCGACAGGCGATGTCAGGCGGCCGTCTCCGAACGCCAGATGCTCCGCCCGGCTTCATTATGCCCGCCGAGATGGTTGCGATGGAGCAACGGCGTCGCCACAAAGCATCACGGCCGTGGCCCTTGGAGACCGAAGCCCCAAACGTCACCTGCTTCTCAGACTAATGCCATTAAGCTAAGAGACATCCCAACGGGGCCCAAACCCACAACAATACAGGGCCTCGTCTGGCGCATACATTGCCAGGAAGTGACTGCGGCGCCCAAATGAAAGTAGCATGCTAAAACTCAGAGAGAGCTCTGATTGGATGCTCACATTAGACCAACGTTTAGTAGGGGATCCGCAGGCTTGAACGGACACTGGAGACCCCTGAAACACATGTGCTGTTTCCACTTCTTTCTATCCAGTCTTTCCTAAGCCCTCCGTGGTAAGCAGTGTTAGCTCAGTGGTTAAGGCATGCAACTAATAATCACAAGATTGCTGTTTCAAACCCCACCTTTGCCAAGTTGCCACTGTTGGGCCCCTGAGTAAGAGTCTTAACCCTCAATTGCTCAAGATGTGTCCAGTCACAATTGTAAGCTGCTTTGGGTAAAGGTATCAGCCAAATGCCTTAAATGTAAGCTGTAACACACCATGCTTAGCATTCTGAGGGCACAACAGTGTCTGTTTCCATGCGTACTCCAGTATATAGTTTTCCATTTACTGTACTTTTTTGATTTCTCATTGGTATTCTGGGTCTTGTTCAGGGTGAACTATTCACTGATGTTCCAGCACTTTATAGCACTATTTTCTGACACAGAAGAGAGCACAACCTTTGTAGCATTAATGCAAAACAGGAAACCAAACACCCTGTTTAAAAACAGAAATTCCTTTTTACTTTGGGCTGCTCTTCTCAGTGCCATCATTAGCATATAATCTGTTCGTTTTATTCTGGTGAAAATACTGCAAGCTACTATTAAACACACCCTTTTCAGACATTACAGTCAGTGAGACGCAGCCGGTTAGTATTAGCCTATATTTCACCGTGTGAAGAGCTATCCGAAGCTTTATGCCAAACAATAAACACGACCTCGTGCTCTTTCCACTGCAGTCTCGAGTCCTTTTTACAGGACGTGTAATGACTCCTCAGGTGGGCGGAAAAAACGGGTACCATTCAATCAAGGGCACAGGAAAGAACGTATAGACCGCGTGGCGAAATCAGTAATCTGTAAGCATCTGCCGCTATTGATGGAATCCTGTGATGGAAAGAACGGGCCGCTCAGCCGTTTGATTTACAGCGCGCGGGTAGTGGGCGTCTTGCAAACGCTTGAATGACAGGGCCAAGGGTCGTTCAGCGTAGGCGTACCAGGCATCGAAGAACGAGCACCGTACAATGACAATAGTCTATCCTGCTTGGTCCTTTCCCGTTTTAAACGCACACGTTACGTAAACGGGAACAAAACCATAAGGCAGCGTCATTTACATTTTTGCAAACATATTCAGTGTTGCTTTAGAAGTTCTGCTACTCTAGACTATTAACAAGAAAATTACCAAATGGCGCTCTTCATATGATTCAGTTAACACCAGTGTGATTTGTGGTGATAAGAGAAAGTAGTTAAGCTGAACAACCGAATTGGACTGCGGAACGGAACATACCGTCCAATATTCAGGCAAACGGTAGACGGCGCACGTGGACTTCTGAATGCAGTGCTGACGCTAAAACTTGACAGAAGTCGCACCGCGTCTTCTTTTAGATTCATTCCATCATCTCAACGCGCAACACAAACATGATAGTTGTGTCTTTGTTTAAATTTATTGTTGATGAAGGGCCATAATCAAGCGTTCTCTCTCTCTCTCTCTCACACACACACACACACACACACACACGCGCGGGCGCGCGCGCGCACACCCACGCATCCCCCCCACACACACACACCTGGACTCGGTGTTGATTCATATGTTAGCTCTAACCACATAATAGTCAGTAGCAAACGGTTTTCAACATTCCGGAGGAACGGCTTTTTCAAACAGCCGAACGTTCACCACGAACGCCGCGACCGAGCTGGTCATTCACACCTCGCACGCACTGATTCTGTTGACTTTTGTCGCTTCACCGTGACACCCGCGTCAGCCAGAAAAGGTCCGCCCCTCGGCAGTGGTCTCGGAGCGTTAGGCATCACTCTCAATCGCTTATTCCACAGGGATAGACACAACTTCGGTCCGCTCGCGGAGCGAAGGAGACGCACACGCAATGACACAAATGGCTGCGATCGCGTTCACAGCGACTTGTTCTCTACTATGGATATCAAACATTGCATTAAGTGCCCGGGTTTATCCTCCAAATGAAGGTAAGGACTACAGAACGAAAGGGGGAAAAAACTCTGGAGTTGTTTTGTCTTGGCCGCTTCATTGGACGACGCATTATAATTGTTTCAGCTTTGTAAAATATGTTTGGCTTTCATTGGAACTGAGGAACTGAGAAGATTTTGATTCCATCAAACAGACGGGAACGAAACCCCCGGACCAGGGCACGCGAAGCGTAAAGCCTGCATGGACATCTCGGAATACCGAGAGTTTTCAAACCCGCAGTGCTATGCGGAGGCCATTGTTGTACGCGCTGAAGTTTATTATAACTCGGACCTTAACTACAGTCGTTTTTTTTGTCGTTTGAACTGACCTATTCATGAAAACCTTTAGAATAAGAATATTATTTGTAGGCTAATTGGCTACAAAATATACTTGTTAGCAGACTTAAATTCATTACGGACTAGTATCTAAGACAATTACGGGTTAAAAAATTATATTAATTTAGATAGTTCCTTAGCTCAGATTTAATTATTCGTGCATAGTTCGGAACCTATATATA
>JAOXYF010000016.1:10103383-10122365 GCA_028565775.1 Sternarchorhynchus goeldii
TTAAGCCTCCCGCCAGGCCTGCACATATATCCAACCTTACCAGAGCTCTCTGGACCAGACGGCTTAAGCTAAGGCCACCGACGTGAGCCGACGTGAGCCGATGTGATAAAGGTGGGTCTCTCGCATGTTTCCTTCAGGTTCTCTGGTCGGCGGATGATCCCCATTCTGTGTGATATTTTGAACTAATGCCGCTCGACGTGGGATGCCAACACAAACTTGCCTTTAAGGACTGATGTTAATAAAAACACTTAGACTTACAGCTTGGATGCCATGTTCAGTCGACTGAGCTACAGTACGATCGTAACCAACGAGTCTCTTTGAACGGCTCTCATGTAAGAGCAGACGCTCCCAGCTTTTCAAAACCATACAGGTTTTATCGGCACACAAATTCATGTAAGGAAGCTCGCAAAAAAACCTACTCCCAACCTAAACGGGAGATGAGAGAATATCTGATATGTACATGGAGACGCTGGAAGAGCTTTAATGAAGCTCCAGCGAAAAAAAAAACATGCTTGTTCATTAAAGGCAGAGAGAGAGGCGAGTCAACGCAACTGACTCAGATTCCGAGGGCAGTGTTGCGTCCTACTGGGACGGAAGCCTGTGAGGCAGCTGATGAGACCCAGGTGCAGTATGGCAGACGTGGCCTTGCCAACTGGGAGACTGGGCAGACTCGTGGAGAACCAGTCCTCCAGATGCAGACAGGGTCAGGAGCAACGGCGGACGAGAGGGAGACGGGAATGCCGACGGCGGGAATGCCGACAGAGGTCGACACGGCAACGCTTTAGTCCCGGGTTTACAAGGTCGTGCATTAGGTGCGGGATTTTTTAGCTCTTAGACAGCTAACAGCAAGAAAGGAATTCCGTCTGTCCCCTTCCCTGATCTCAGAACAGCTGCAATGATGCGTTGTCCTTCTCACTAGGGTTCAAACGCTGGTCTCTGTGGAGTTCATCTTGATTGGATGTAATGGGTATACAGTCAGTGCACCATTGGCTCCTTTCCTTACTCTCTCTCGCCCTTCTTTTTCTCATCTATCTCTCTGTCTCTCCCTCCTCCTCCCTCTCTCTACACATCTCTCTTAACTGCCTTTATCCTCCCTGCAGAAAGACCGACTGGCCTCGCCTCTGATTGCGAGGTGGCTTCCTCGCGGTTGGAGCGCGGGGGGAGGAGGAGCGTGAGAGAGAGTTACTCTCCCGGCGAGGCCCCGGTGAGGCCCTGGCTCGAGGTCGACCGAATCAGACGGGCAGGTGCTAATCAGGCTCCCCCCATGCCACCTCCTTGCCACTCCTGATGGGCCTGGGTAATCGAAGAGCCCCTGTTCGCTTTCCTTTCATCTTCTCCCTCAGCAGCCTGGTGTGGAGCAAGGGGGGTGGTGGGGAGTGGGGGGAGCCAGAAGCTCTGTAGAGCTCATTGAGGTTCTGTGGAGTTTAGTGAGATTCTGTGGAGCTCTGTGGAGTTCAGTGAGGTTTTGTGGAGCTCTGTGGAGTTCAGTGGGGTTCTGTGGAGCTCTGTGGAGTTCAGTGGGGTTCTGTGGAGCTCTGTTGAGTTCAGTGGGGTTCTGTGGAGCTCGCCTGTGCTGTCCACCATTGCTGGTGGCTCCAGTCAACGCTCTGTCCTTCACCTGATGTTAGAGCAGAGTCATATGCCCTGATTAGAGTCATTTACTGATTGTCTGCCTATGTCACTCTCAGTAGGAGCTGAACACAAACGTGTGCGCACACACACACACATCTCTGAACCCATGGGAATGGTATGTGATTCTTGGAGGCTGTGCTCTGATGGGGAACATTCCCCTGCTGAGATGGAATGTGTTTCTTTTGGGGGAAACATGAGTCAAAACCAGCAGGACATGATATACGTGAACACCAGCATCTGAGATGCTGCCTGATAACAACCAGTGCCCTACCTCAGCCCACAGCCTCCAGGACTGTCCTCTGAACCAGCCCAGAGAGACACACAGACACAGATGACAGACAGGCCGAGAAAGAGGAGCTACAGGAGGAAGAAGTAACAATTCAGCTAGAAGTGGATTCTGTAAGAAGCTCTCCCCTGAGCTCCAGGAACAGATATGGCAGCCATATAAAAAAGCTATATGTTACAGGAGAGAGAAGAAAGATTGTTCTGCCAGGAGCCCATCCTGTCACAGCCTGAGTAATAACCTGAGAGGCTTAGACATCGATCTATTACAAACTATCTTTGTTTCTTTGGTCATTCTTTGCTTTCAGTATATCGTTATATGAATAACCTTGTTATTTGTGTATCATTTGTGAAAATGTAATTTGTAATGTACATGCCAATAAAGCTTTCTGAATTTAATTGAGAGAATTTAATCACAGAGAAAGAAAGAGAGAGAGAGAGATGCTGTATTCATCCTTCAGTGCTTTCCATCAGTGCTGATGTCATAACGCCACACTGACGCCACAGTTCCAGACTATGTAAAAGGGACGCAGAGTAACAGTGCTGACCCATCAAACCAGCAGAGTAACAGTGCTGACACATCAAACCAGCAGAGTAACAGTGCTGACACATCAAACCAGCAGAGTAACAGTGCTGATACATCAAACCAGCGTCATCCGGAAAGATGTCCTTCCTAAAATGACCCGTCCATGAATTCTGTGGAGAGAGAGAGAAAATGAGAGAGATAGAGAGAGAAAGAGAGAGAGAGAGAAAGAAAGAGTAAGAGAGAGAGAAAGAGAGAAAGAGACAGAGAGAGAAACAGAGAGAAAGAGAGAGTCACACACACACACACACACACACACACACACACACACACACACACACACACACAGTAAAACAGGAGTTGCTATAACTGGCTCCATCAAATGTCCATTCCTTTAGCTGAAAGGCGTGTGTACATGTGGCACAGTGCAGTTTTAGGCCCCTCCTTGTCCTCACACTCAGACCCCGAGTCTGCACACGCACTCTAGAGGGCTTCTAATCCTGGATAAACCCATGTAGACTGGAAGACATGAAACTTCATGCACTGAGCTGCTGACCTGCTGTGCACCTTAACAAACTTCCTCCTTCTCTTCCTCCCACACACACACACACACACACACACACATACATACACACATACATGCATGCACAGAGGGATCAGAGAACATACCTCAGACTTACTCCCACACATGTTCACATGCTTTCACGTATGATCGCCCACACACACACACACACACACACACACACACACACACACACACACACACACACACACACGCGCGCGCGCACACATTCATGCACAGACACACAGGTACTTGGTAGGAACAAAAAAAAAAACCCCATTACATAAGTGTATTTATATCTATAAAAAGACCTTAAGTTACTCAGTGGCATAACTCTTGTGTTACTCATTGCAATAATCCAGTTGTTTTGAATAATTCAGTGCCAATCCTGCATGTTTCAGCTGTCAGAAGGTCATTTTTTATCTTGCTAACAATGTAGGGAATTACATTAAATCCAGACGTAAGGACAGCAGCTATTAAATGCATCACAACAACAATAACACACACACACACACACACACACACACACACACACACACAAGCAGAGACAGGCAAACCCAGGCTCTGGGAAACCCTGTCACGAGAGGCGTGGTGGCGACAGGCTTCTTCAGGACAGAGCTGGGGTCTGACGTAGCCCTACAGGGTGGTCTGAACAACACCCCTGAGGAAAACCAGAAAAAACACAAACACACACATTTCCTCCTTTCTTCTCTGCCTTTAATAAAAACCAAAACAAAACCCCCTAGCTGTGGTCCTGGGCTGTACCCGGTAAACAGACAGCTCTTCCCTTTACTACCAACAGTTTGGAATGCTTCTGAATTTGACTAGAGAAGAACATTAAATTGCACGTCATTGCCGATATTGACAATAAAAACAGAAAATGTAGAGCCTGTGTTCTGTTCATACACTGAATACTTTCTTTTACTGTCTAAGTGAAAGGTTTATTAGGAAAGGAAACCATTACACATACACACACACACACACACACACACAGGTTAACGGCACACTATTTTCTAAAGCATGTGGGCTCAACGCCAAGTTCCCGATAGTAAAAGTGACACGGGCAGTTTATATTTCAGAGACATTAAACTAGACCACTGCAGAAATCTTCCATTTCAAAATATCACACTGTAGATGATTAACTCAAATATTCTCCCTCCCTCTAACATCTACAGAAAGAGAGAGAAAGAGAGAGAGAGAGAGAGAGAGAGAGAGAGAGAGAGGAAGAGAGAGAGAGAGAGAGAGAGAGACAGTTCAATGGAGTGAGAAGAAATAAGAGAGAGGGAGAGAGACAGAGAAAGAGAGAGAACGAGGGAGACCAGCCACCTGGGGGTCACAACAGAAAGAGATGCCCTCTAAGTGACCCCTGCTGTGGACAAAGCTTTTTTTATGTGGTGGTCTTTATTTCGATGGCCAGCCAGTGCTCAGCAGAAAACAACAACCTGTTGTTCCTCTCCACAGAGCTACTGCCTACTCAACTCCCTCCTCCTCTAACACTGCACTAAGGCTGACCTGCCTTATCTGCCCTGGGACATGGGTGTACGTGTGTGTGTGTGTGTGTGTGTGTGTGTGTGAGGGTGGGCGGAAGTTCAAACCATTTCCTTAAAGGGCTTTTCTTCTGTCTCTTTGTTGTCCACCATTCAGTGAAGGAGTTGGAAGTTTGGCCAGAAAGTGCAGATGAAGGTGAGCTGGAGGCTTGAGACAAAACGATTCATTAGCAAAAAATCGCTAACGAACTCCCGTTCCATGTTAGCAGAACTCCCGTTCCATGTTAGCAGTGCTAGCATTTCCAGGCTGAAAAGCAGATCTTCAGGGCACGTGGGTCTGGTGGAGGCTGGGTGGAGCTCTCTGTTTGCTGAGGGTGTTCGTGACGGGGCACGACTCTCTAGCCGAGAGACGGCCACAAACAAACAGAACAAACAAACATAAAATCTTCAAAGGTCCAAAAAACAACAAGGTCGATTCCAGCAGGAGGAAACTTGGCGGGACTCCTGTCTGGCTTTAATAATACTCTGTGTGTGTGTGTGTGTGTGTGTGTGTGTCTTAATACACATCATCTTCATGCTTCATGCCAACTAAGCCATCAGTCAAATCATCCGGAAAGATCCGGAAATCATCTAGTCCTTCCTAAAACGACCCGTCCACGTATTCTGTGTCGGAACGTTGAAGACCGCAGTGGCGTGACAGTCCTGGAAACCCAAGGTGACGTGAGCAAACGCCCAGTGAAACATCCGTGGCGGGCGAGTGTTTTGCCTGGCTGTAGTGGATCGTTCAAGGCTCCTGCTACACCTCCGGTCCGACCTCCGCACCTACTGATCCCAGCCACGTTCCAAGCTCTCTCGTGTGGCCCAGGGCACCAGATATAACCTGGAGTTCTCTTCCGTCCATACCAGATGGAGCAAAGGGCTCGCGGCAGGACTTTGGCCCGAACACCTGCGGGATGCGGGCAGCCCTGTCTGCCGGGGTCTTTCGTATGCGAGCAGCAGGGTGGAGACGCCGTGACAGAGCTAGCGACGATTTTCTCGGGCCGCACAAGCTTCCCGCGTTCCCGCGGGGCCTTCGCCGAAGCCGCGCGGCCCGTCTGACGGGACGTTACCCCGCGAGCGGCGGGACGTCCGCAACCTGTTTTCGTGGGGATGGCTGGGAAATCAAACAGCAATTTTTGCTTTTTGAGTCTTCGTGGGCGAGTGGGGATTTTCCCCGGCGGTTCTCAGCTTTTCCTGCAATGAAGGTCAAAAAAAACGAACTACCCGTTTGCATATCACGTACAAGTCATCTTTTTTTTAATCTCTTGTATGATATTCCCCTGCCACATTTCCTTATCCTGCCTCTGTTCTTTATTCCATGCTGTTGACAGCCTCTCTCTCTCTCTCTCTACATCGTCCTGTTGGGAGCTTGAACGAGGAACATGGACAAGGAGCCAGAACTGTAGTCTTATTTTCAAATTTATACCTCTGTCTCTGTTCCCACAGCCCCCCCCCCTCCCCACTTGGCTCGAGCGAGATGCGGACCTGACTCACCTCACTCTTCCGCTCTCTGTGGAAATTACTTTTCAGGGGAGCCTTCCAATCCGGGTCCGTCCACCGGCGCCCCCATGAGGAGGGCCGGGGTGGTGCATGTGAGGTTTGTTTCTGAACCCCGTTAAGTAATCCTTCCCTTCTGCGGTTCACGATCCACCTCGCAAAACACCCTGACCCGCCCCGCCCAGCAAAGTGGCAGTTAAAGAGTGGGGCATCCGTCACCTTGTCCTTGCCTTTCTGACGAACCTCAGCTGGGGTTTGCTAGTTAGGACCCTGGGCCAGATATCAACACAGCTGCATTGCAACAAAATAAAACGGTAAAAACGTTCTGTACAAATACAATTAAAATTAATAATGAGCTGCCAAATAAATTTTGAGTTACATGCTCATCTCAGACTCCTCTTCACGTTTTTTCCTTTCTCTTTTATCCAGGGGATATCTTTCTGTGCAGTCCCTTATGAGTAGTATTTACTGCATATTAGAATTACCGCTGGTCTTGGAATGCAAGCAGGAATCTTGAATGAGTGAAATGAATCTTCCTCCAGTCTCATTAGGAGCTGGAACAGTCGGCAAAAGGTGCCGTGGGTCAGCAGAGCCCAGACGGCCCTCCTTCTCCTCCTCCTCCTCCTCCTCCTCGTTGTCTTCGTTCTCCACGCTCCACAGCGAAATGGCTTAATCTGCGCTGAGCGACCAGGCCCTTCGGAAACGCGGCGCGGCCCCGAAATAGCGGCTCGAGGGCCTGCCAGACGTCCGGGTAGTGCTGGCAGCAGGGCTAGCGTAGCAGCCACAAACGCGCAGGGGGAGTCCAAACCTTCTCCATCTGCCGAGAGCAGCATCCCGCAAGTCCCGCGGTCCCGCAAGTCCCGCAGTGCCGAGCTGCACTAATTGAGCGCCAGTGCCTTCCGCTCGCCTACCTCATATTGTCTTTAACACACACACACGTGCACACACACAGACACACACACACTTGGTATATTTTCCCAAGGAGTTTGTGTCTGAGACTGAAGAATTGTAATTGTGAGTTTACCGTTATGCTTTTTACACTGTGTATGCGATAAATTCCTGAGTCGACGTGCTTCACGGTTGTGGACTCTGCTCTTATTAGCATTCTGATGACAGCGCTTGTGTGTATGTGTGTGTGTGTATCAGACTCAGCACCCATGTTATTCAAAGCATTTATTCCACATAAAACACCTTGTAGGTGTGGAGCTGGAGGTATGTGGAGCCACATGAATTCATGCTGTTCGTTCTTCTCTGGTTCCTCGCCTCTGCTGAGGCTCTGACCGTACACCCACAGCTGGGCTGCTGAAACATCCCTGTACATGCCATGAACCATGGAAGTGTGATTGCAGTTGAGAGCAGTAACTTGCATCTAGTGAGCCCTGCCATAAAACGCCAACTAGCTATGAGAGGTATGTAGAGTGTCTGGTTCAGCGTGGGCAGAGTGGGTGTGTCTAATAAACTGACCAGATCTAAGAAAGTGGAAGAGTGTGGTAAAGTAATACAGTGGGCGTGTCTATAAAAGTGGGTGTGTCATCAACTGGGCGTGTCAACAAAAGTGGGTCTGTCTTAAAGTGGGCGTGTCTATTAAAGTGGGTGAAGTGGGCATGTGAAATAAGTGACTGCTGCTCTCTGGTAAGAGGACTGTCTGCTTGTCAATCATCAGGGTGTGGTTGGAGTCAGGTTGGGGGTTAATACGATTACAGTGCCTCAAAGTGGGGTTGAAGGCCTGACTCTCTCACCCCACTTGTATGCACCTACACGCAGATCACAGGGCCCAGCCACACCCCCTGCCTCCACCCGTGATGTTTCTGGTGCCCTCCACAACTGTGTTTAGTCTCTGAACACTTGAGACGGATGGTGTGTGTGTGTGTGTGGAGGGGGGGAGGGCACAGGCTGCCTGCATGAGGGCGGAGTCTGGACATGACGGACAGGGAGTCCTGCCATTAATTAGAGAAGCACGGCAGCAGGCCGTGAAATCTAATAAAACCGTGAAATGGGTCATATGGATACACGCCGATGGGAGCTGGGACTCAGGACGCCCGCCTGCCACTGCAACGTCGAGGGTGTGTGTGTGTGTGTGTGTGTGTGGAGAGGGGTGACCCGTACACTTCCTGCACCTCACTGAAGGGCAGAAACAGAGAGTAAGGTTACTGTCCTAATGCGAAACAGACAGAGCAGAACATGTGTGTGAGGGTGTGTGTGTGTGTGTGTGTGTGTGTGTGTGTGTGTGTGTGTGTAGACAGGGGTAGGGAAGTGAAGGTCTGAGGGCCACCACCACACCACCACATGCTATGATAATGACATACTTACCAGTTGTTTACTGTTGTGTATTATTGCAGCCGTTTGCTTGGCGATGCCAAACACTATTGTGTTTTAATTTCTCTCTTTACACTTTATTCAGTAATAAGGCAATTGTGGTTTTCTCTGAAGAACAATTGTGGAAGCCACACCAGGAATGCAAACCATACACTAATCGCCTTCCCTTCCCACCTAAATTCCTGACTCTTTAAAGGAGCAGAAGCAAATGTTGCTCACAACTCGTGAGATCATGGGTACAGGCGAACTTTACCGCCTTTGTAAAACTCGTCGGCAGCGTTATTTGAAGAAGAGGTTCTTTTAAAAGCTGATAGTAACAATATCGTGGAATAACACAGGCTGGAAGTACCTACGTTAAACAAACACACACAGACACACGCGTATCTGGCCAAACTTTCTGGGAAATGGATACGAGCAGTGGAGGGAGAACAAACAGTCCAAACAAACAGTGAATCAGTCACAGAGCCCAAACCAAAACCACGTGTAATGTGGCCGTTCACGGACGTTATTCCGGTCGGACCTTCTTCCTTGTCCCGAAGTTCCTCTCCGGGTGAAGGGATAACCGTGAAATCTGGGAAGAGGTGAACGGGAACCGGTCTCTCTCTCTCTTTCTCTCTCTCTCTGTCTCCGTAAAAGTCAAAACATTGCCAAACCACCTCCCCTCTCAGATAAACGCAGCTTCCCTGGAGGAAAACGCGGGATTGAATTCCGTTTCAACACTGTGTGAAAAACTGATGTATATATATATACTTATGATTTATAATGTAATCAGTGAATTGGGTGCAGTGTTGGGATTTATTCTGAAACCTGCATCCACACACACATGCACACACATACATACACACACGACACTCTCACACACACGCACGCACACACCCGCGTGCACATGCACGCACACACCCGAATGTACCCACAAACACATACACACATGCATGCACACACACACAAACATAAGCTTTAAGCTCCTACCACAAACAAACATTTTGTACCCTGTGAAACATGGAGCTACCAGAACTACCTACTCTGGAGGTAATTCAATGCTTTTGTTCTGTTCAGATTCATTATGACTTCACAGGATTCATTATGACAGGATTCATTTAGAAATGTTGAGCCTGCAGGACAGAGCGGGCGGAGTCACTGACAGGACTGATTGACACCTGGCCTATTTGTTTTCTGACCAATCAACAAGGGATCTGACTGCTGCTTTTTTCTCTAGTCCCTCCCCCTGAGATAAGTATCAAGGAAGTGTGTGTGTGTATGTGTGTGTGTGTGTGTGTGTAGGCTGTGTGAGCTTAAGGAAATATGCATGAAGCCTGAGTGACTAGACGTCCAGGTGATTCTGGCACCGGCTTGTATTGCACTAGGAGGGGGAACAATTTTTCCGATGGCCAGTGTTTATTGGAACACTTGCAAAATGTTTTTTGGCTGACAAAGTTTCCAAAACCCCAGCAGAGGTATCGAATTTGAAAAAGGTGAAGCTCGTTAGACGAGCTCCATCGGTGAGCACCGCATGCAAGCCTCACTCTAACACACCTCCCCAAGGCGGAGGGGACCGGTGGAGAACATGAAACACACTCCATCTGTTCTGAAAAGAGGAGAGAAAGAGAGAGAATCAGAACAGGAGGGAGAAAGGAAGAGGTGGAGAGAGAGCGAGAGAGAGAGAGAGAGAGAGAGAGACAGAGAGAGAGAAAAGAAGAGAGAGAGAGAAAAGGAAACAGAAAGAGAAAAGAAGAGAGAGAGGGAGGAGGACTCACTATGAAAGTTTTCATAGAGGATCTCAGAGATGAAAACAGTTTTCTCTTGGGTTTTCCCACCCTATAGAACAGTGCCAGCCATCTGCTCGTATCCTTAAGAGAAAGAGATGGACGGAACAAGAAAGAAAGAAAGAAAAGAGATATATAAAGAGAGAGAGAGAGAGAGAGAGAGAGAGAGAGAGAGAGGGACAGGACACACGTTGAAGGTTGGTTTTATTAAACCTGGTTATTGGTTAGGAGTCCTTGTGTACTTCATTTGATACATTTAATTTAATCAGGGTACCCAGGCAAATCTTACCTTCTGTTCATCCTCTCCAGCAACAAACACTTCTCACACACCACACCTGGAGTTGATACACACACACACACACACACACACATTTTTCACACACCACTCTCGCTACACACCGACACTCACACAGAGTGTTAAGCAGAAGTAAATAAGAACAGAGACATCATATCAGGATTAAATTGTCAGCCCGAGGGCGGTGATTGCCTGGCTGTGTTGGGTGTGTAGTCAGGATGAATGGACTTACTGGGGCTCGTTTGAGCTGAGTAGCTGTTTAATTGATGCCAGTAAATATTCACTCGTTATCCAGATTGGTCTGTCAAGAGGAGGGGAATGAGCAAACATCCTCTTCAACCGTTGCACACACACACACACACACACACGTACACACACACAAACGCGAACGCACACACAAAACACACACACACAGTGATGCATCAACATAAAGACATACAAAAAGAAGATATTAGTAATTAGAGTAATTGAGACAATAATCAATAAAGTTAAAGGGTTTGTACTAATGATTTGAGAGATGTTTTGTTTGTTGGAAAGACGTTTATGGTTTTTTTACGGCCCCCTCAGCGGAAACAGATGAACAGAAATCCATACATCCACCCTCAGTAAGACATGATTCGGTCTGTCTTTGGACCCAGAGGTTTGTCCTTGATCGCAAGTACGACTGCATCCAGCTCACCGGACACGTTCATCGCTCTTGGTCGAGGTAATAAAGTTTTACGGAAGCAGCCGTGCCCCGTGTGAAGTTATTAAACACTGCATTAACCTGAGAATGAAGCAGGACTTTACACTGTTAATAGAGTACAGAGTCAGTACCTTGTGAGATTTAATAAAGAGCACGATATTACAAAATAGGACATAGAAGGGAGATGAACATTACAAACAGATGTGCTCAGTGTTGATTTCCCAGATCTGGAACGGAGCTCTGTTAAAGATAGCAACAGGAAAGCTGGTGTTGTTGATAAAGCAAGATAAGTTCAAGTCTAGTTGTATATAAAGGTCCAATCAGGGAACCGTGTAAGCAAAAACCCAGCAGGCCAGATAAAATGTGAACTTGTGTGTTTGTCCAAACATTTGGTCTGGACAGTAATTACAGGAAGCAGATTCGGCAGTGCTGTTCCTGCAGTGTGAATGTTCTATCACATCCTGGACAAAAGCAGGAGAACAAGAGGCCTAATCAGGTTCACACACACACACACGCGCACACGTACACGCACAGGCACACACACACATGCACGCACACACACACGCACGCACTCACGCACACACACACATACATACACATTCGTGCATGAACACACTCACATGCACAAGCACACACACACACACACACACAAGCAAAAGCACCCCCCCCAACACACACACACACACACACACACACACACACACACACAGACAGAAGCAACGGCACCAGCAGATCACACATCCATCAGTAAACAGAGGGTGGTGAGACCATTTATCCAGTGTGCTACAAAGACAGTGATACACACCTGGAAAGGAGCTTCAGCTAATGAGACTTGCACCACACACACACACACACACACACACACACATCTCATTAAAGCATGCGTCTGTATATTTGAGCTTCAGGGACAGACTGAAGTTTCTATAGTTTCACAGATGCAAGTCTGCGGAGGAAGGAATTTTAAAGAGCTAAATCCCATCCTGTATTCAGGACTCCATATGCACAGTCTGCTGGTCCAATTGCAAACCTTGAAGTGATTTTTAAAAGTCATTGACTCTTACTATAAGACACTAAAGTCAGTGCAAAGATCAAATTTGTTTCCTGTTACTTGTTTTTCACGTATGTGGAGATTTCGATGGCCCAGTACACTCGCCAACAACTTTGGTATTGATGAGAAGCACCGCGCAGATACGCAGGTAGAGGTGGTCGGTTTTGACTCTCTGACCAGCCTGGCGCTGTCACCCGGGCGTAGACACGAGAGACTCCTCCTCCCAATGAAACGCCCAGTCAGCCGCGTGGAAAGGGGCCGTATATGGGCGGGGTAGAGGGTGGAGGACAAATTGTGCAGGGCAACTGATGCACTACAGGAATCATTAGAAAAATCATTTAATTTTTTTTTTATCATGTGACTAATAAACTAAGTGTGGGTGTACTGAACGCTGAGTGATTTCAGATACCCTTGATGTTTTGATGATGAAGACCGAACGACGGTTGTTTTGATGAACACAAAATACTTTTCGGGTTATCGCTCAGGTTATCTCTATTGGACTGCTATTGAATCACAGCCAGTTTAACCAAAAAAACCCTGCAACTTATATAAAAAAGTAAATAGATAAAAATAATTACAAATGTAAACAAATAAAACTGTAGTTCATACCCTCAAGAGCAGATTTGGCAGTCTGACAGGCCAAGTTTAAATGAAAGTATACTGAAATCTCAAAGCCATCCAACTACTGTAAGAAGAAACTTTTTAAAATGATGTTAATACAACAAATGAAAAACTGTTTTAGACGTAATGCGCACCTGACCCCCATTCAGCTCATCCTGACCGAGGTATGTGTGAACCGTGGTGGAGAGAAACGTCTCAGTCAGTAACACGCTGTCAGCATAAGGTTTGGTTTATTTGTTTGTTTGTTTTTTAAAGATTTTGGACTAACTACAAAATTGGTCTAAAAAATTATAATTCAATGCCATCTGTTATAATTTTATACATCTTAGTTTTATATATATAGTGTATTGTATTGAAAGAGATTGTGACACAATATTACGGCCCAATTTTATAAGTCAACAAACAGAGACGAGAAACTGTAGGCCAAGCCCACCAACTGTCTCTGTTTACACTACGATCCTGTATCGTATGATTTTGCTGCTATGATTTTGTTATTCTGATTTGCACATGTAAACAACAGATGGAAACGTCTCTCTCTGAGCCGCGCTAATACAGGACTCCGTACCTGAAATTTTCATTCTCGTTGCATTTGAAACGCTTCGGCATCTGTGAAGAGTTTTGCGCGAACCGTGGCGGGTTCAACGCTCGGTTAACGGAGCTGACAGGCGGATTAGAAATCGGGATTACAACGGGCTCATCCCGAGGTGAGAAAGTGCCTGCGCCTGAACGCTTGTAACAGTCGCGTCGGTTTGAAAGGCCAGATATCCTTGTTGTTTTGCTGGCGAGGACGGAACGATGGTTATTTTGATGAACGGCAAACGCCCGTTCGAGTTATTGCTCCCACGCTGAAAGTAGCTGTCTCTTTATCTACAACTTCATCAGCAAGCCGTGGGAGTCACGCAGCACGCGGGTGTGTGTGTGTGTGTGAGCTGTGCGCGAGGGTGTATAAATCACGCAGGTTGGGGACGGAGGGTAAACACAGGGGCTCGCGTTAGCCGGCCGGTGATCACTGGACCCGCAGGACTGCTTATTAACACCTCATTCGTCAGTTGAGCAGGTTTAAGAGGACCTCCTGTTTGATCGCAGGCACTCTATAAATCTGGGCCTCCTTGTCATAACAGACAAGGAGGAACATGGGGACATCACCTGGGGGGTGGTTGTCTCCTCCCAGCGCCTCCGAGTGAAACATGTTGCCTGGCCGGAATTTTCCAGACTGGAATCTTCAACATGGACAGCCAATGCTGACCAAAACACAGAGGTAGCTAGGCAGGGCAATTTAACCAGGCAATGTCTGAATGTGTGAACACTGATATACTATATAGGAAACATAAGATAAGTTTTACTCAGAAAAATGACACATGAAATCACTGGCATGAAAGCACATTCACACACACACACACACACACACACACACACCCTTCCCAAAGCGGTATAAAAAGCATAAAAGTCACTGTAGCAGACAGAAGTGTTTGCAGACAAAAGAGAGAGAACGGTGAGGAATATCGGGCTGTATCCCACTTGAACCTTGAACTCTGAACCCAATTCGGAAATAGAGCAGCGCGCAGGGTCACTGTGCCATGCGGTTTGGCTCCGACACGCTTTACACACACACACACACACACACACACACACAAAAAAAGCATGCATGGAAATTTGATTAGGAGGCAAGCGCTGGAGACACCGGAGCCCACGCTGACCCGAGGTAACGCCCTCCAGCACCATGGTTACACCCCGAGGCTCAGGACTGCTTAACGAGCTCAAGGCGAAAGGGCTTAGCTCGCTGCCGATCCCAGCGGCTCCTTCAGCATCACGCTTTAAGCCCAGCCACATGGAGAATGCAGGTCTTTCTACCGCACTGAAATGAAGGAAACGTGCACGTTTAAGGTTCGGGCAAAGGCTGTCTTTGATCCTGGCTCTGTTATGACTACAAGTACAGGAGTATGTTTTAAAGTCCAATGATATGTGTGTGTGTGTGTGTGTGTGTGTGTGTGTGTGTGTGTGTTATCAGTAAGTCAGGCAGAAAATCTGGACTCTGCATTGCATAAAGTGAGAGATGTGACTGTACATGTTGATCTATAACTGTGATTAATATTTAATGTCCTACAGCCCATGTGTGTGTGTGTGTGTGTGCGCGCGTGTGTGTGTGATTGAGAATGTCAAATATCATTACCCTCCAGCTACAGTAACCTGCTTCTCCCCGCATTCCAGACCCAACTGAGACCAGTAGCCTTCAATAGGCCTGACTGATGGTGTGGCAGGAAATCCAGCACACCTGCTTTTGATCACAGCCTCATCACTTACGGCCCTGGCCTGTAGGAAATACTGGGATTAACCATCACTGGGCTGTCATTGGTCAGTTTTACCCAGGAGAGTGAGCCATTGGACAAAGGGTGTGTGTGTGTGTGTGTGTGTGCGGCAAGCGCGCTATATTTGTCATGCTACCGGCGCACACTTAGACGCTAACGCCGGTGTAGGTCTCGAGGTGGAGGTGAAAGCATGGCTGCTTGCTCCTGCGTGTGTGTGTGTGTGTGTGTGTGTGTGTGGAGAGAGATCGAGACACAAGAGAGTGAAAGAACAGACTCCCGTCTATTCGAATGCTTAGTGGCTAATGAAGATCGTATTAACTCACATTTGGACATGCTTGGTTTCTCTGTCCACAGGAGGTACTGGTTTAATGAGGGAGATTAGTATTTCTGCATGGACGTAACCCTCTTCTTAATGATGCCTGGAGAGTGTAACAAAGCAGGAGGTGCACTGAGCCCCCACAGCTTCTATCAGCTGAGTATTTTACACTCTCCCTCCCTCCCTCTCTCTCTCTCTTTCTATATCCCTCCCTCCCTCTCTCCAGGCATCACTCTCTATTCTCATCGCACGCACTCATATATAGCAAAAACTCTCAGGCAATGAGGTTCTCCCAGCTTGTAGAGTGGTGACTTGGGAATCAGAATAGGGTTGGTGACCCTGGGAAAAGAAATTAAGAGATGGATAGAGACGGGGAGGGAGGGAGGGAGAGGAGCTTTGAACCTGATCATCTCAGGTTTCGCCTGTTTCAACCAGCCCTGATCCTCCTCCACCACACCTCCAACCAGCCCTGATTGTTCTCCACCACATCCCTGAGAGAAAGCGAGAGAATAGTTTAAGTCGCATAGTTTAAGGGACGTTCTGGAGCTGTGTGGAGCAGGCTGGACCCCAATGGTGGAGCATATGATCTGTTGGGGGGGGGTGTTAAGTGGTCGAGAACAGGATGTGGAGTAAACACGGTATCAGTATCCCCCATACTGTTACCTAGTTACTGTCCACAGAGAGAGAAATCCACCATGATACATGAGCGTTTATGTCAGGGGCACATGGAAACGCTCGTTCAAGATGGATATTAATGATGTGACAGCTTCTGCAGAAAAGAATGGAATTTCAATGAATGGAACCCTGTAGGTACAACAGCCTTTATCTGTGGTCCTGCCTGGTGTGGTAGATCCCTGTAGGTACAACAGCCTTTATCTGTGGTCCTGCCTGGTGTGGAAGATCCCTGTAGGTACAACAGCCTTTATCTGTGGTCCTGCCTGGTGTGGAAGATCCCAGCTTCTATTGATCTTGTATTTAGGGCTTGTTCTTGTGCTGCCATGATTAGTGCCCCTGTACTGTCTTCAGTCCAGCCTTTCACAGCCATTGTGAGGATTTTTCCATATCAGCCACGTCCACTGTTTACTGGTGGTGTATACTATGTTCTGTTTGCTGGTGGTGTATACTATGTTCTGTTTACTGGTGGTGTATACTATGTTCTGTTTGCTGGTGGTGTATACTATGTTCTGTTTGCTGGTGGTGTATACTATGTTCTGTTTGCTGGTGGTGTATACTATGCAGTGGTTTGTCTTCCCGTGATGGTTCCTGCTCCTCCATCCTTCTTGGGTTTTTGCTGTCTGAGCGACTCTCTAAGCACCTCATCACTCCATCTTCCTGATGTACTCCTGGATCTTGTTTGCTTCTTCCTGGATAGTGGCTCTAATGCTCACTAGTCCTCAGCCCCCCTCCTTCTACTTTGTGTGCTGGATTTGGGGTGAAGCCCTTCGTGCATTGTCCTTGTCTTTATGAAAGTGACTTCTGTTACTTCTTTTGGCCAGTTGATTATGACAGCGGGGTATCTGATGACTGATAGTGTGTCAGTGTTGATATCTGATGACTGATAGTGTGTCAGTGTTGATATCTGATGACTGATAGTGTGTCAGTGTTGATATCTGATAACTGATAGTGTGTCAGTGTTGGTATCTGATGACTGATAGTGTGTCAGTGTTGATATCTGATGACTTATAGTGTGTCAGTGTTGGTATCTGATGACTTATAGTGTGTCAGTGTTGGTATCTGATGACTGGTGGTGTGTAGGTGTTGATATCTGATGACTGGTGGTGTGTAGGTGTTGATATCTGATGACTGGTGGTGTGTCGGTGTTGATATCTGATGACTGATGGTGTGTAGGTGTTGATATCTGATGACTGGTGGCGTGTAGGTGTTGATATCTGATGACTGGTGGCGTGTAGGTGTTGACAGCCCGGATCATGTTCCTCCCCGTTCCGCTGACCTTTCACGACTTGCCTCACTCCTTGGTAGATATTTGACGGTGGCCGCTTTCCTTGTGGCCTCTTCATGATTCCCATTTACCTGTGGGATTCCGAAGTACTTGTAGCTGCCCTCAACATCTGTTACGGAACCTTCCGACAGCATAATCCCCTCAGTTTTGGTTGCCATCCTCTCCGACCACATTCATCCAATCCGAATGACATTCCTATGTCATTGCTGTATATCCCAGTGAGAGGGATTAGTGAGTCAATGGATTAGTAAGTTGGTGTCTCAGTCACTTCGGCCATACAGCTCGATGTCATCCATGTAGAGGAGGTGGGTGATGGTTCCTCAGTTCCTTTGCCAGTATCTTCAGTGTTCAGGCCTGTGCAGGGCATCTCCTTGGTAAATCCTTGAAGGCATCATTCACTATTGGTCTGAAATTGATATCTAGGGTTGTTTTTCACAGGCCCATTGAGTCCTTGATGAATGTATGATATACAACCTCCAACATTCCAGGATGTGTGGGCCATTGAATCTTAGACTTTATTGTAGCCAACCCAAACAATGAACAGGTAGGTTTGTCTGGTTTTACAGTCTCGAGTCACTTTGTCCACCAGCAGGTGATGCAGTGAAGCCTGACAGGAGCTTCCATTTTGTTCAGAGGCAGGTTATCTGCTGTTGGATGGAACTGCCCCTTTCTGATTAGGACTGTCTGGTCTTCATTTCAGCATTCAGGGTGTGTTCTGTACATCAGCAGCTGGTTCATCTGTGCTGCCTGGTGCTCATGGAGTGCAGTTAGCTTCTTCAGCCAGTATCCATCCATCCATCCATGTATTTGATAGACAGAAATGCATAGAATGATATGTATACATTATAATACAATGTGAATGTAGGACCATAAAAGGATATGGTTTTATATTCTTATATCCAGTATGACATACCGTTTTACCATATTGTAATATGTTAGGCTAACTCCCTGTTTCAAGGTGCTTTCCATGAAAAGAGACAGATCGATGTGTGTGATGTCCACATGGAATGTGTATCCCAGCTGTTTGCTGCCGTAAAGATCAAAAGAAATCAGCTTGTTTAATTTTGTACAAATAAGCCACCTATGAATGAACAGAGTTGTAATTCCAAATTTGGAATTAAAATGAAATAAAATGAAAACAAATGAACGTCAGCCAATAATATTAAAATCACTCCACATCATAGAAAGCTTGTATACAGCACCTTATAAGGTCTTGCATACTTTTATAAACCTTTGATTTCAATGACAGCTTTCTGGACAAATCCAACAAATATGTCTTAATGCATTAAAAATGCATTTATCATGTTTTATGCATAAGAATTCATAAGAAGTATTGAAGTGTTGTTTCTCACCTGTCAGAGTTCTCTCCTTATACGAGCATGTTTATCGCCTGGTTGAGATGGGTAATCAATTAAAAGTTTTTCTTCATACTGAGACAGAATGCACTTCTTTTGCTCCTCTGTTCTATTTTGTGCACACACACACACACACACACACACACACACACACACACACTTTCACTTTGATGAGCCGCCATTTTCTCATTCTCAAACCCAGTCTGGGAACACTGTCCTTCATACTAATCAGTCACCTGACACTAATAGACCTTCTCTCCTTCACAGTCATCTCAGGACTCCGCCCCCTCAGCCA
>JAOXYF010000016.1:10122465-10138598 GCA_028565775.1 Sternarchorhynchus goeldii
AGCAGTATACACACTATATACCCTGTACACTGTATATATACAGCAGTATACACACTATATACCCTGTACACTGTATATATACAGCAGTATATACCCTGTACACTGTATATATAGAGCAGTATACACACTATATACCCTGTACACTGTATATATAGAGCAGTATACACACTATATACCCTGTACACTGTATATATACAGCAGTATACACACTATATACCCTGTACACTGTATATATATACAGCAGTATACACTATATACCCTGTACACTGTATATATACAAGTACATACACTGTGTTATGAATAACAGATACATTGAAGGAATATGATCTAATACAATCTGGTGCATCTCTGATGACTCATCTCTTTCCTGACAGGCATGTACATATATTTTGGTCTTGCAGACTCCCTGTTCTCTCAGCGAGATCTGCAGTAAGCGATCGTTCCCCAGCGTTTTAAATTCTGGATGAAGAGTTTGGAATCGGGAGTAGAACGAGGATGTATAGATGTCTCGTAGATGTGTATATTAACTACAGGTGGTGAAGAGGTGTAGCTGAGTCTCCACTGCAGCTGGACTACAGCGGACACAGAGAGGCGCTGTGGTTTGTACAGCTAGGCTGTGGTCGTCTGTTCGAAGTTAGTCACTGTGCTCAAGGAAACTGCCCCTGTGAATTCTCAGTGGAGCTTACTCTGGCTTTTGGTCAATTCAGTCCAATAATTTAGTGTGTGTTCTTTTTATGTGTTTATTAGCAAATTCTCAGGCAAAGGCTGCCATATATTCGTGAGGTTGTGTATTTGTTGTGTTAGTACTGTTAGTGTTCTCAGTGTAGAGTAATAGAGGGTATTGGATTCATTCATGTGTTTTTTGGTGAACTCTAAATGTGTTGTCTGGTAGTGAGCCTTGCCTCACACCACATTTTGGCTCGAGGAGCTCAGTCTGTTGGTTTTTATAACCCTGTTTGTTTACCACATTCAAAAAGCTTTAAGAACAGATCTTTACGTCAAACGGAGTCGAAGGTCTTCTGTAAATCTACAAAGCAGAAGTACAGTTTAGATTTATTTTGGTGTATATTCAGATTTATTTTGGTGTACATTTCCAGTCTGGGGGGTGAAGATGGGACCTGATGTTAAGCGGTTTGCTACGAATTCTGTCAGACTGGTGTGTAAGATGTGTTCTGTGATTTAATTTATTTCTTGTGTTGAAAATGCTGCAGAATAATTTGCCAAGATTACTGCTTACACAGATTCCTCTGTAATTACTGGGATCTAATTTGACTTCACTTGTATATGGGTGATATGAAGCCTTAACTCCAGGTTTCTTGGGTGTAGCCCACATTCAGTACCAGGGTGAACAGGTGTAGCCCACATTCAGTACCAGGATTTACAGGTGTAGGACGGCTACTCAGAATCTGGGACTCATTATTTTTCAGCATTTCATTTAGAAGTCCATCTGGCCCGCTTGCTCTTCTGGGTTGTTGGGGATGTAACTTATTGCTGGTCTTTCTCTGTAATTGAGTAAAATTTAATTGAGTTTTGGTAGTTGTTCCTTTTCTTTTCCATTTCATATATGGATTGGGTTTGAACTCATTGCTCACAATGCAAAATTAAGCTTTTGGTTTTCTCAATTTTATATAGCCAAACCTTTGCTTCGTTCTTTAAACATTTAGTTCCAGTCGTTCCAGAAGTGGTTGGAATTGATTGACTCTTCAATCTTTTTCAGTTCATTTTGGATATTTTTTTCATACGTGAACATGTTTAAATTGTTTAAGCTCTTTATAATAAGTGTTATGTACAGCTGGATCACTTGGGAGTTTGTGTTTGTGGTTAGATTTTTTTTTTTCTCTCTTAATTTTATAATCCTGATCAAATACTTTTTCGTGTTCATGGTTTTTTTTTTGTTTGTTCAATGGCTTTAAATGGGATATTGATGTTGAATAATGGAATATGTTCTAGAAGGTTGTTATAGCAACATTCACATCTTTATAGTGAGGGAAAGCGTTAAGTATGTAGTTCTCAAGAGTGCAGACATCGGGGTGGTGAATTGCTCTCAGGAATTTTGGTTCCATCTGTAATTCTCTCTAACTGTGTAGAGCTCAGCAGTGGGTGTGTATTGATAGTCTGTATCCTCTTAAGGTGCACAGTGACTGGGCTACAGTGGAGTGAGACGTTTGCCTATGAAAGCTTTGGAGGAAAAAGGGCCTGTATATGTAATCATATAATCTACTGTTGAGCATCCTGGTGATGGACTGTAGGTATAATTCTTGGGGAAGTCTCCTCTCATTCTACTACCGAGTCTCTACAGACCAGATATGTTTCAAAGCTAGTTTTTCGCCAGATATGTGGTTATTCCCCTGATCTGGTGGAAGTTCAGGTAAGGATCCTTTCCTGGCGTTCAGGTCACCACAGATCAGTTGGGCCTGAACACCAATGAACTGATTCTGGAGAATATCAAATATCTCTTCATTAAAGTAGAGAGATTCAGTGGGTGAGGTGTTTAACACACATAAATACATGAGGTCATCTGACATTCGTGTGAGGTCTTTCTTCATTTTGAGATAAATATTTGTGTCTTCCTGTTTAGCAGTACAGAGATATCTCCTGACTTATGCTAGACAAGAATGCCTCCAGAATCTCTCCTGCATCTGATTTACACGTGGTGTTTGGAGGAAATTGTGATTTCCATGTATCCTGCAGTAGTGATATTTCATAAGATCTGCAACATGTTTCTTGGAATATTATTATGTCAGTATTGGTTTTTTTTTCTTTAACTCCAGGACCTTTTTGTTTTGCACGTTAAAGGCTTCATAAGGGAAGCTCTCTCTCTCTCTCTCTCTCTCTCTCTCTCTCTCTCTCTCTCTCTCTCTCTATAGGTCTATGTAAGCCACCCCACCCCCAGTCTGTCAGCACCTGTCTACAGCAGGGTCCATACATGGACCTCCTCTTACAGAGCCCCAATTAACAGGTCAATGGTCAACTGGATGGAAAACATGGTGGAGCTGAGCCATTTAACGGCAGATAAATACCACCATCCTGTCACAACATTTGTTCTGCGTTGTTCTGCGAGCCATTTCCCTTCCAAAGCATACCAGTCTTCCCCTCCAGCAAGCAGCAGTCGTACCCCACCCCCAGCCCAGTAATTCGGATTACAGAAGATGACTGTGTGCCATGGCTGCAGACTTGACCACACAGGCTGAAGGAGCTCCAGCGTGGTAAGAGTTCCTCTTTGAGCACTCAGACGTGTGTTTTACCCGCTCCGGGCCCAGCCATGACATCATGCTGACTGAGAACGCTGGTTGCCAGGTTGGCCCGGACTCCTGTTTTACAGACGTCTGAACAGTCAGTTCACAGGGGATCACAGGCAAACTAACAGCAATCACGTCCAAACACGTCCAAAAAACCCCCCGAAAAAACTCACACTTTAACTTACGCTGATTGAAATTTGTTGGCCGAATTCTTTCTTTAGCCGACAGAAGTTGTGTACTGCAGGCCCCTCTTGAACCAACGGGGATATTTCCCTTTTGCACAGACCTGGGAGAGAATGGAAATCGCTCTCCGTGTGAACACCGGCCCCTCGTATATTGGGCTGTAAACCCAAATGAGATGTGGTCTGAAAGTTTGCTCAAAGGGCTTGCTGTTATTTCGGGCTGGGTGCCAGGAACGCGAGTCTCGGCGTCGGGCCGAGTGGCAGAAGTCGTCGCTTTGCCGTCCGTTCGTTCGTTCGCCAAAACCACGCAGTGACGCTGAAGCCAAGCCCTCAGATCTCCTAATCGCCCCAAACCCGCAGCCGATGGCCTTAATTAAGGCTTGTTTTCAATGTTTACGATTCTTTAAACGACTCCCTTGGCAAGAAGAAATCCTTATTTTTAACGTGCTGGAAAATAGGGCAGGGTGGAACAGAAGTCAGTGAGATTTCTAGCACCAGGCTCAGCTCAATTCCCCCATCTGTGGTATCATTTATGTACATGAGCAAACAGTTCTCCTCACAAACCACGGCGTGCTCACTTCTGTCACACGCCGTTAGGAGCGCTCCGGACGACGGTCTAATTATCGCGCTGCACACAAAGGGAGGGAAAAGCTGGGCCGTAAAACTGAGCCGTTTCTATTTAAACGTTTAAGGCGCATGTGGAACATTTACAAATAAATCCCACCCCCCCAAAAAAAAAAACCTCAACGTGAGTGTTCAGGGCTTATAGCATCTCGTGCAGGGAAATACTGTCATCAGTGCTCATCTCCACATGATGGTTAGACCTCCCTCCCCTCCCCTCTCCTTGTCCCCTCCTCCTCCCCTCCCTTCCCATTGCGGTTCAAACACTTCCTCCTGCCTTTCATCTCTCTCTTTGTTTGTTGTTTTCTTTCTCTCCCCCCCCCTTTACTTTTATTCTCCAGCTCAAAGGACACACACACACACACACACACACACACACGCCCACACACACTCAAAACACTTGTTTATTTGTGCTCATCTGAAATGTTTGCCGACCTGCCGCCTGTTCTTCTCGAGCGCAAACAGTCGCGTGCTTCTCCAGCCAGCACTTGACACACGCATAACAACCTTCTCCTCGAGATCCCGCCCCCCACAGGACAGACGCACCAATCAACTACGGCTGCAGTGTGGAAAAAAAAAAAAAGCAGCCAATGATTGCTTTTAGCCTTTCATGACCTTTGTTTACAAACCAGTCACAGAAGCTCACCCTGCCCCACTGAAGAATTCCATCCCAGACACCATATGAACTCTCATCCACCCACAGCCACCTTTGACCTCTGCCCTTGCTCCACCTCTTGCCGTAATCTGCGACTAATTTAACTCCATCATCAGATTTTCTCCCATTCGTTCTCAGTCGTTAAGTGCAGGTCTTGATGTCATTTTGTATACTCTACCCCAAAGGGGGGGGGCTGCTCTCACCGATAGCTTTGATCTCACCCCCCGACAACCAGAAACAGGACCGAGGTGCACCACCCGGCCCTAATTACCCAGCCCATGGCTTATCAATATTCACCTCTCCGTTATCTCTACATACAATATCCTCCAACAGGGAAGATTGATGTCAAAGACATTCACATCAAAGGCGGCCACTTGCCTCATCAGCACTCTAGAGGGCGCCGTTGCCACCTCCTCTGGCCGCGCCTGAATCGGCGCTCCACGCCTTTTGACTTGTCCTGCCTCGCGCTGACCTTAAAGCAAGTTTGCCGTGTCCAAACGGCTCAACCCCCCCCCCCCCCACCTCCACAAGCCACTTTCGCACTCCTGGTGCTCCTGGGCCTCCGTGAATCACACCTTCCCTTGCGCCGTTTAGGCTGAGTCACATTTCGAAAGGAAGCTAAAGGCAACAATACCCGAGGGGTCGTGTTCACCTTTAACACGGTAAAACAGAACAGCAGACCTGCAGCTTTACAGTCTGTCCATATACACAGAGGTGCACGGGTCTACTCAAGGATAAGCATTTGCTTTCTTATAGATGGAATTCAGGTCACGGAGAGCTTGCTCTTTGTATCGGAGCTGTTTGTTAGACCAGAGAAAATATGAGAAGGGTCTGAGGTGTGCACTAAATACCTGAAAACCTTTGGCTCCGTCCAATCAGATCGTTCCAAAGGCTGTTAGAAGGCTGGTCTTGGCAGCACTGATGTCACTGAAGCCTCCGATATGCAAATGAGTGCACAAACAAATCAGAATTTGTGTGTGTGCATACATGTGTGTGTGTGTGTGTGTGTGTGTGTGTGTGTGTATGTCTGTGTGCTGACTCATCTGGAGGAGAATTCTGTGGGTGATGAGATAAATCCCAGCTTTCATATGAGCCAAGTTCAGATATTCTTTGTCAGAATAATACAGGCCAATGTTTAATCATTTCACAGCAAGATTCACCATTGCACTTTTTAAAGAGGCATTTTGCTATTCTAGGCATATCACAATTACATTACAGTAATCATGTAATTGAAATACAGTAGTATTTTAATTACAGTACAGTAATCATGTAATTGAAATACAGTAGTATTTTAATTACAGTACAGTAATCATGTAATTGTAATACAGTAGTAATTTAATTGTTAATACAGCATTATGCCTTTATTTCTTGCTGCTCTTAATTACTAGGCAGAAATGACCTTTTTTGCTTAATTATAAAATGCCAACATTTAAATCTTTTGGGTTTTCTTTATGGCTTAAAAGTAATTAAATTCAGTAAAAGCACTGTTTATTATACGGTTGAGGATTTTGAACAACTGCTCTGAACGTTCATCACGACGATGAATCGACATAAATCCACAAAGAATCGACACAAATCCACCCGAATCCACACAAATTCACAACGAATCCATAACGAATCCACACGAATCCCCAATGAATCCACACGAATCCACAACGAATTCACATGAATCAATAGGAATCCACACGATTCCACAATGAATCCACGTGAATCCGACCATGTGGCAAATCCCCGGCATTTGGGAATGCGAGGACACACCCGCGACACCTCCCGCGACACCTCCCGCAACACCTCGGAAACATCTCGGCCTTCCGGCATTTTCCTCGCCACACACAGCATGGATGCTAAAGAAGAGCGGGGCCATTCTGGAACCTTTTGGAATACGGGGTGGCTCAACGCAATCCGGGGAAGCCAGATTGGGGGGGGGGGTCGAAGGAAGCATATGTGTGTGCCTTCGATAAGCAAATTGCATTTTCGTTCGACGTGGAGGTTTGTGCGCGAAAGGGCGCCTGTTGGCGGGGTTCTGTCCAGAACAGGATTGGATTCTGCGTGGTTCATTGGTTTTTCCCCCGTCTTCATCCTCTTCCCTATCAGCTGGGAAACAAGGTTTACTTCCCACCAGTCATTTCTCATATCTCACACCTGATCTTACACAGGGCCAGTCTCTCTTTCTCTCTGTCTCTCTTTCTCTCTCTGTCTGTCTACTTTGTCTCACTTTGGTTTTCTTTGCATGTCTTCCTGTCCCTCTACCAATCTTGGTCTCCACCTCTTTGATGATGATGATGATGATGATGATGATGGCGATGATGATGACCTCTCCGGGGCTGTGATTGTGGCTCAGACACGCCACGGGGATCTGCTGTTGCCAGGCAACCAGGTGAGCGCCGAGGTCAGGTGGTCATGTGTTCCATTCTTCCCACACCGGTGCTGTGGGAACCACGGAAACAGCAACTGCTGATGCCAGCATCCCCACTGCCTGAGACGAACATGTATCGAACCTTTCCAGAAAGGCCACACTGGATCACCTCTAAACTCCTACAAACAATCAATCAACCTTCCGATTTTCATGTGTGCAAAGCCAGTGGGTCTTATTAGTCATGGGTCATCCAGATCTCAAACTGCTTTGTTTACATACATTACATTACATGAAAACAGTTCCCTGTTCACCAAAAACAATGGACTACTATAGCTTGGTGAGCGCTTGTTCAAATTTATATCATATGTATCTCTTCAGTTTATTTTTACTATTATTATCATTATTTGTTTTGGTACGTTAGAGATACAGGTATCAGGTTCCACTGATGTTGGCCTGGAACGATGTTTTGGTTCCTGCTCCAGCAACGAGAATCAATATTTTCGAATGGGATGAGAGGCTAAAAGCTGCCAAGTCTTGAGGACGAGGTAACGCGATTAAAACGAGCTTCAGTTAGGACACCTCCTCGTCTTTGTCTCCACCCCCCCTCCACTCCATTACACCCATGGTGTACTGCTGCCCCACTGAGAGGTCCTGACAAATGGAAAACAGAGTGAAGCTGTTATCCAAAGGCATGCCCCCCCTCCCCCCCACTGTGAAGACTACCCCACTTCCATCCCGTTTCCTCTCTCTCCTTTCTTCTCTCTCTCTATTCCCACCTTTCCCTTTCTCTCTGTCCTCAGGTGACCTCAAGTGAAGTTTTGACCTCAGGTGACCTCAGGTCGACAAAGCATGCCAGCTGTGGAATGGGGGGCGTGCGAGTGCCTGGAACCCATCTCCAGCAGCCACGGTATCCACCCTTGGCTGAACTGCTTCCGGAAACGTCCGCACACGAATATCTGAAACGGATGCCACCCTGACCGCCGTCCGAGGAGGTGCGCTTCCCTCACGAGAAAGGGTTAAACACGGCTCACCTGCTTCCCTCCGCACTCTAGTCGCTAAACCCTGCCGCTAAACCCTCGCACGTAACTGGCCAACGCTTCCATACTCCTGCTTTCGATTAACGTGCGGAGGCGGAGCCTGCTGCGGGCGTGCGGCGGGCCCGAACTTCCTCGCCAAACCGTCGAATCGAGCCGCGAGGCTTCAGCGGCAAAATGAAGAAAGGCCTTAAATCAACGAGAGGTCTGGCGGGCCGCTTTTGGGGAGCACTGCCAGGATGTTGAGGTTTCCGACCACGTGATGACATGGTGCTCTCTGAGAACTTAGAAGAACGTTGGAGCTGCAGCGCCTTCTGAAGACTAAAACCATAGCTTTTCAGGATGTTCTAAAAACAACCAAAACAAAATTGCACAAATAATAGGTGTACAGATGTTCAGTGTCCCATAATAAAAGCCGTTTGCTTTTACTATTAGCACTGGCCTGTAGAGACACTTAATACGATACAGTCCATTATTTTTCTTACAGCTGAAGCAGGGATGTGGTGAATTGCAGGTCACAGACATTATAGATAAGCAGGTGGTATTTGGTCATGACAGTATCGTATAAGGAAGGGGCATCTTAAGGCTGAAATACCCCACAAGATCATCACCTTGCACCCTCTTGCACCAGGACACCACCTGTTCAACCCGCCCAGGAAACTGGTTCTGGAGCTGACACTTTGTGATTCTGAGCAGGAAACCCTAAACCAGTTCGGCACTAACAGTGTTTTTTTTTTTTTCGTTTGAGTGTGTGCCAGGTGAACTGAAACAGCAATTCTGTGCAATTTGCCTGACAAACGGTTTACACTGACCATGACATCTTACAGCACTGTTTGGGAGCGTTCCTTTCACAGCACGCGCCGGGCCTGCAACTACCAAACGAAATGGAAACAGATAATGTTTTTGTTTTACACCATATGAGAGAGCGTGGCCAGCATAGCGAAGAGAGCATCATGGTGGATTATCTCCACCTCTCGCCTGCCACCAATCTCAGCACATCTGTCTTTGATTCCAAGAGAGCTCTGGAGGCAAAGGGCTAGTTACATATGGCATTGTGTGTGTGTGTGTGTGTGTGTGTGTGTGTGTGTGTGTTGGGTGTGTGTGTGTGTGTGTGTGTGTGTGTGTGTGTGTGTGTGTGTGTGTTGGGTGTGGGGAGAGTGTGGAGATCTAAATTACAGTTTGCAAAAGCAGAAAATGATGGAGCGGACAGCAGTAATCTCAGAGGAGAGCAATCCACTGATCATGGACCAACTCCACTACCTCACACACTTAAATAGACACACACACTCACACACGCACACACACACACACACACACGGTAACAAATAAACAATCAAACAAACAAAAAAGCGGAACACACTTACACAGTGACACTCTAACCCTAGATGTTGAAACATTTCAGCTGAGTCATGATCAGATTTTGGGTTTCGCAGACACACAAACACAGTCGTGGAATTCAGAGGACTCATTCCATCCATGGCGCTGAGCAGAGGACCGTCTGGAATGCAGTTTTATGGAGGACACACACACATCCGTCCGGCACTGCTCTCTGTGTGCCAGTCTACGGAGGACACGCACACCTCTGTATTACCAGTCTATGGAGGACACACACACCTCTGTATTACCAGTTTACGGTGGACACACACTTCTGTATTACCAGTCTACGGAGGGCACACACACCTCTGTATTACCAGTCTACGGAGGGCACTGAAAGCCCGTTATTTCACAGCTTCCATTATGCCCTCGGCAGTCACGTGAACTTCGCCCGCTGCCGGGCGAATCTGTGAAATAAATGAGGCACTAATCAGAACGGCTGGAAACAGAGGCACCGCTGGGTGGACGGGGAGAGGGGTAATGAGAGGACCGCCAAAAAGCTCTGAGTATCAGCTCCATTAGCTGTTAAACAGACAGGGAGAGCTGCTCAGCTATTGTGTGCTAACCGTTACGGCACTGTGGGTGAGGTGAAGGTTACCGTGTGAAACCCCTTCAGATCCGTCCGCTGGGGGTTTAGTGGGGGCGTTTAATAAAGACGCGTTCTGGAGAAAACACGAGGGCCGCGAGATGGAAAATGCACACACTCAGCAGGGCGTAATCCCTCAGCAGAACGTTCCCAAGCGTGTGTCCCAAAAAACGTGTGTGTGTGTGTGTGTGTGTGTGTGTGTGTGTGTGAGTTGTGTGTGTGTGTGTGTGTGCTTGTGTTTGTGAGTTGTGTGTTTGAGTGTGTGTGTGTGTGTGTGTGTTCTGAGGTGTGGCTCACTTACCCCATAGGTGCAGTGCAGGATCCGTTGAGAGACGTTGAGATCGAGTAGATTTGCCAACCGTGAGCAAGAGGGCAGGTGGGACACACACATACACACACACGTTTTTTTAAAAGTAAAGTTTTTAAAGTGGGAGGGGTGGAGGGAGGGGTTCTCTAACAGGATGTTCGCAGTTACCAGCCCTACAAGTCATTAACACACACAGCCCCCCTGACAGAGATGGGCTTTAAGCACACACACGCACACACACACACACACACACACACACACACGTCTGAGCTGTGGGTGAAACAGGGATGTGTCCTCATTCAAAATCAAGCCTTAAATGATATCTCTATATAATAATAACAGTTATACAGTGATAATAATATACACACACACACGTGGTTTATGACGGCCATCAGATTAGCACTTTGTTTTGCCGTACACGGACGCGTGCCAGGCCACGCTAGCCTGGGTCATTATTTAAAAAAGAGCAGACCGCCCTCCTGTGACTGGAGCAGAGCTAGAGCCAGCCAGAGAGTCACGAGTCGGAGTCTGAAGGTGAGGGAAATGCAGAAGAAAGGCCAAGATACCTAAATGAGTAATTAGCAGCACAACCCATCACCGAGGGGCTCACACACAGGTCTGTGTGAGTGTGTGTGTGTGTGTGCGCTCTGGCTCTGAAACACAGCACTTTTTTTTTTTTTTTTTTTTGGCGGGAGGATCCATGGCGACTGCATATGGAACGGAGTTGATGTCACCATCCGTTCTCTCTGGGGCCTTTCATAGTTTTGATTCAGATTTAGAACTCATCTGACAAATGAGCAGTGGTGCTTGGCACGCGTAGTGTTTGTGTGTGTGTGTGTGTGTGTGTGTGTGTGTGTGTGCGCTCTGCATGCCCAAGCCTACCTCTTCTTCTCTGACTTCTCCAGTAAGAGCCCAGTCACAGCTGCATGCCTGTCATCCGCGGGGGCGTCTCAGGCTCCGCCCCCTGCCTGCCTGCAGGCTCCGCCCCGTTTCACAACTCCAGCCGTGTGTTTTTGGAGTATAAGACATGATGTTAATGTCTATTTTGTTGTTTGTTTTTGAAGCCTAGGAGAGACATTGTTTGATTAAATGGTTTCATTTCTTGGTGTGTGTGTGTGTGGGTAGTTTCATACATTTTTTATTACCGAATGTGTGATATGACCCCTGAAAGTATTTCACTTGATAAGCAAGATAAATATTCAGCAAAAGGTTGTTTACCCAGCCCAGTTATACTGCATTTTTTAGTGTATCAAGTTTTTTCCGTTTCCACATACGTACTGTCAGAACACTTACCCTTTATTTCTCTATTTTCCGGTCGACTGTTACGATGTCATGTGCGATTTGTAAAACAAATCTTTTCTGCAGGATCTGGCGCACATGTGGACGTTCAACTTTCAAACAGGAACGGAAGGGAGGAGTAGAATAAAAACCATTGAAGTTCCCCACACAGGGGCTGTCTGACAAAAACAATACGAGTGAATGATTGTGCCATCAAGCCCCGCGGACATTAAAGATTCATCTGTCACAGCTCCGCCGTTTGGGAAAATTACGAGAATCTGGAAGCTATTGGACGCACAGCTGTGAAGAGAGCGGGTCAGAACCGGGGCGCCCAAATAAATCAGCCGTCAAAGGATCATTATAGCCCAATAATCCCATTAAAGGCACGAGGTGCCCACAGGAACCCGCGCCAGCCGCGGCTCGGCTCAGCGGTTCCCGCTCTTCCAGCTCCGCGCGCACTCCCTGCTGTTCCAGCACCGCGGGCACGCGGTGCTCTTCCAGCCCTGTGCGCACACCCCGCTCTACCAGCTCCACGTGCATGCCAGGCTCTTCCAGCTCTGTGCTCGCACCCTGCTCTTCCAGCTCCGCACGCTCTCCCCGCTCTTCCAGCTCCGCGCGCACTCCCCGCTCTTCCATCTCTGCGTGCCCTCCCCGCTCTTCCATCTCTGCGCGCACTCCCCGCTCTTCCAGCTGGCGCTGCGACAGCAGGAGTTGACAGGAGATGATGTGAGTGAGAAAGGCGGTCCCATCCCACACTCACAATGATTCACACACACACACACAAACAGAGAACACACACACACAGTGAACACACATAAATGCGCACACAGTCACATACACGCATACATATGCACTTACGCGCACACCCACACCCAAACACACACACACACATACACACACACGTATATATACAACCCAATACAAAAAAACTGGCCAATCAGCTCTTTAGACTGAGGTACTCACTCTTCCACGAGCAAATACATACCACAGGAACCAATCCAGAGGCGTGGATTATTAAGTCCAATCCTTTTATACCGTGGCCCCTCCCCCGGCCCTGCGCACACGGCTCCCAGGAAGGAGGACGCCTGATCGTTATCTCACCCGCTCCGGCAGGGAGCTGGGTTTGGCGAGCCACCCGTGTAGCAGCTCTCCAGGGCCGAGAGCTGGGAGTTAATGGCCGCGCGTTCCGTGCAGTCGGAGGGACGAAACTCGCCGATCGACGCGCGGCGCCGAAGTTCCTGCATTTTTATTCAGATCTTAGAGTCACTTAAAGTGCAAAAACATGCCGAGCCAAGAAGCCCCAGCTCTCATCACCTCCGATTATTTATGGAGTTTGTGCACATCTTTTCATAGGCTGGCCATTAATGAAGGAGCTTATTAAACCCATAAATATGTCCGAATGTCGTTAGCAGGGCGGGGCCTGGTTGCCGTGACGTCTGGCTCTCTGTTTTCTCTGTCTCCGCGGTGATGTCAGCCCTACGCGGCCTTTCATGACGAGTCTCTCGGGTCGGTTTGGATCGTTTAACGGGAAACAGTGTGGGTATCAGTAGGCCCACTTAGTCATGGAGGACAGGCCCATTTCCACAGTGCTGAGGATCAAGCGAAGTTCTTTCAAAGGGAAAGTCTTTCTATCTCTCTCAACTTTGTGAGCTCTGAGCTGGGTTGCAGCATATGTGTGTGTGTGGGGGGGGGTGGGGGGGGGGCGCCTGGGTGGGGGTGTGTAGCTGTAGCCGGCTGGCAGTGATGGGGTCTCCGCCTTCAATGAGACCAATTTAGATGAATAATGGTGGCTTTTCTATGTTTGGAACCTGCCCAGCAGATCTCTCATACATCAGGGATGTAGTGACTTTCTTTCTTTCACTGTCTCTCATTCTATCTTTCCTCCCTGTCAGTCTCTCCCTCTCCCTCTCTCATCCCCTCCCTCTTTCTCCTGCTTTCTCTCTCCCCTTCTCTTCCTCCCTCTCTCTCCTTCTCCCTCTGATCCTCCTTTGCATCTCAATTGCTGCATTACATGTCTTTCTTCGTTGGATTTCATTGGTCCTCCTCTCTTCTCCTCCCCTCCCCTCCCCTCCCCCTGAAGAGCTTGTCCTATCTACCCTCTTCCTCAAAAGAATGTTCAGCAGACAACCTCAACCTACCAACATCTCTGAAGAACATTGATGGGAAGAGTATTTAAACATTGTGAAGGGTTCTCTAACCACACTGATCCAGGGTCAGCTCGTGACCTTTATTTAGTGGGCTCTTTGTGTTGGTTGTACATGCTTCAGGTTCAAAAACGCCACTTGGATTTGCGAGCCCACCTGCCAAATCTAACGGCAGTGCGAGAGAGGTCTCGGTCCATATGGGGCTGAGCGTGTGATTACCTCGGTTTTCGTGCCCTACAGTCTGTCAGTAATTACCACGAGTATGCACCAAGCTCGGGTCCATAAGCATGCCATATTCTGTTTCACTGCAGTATGGGAACCACGGAGAGATTGTTCTGTTTGAGCCACTGGGGAAGGAGAGAGGGAAAAGGGGAGAGAGAGAGAGAGAGAGAGAGAGAAAGAGTAGACTTTAGTGCCTAGCGTTCCACATACCGCTCTGATGGGAGACTTTGTAAACAAACCCCTGTGTGAGTGAGCAAATGGGCCTCGCTCCAAAAGACTGGCCTGCACACCCGGTGGGGGGGGGGTGGGGGGTGGAGAGGGCTTTTGGTGGAGGGTGGGAAGAGGGTGGTGTGAGAGGCGCTAGGGTGGAGGGCGATGGGGGTGAGGGTTGGTTTGGTGGAGCTGTGGGGTGTCCCCTCAACACTCAACATTGTATTGGCTCCAATCGGCAGAGACAATCAAGCGTGAGATTTGGCTTGGGGCAGGAAGGAGAGACTCAGGGGCAGATTAGCTCCGGATCTGGAACCCGGAGCACGAGTTTCTGGATGGATAAGTGCGGGTATGACGGAGCAACACCACCCACATGGCTTTGGTTTCTGCTCCTTCCGTGGAAATGCATTAAACAGTCCATTTCCAACCTCAAACACACATATAAGGAAACGAGTCTGTCCACCTATTACACTTATTACACGCTACCACGGGTAAACCGGAGAAACGTTGAACCCAACGCAGGTCCTGGACGCGTGATCTTCGGGCTGCGTGGCCTTGGAATCAGAACCGGCCTCCGGAAAAGGGCAGCAGACTGGAAGGTGGGGCAGGTCTGTGTGTCGTGTCACAGTGGTCCTATAGACTGGCAAAGGCACAGTGCGCGGAGACAAAGATGTTCATGCTAACGAAGAGCCCGCGCTCCCTCTCCCCGCTCCTCCTGTGGCGGGGGGGAGAAAGAAAGCTTTTATCCCACCCATTCTCCTTTATCAGCCGCTTTCTCTACATCTATGCAAAACCAACAGCAGAGCACCTCTCGCGTGTGTGCGTGAGTGTGTGTGTGTGTGTGTGTGTGTGTGTGTGTGACACTGATTTGCTGTTTCTCTTTACTCACTCTCTCTCTCGCTCTCTCTCTCTCTCTGTCTGAGAGGTAGGGGTGCTTCAGGTGGATAATGACAGTGTCCTTCAGAAACACAAAGGCTCTCCATATGAACTAATTTCCCACCATTCCAACCCCAGACAGCCCTGAATGAGCTGCAGCTCTTACCAGCATCCACCCCCCCCCACCACCACCACCACCCCAAAACACTCGCGTTAAAGTAGCCTCATCTGGCTGTGAATGGATTAAGAGAATAAAATGCTTCACAGAATAGGTTTGTACATGAAAGATCGGTGTTATTGAACATCTAACAGTATCAAAAGCATTTACATAATCTCCAGCGCGGAGGGAGGGAGGGAGCGATATCTTTTGAGGCTTGTAGTGGTTATGTATGTAATTATCAGTCTATTTTTCCAGTGGTTATGCTTTATGTTTGTGTTGTAAGGTATTCAAAACACAATAATTGTGCACAGATACCAGATTTCACAAGTGACTGACAGTGCAGATCAGTGTGACCATCAGAAACCTCAGATCCAAACAGAGGCATCAAAATACACACACACACACACACACACACACAGCCTGTGCTCCAATCATACACACATAATTCAGTAGTAAAGAAAGTGTCCTTTTAACACGCGCATCTATCTGACATACGAAGCGGCACAACCTCCTCGCGAATTTGTGCGCATGCACACACACGCACACATGCGCACACACACACACACACGCACATACATACACGCACAGACAATTTTGTCTGCTACTGACAGACACCGTAATCAGCTATTAGTGTTGTCTGTAGTTTGAAGCTCTCTCCAAGCAAAAGAGAAGTGAGAGAGAGAGAGAGAGAGAGAGAGAGAGAGAGACAGTGATAGATAGAGGCATACAGAGATGATTAAAGCTCTTGGCACAGTGTGCATATCCACTTTATTAATTGCCTCTACATTTGCCCAGTGCATTAAGAGTGTTAGCACTCTTTTAGCTCAGTAGGATCATGCAGTGAAAGAGGAACGGAAGAGGTATGAAGGGCTGCAGAAGGGGTTGGGAT
>JAOXYF010000016.1:10151106-10173006 GCA_028565775.1 Sternarchorhynchus goeldii
CCCAAACCGCTCCCCTTCCCACTCAAACATACAGAGGGCATCATCTCAGAGCAGCAGATATGCCCTCTTCTGTCTTCTCTCTTTATCCTACACCTTCTCTCTCTCTCTCTCTTACTCTCTTGCTCTCTCTACCTCTCATATCTCTTCCTCAATCTGTGTTACTTCCACTTTCATTCAAATTTCCAAATTTTCTTTTGCGTTTTGGGCATCGCTGACTCCAAACTTGCTGATGCTGTCGGACGACCTGACTAGAGGACGCGCCTTGCCTCGTCAAGACAGCGGCGCGTTGCCGTGGCGAATGGGGACGGACGTCAGGAGCCGCGTGATTGACTCGGGTGGCCGGCGGCTGGTTCAGCCTGGAGAGTGGCGGTTCCAACAGACCAACACCAAAAGTGCCACAGCGACCGTCGTTGTGCCCGGGTGTTGGCTCCAGTGCCCCTGCTCCCACGCACTTGCCCCACAGTGTCCCCATGAAAACACACCAGTGGCTTCAACTCTGCACCATTCATGCCTGCCGCTTCCCTCTTGTTGCGATTGATTTTTTCCCCCATCATGCTTTTCTCTCTCGCCAGCGGTGGACAATGGCAAAAAAAAACATGGATCTCTCTCTCTCTCTCTCTCTTTCTCTTTTCCTCTCTCTGTCTCACACGCAGTCGGTGGACAGTCCTCTGGATCGATTTGAGTGAGCAGTGTTTTATTTTGGCGAGGCATCAGCGGCGACTCACGGCATCAAAAACCTCGCAGGACTCTTTCATGCCGACGCAGGAGCTGTGTGTTAGTGACTGAGGTTTGGGCTGCTCTGGCTGGGCATGTGTGTGTAAATGGGTGTGTGTGTGTGTGTAGGCAGATAAAGGGCACATCTCAGTAGGATGAAGAGGTGCAGTGGAGAGTGAACACCAGGCACTTACAGCACTATCACAGAGTGTTAGAGAGATGAGACTCTCAGACAATGCACTAGCTGAACTTGTGTGCACAACACACATCCCTGCCCACACACATACACACACACACACACACACACATCCACCACCCATCCATACACACACACATACACACTGCCACCCTTACAAACACCCACCCACACGCACACACACACACACACTCACCCACAAACAGGCAGATGCTTCCCTACACACACACCAATAACAGCCAACTACTGGCTATAAGTCACATTCATTTGTCCCTAATTTTGATGTCTTGGAGTTGTAGCAGTCATGGAAGATTGAACTGATACAGCATTTATTAAGTCTGTACCAGCACATTGTCAATTATTCAAAAGGAGAATTGCAAGAGAATTGAATGTAAACAGTAAAACATATTACAAGAGTAACTTCAAATCTCCAAATATAAAATTCAGGTTTATGCTTTGGCACTTTATACACAATATCTGACAAGGTAGACAAAAACACACACAGATGCCTGCGCATCCCTAGTGTGATTCCAGAAGAGGTAAACAAAGCACGTGAAGTGTTCGTTCGAATCAGGAACCACTTGACAAAAAGAGGAAACGAAGGTTGAGTTTCGGTTGAGTTTCGGTTCAGCAGCTCATGGTTCCACATACTAGCCTAAGGATTCCAAATTTCGCTGTCACCGGAGGCACATACCACTCAAACAAACAAACAAGTTTAAAGATTTTAACATTCTTGTGGAATTTTATGGCCGACAGCAGCTATTCGAATGTGGTTTTGTAATCGACACAAGAAGGAACTGTTGGAACAAGACGTCTGGGCATGGGTACGAGCACATCCCAGTGTTGATAAAGACATACTGTGAAGAAAAGGCACAAAGGGGGAGTGGAAGGTTTTCGGCCGTGTGGAGGGAGTCCTCGCTTTCTTCACTGGCTTACAATCCCTTGCTCCTTTGGTTACAGTGCTGGATGGAGCTGTCTGTGTGTGTGTGTGTGTGTGTGTACGCGCGCGCGTGTTTGTGTTGGGTGGGGGGGGTTACTACCCACTGAGACTCTGAGATCTGAGAGAACCAAGTCTGACCCACTTTACTGAGGACTGAGAAAACGAAAGGAGGGGTGAGAGAAGGAGAGAGAGAAAAAGGGAGGGAGAGAGAGAGAGTAACGGGACAAATAAAAGATGGAGCTAGAAAGAGAGGCGCAGAAGGGGTCTTGAAACCATGTGCAGTCACCTCACACAAGCACGCAGTTCTTTGAAGATCAATCAGCTACTAACCGCACGCACGCAGGCACGCACGCGCGCCCTCTCTGACAGACGCACGCAAACACACGCGCGGTTTACTCACGCACAAACCGCTACGGCTCGGCATAATCAAAACAGAAAAGCAGTGACCGAGGAGATGCGAGGAGAGCCTTGGGGGCGGTATGACGGACGGCCCGAACGGAGCAGCGTGGAGAACGCGAACGGGAGACTTCGCGCGTCTCCCGTCGACACGTACGATCGGGGGACAACCCTCGTAATGCTCAAGTGTTAAATTTTTCAGTTTGCTCAGATGTCTCCGAACTGAAGTGGTATTATAATTAAGACGTTTCTTTGTCTTGCCATGTCATTGCGAAGCTTTGTCTGACTCAAGCAAGAGATCCTCTCTCAGTAAGATATAAGCCGATCTCATGGCGCCACCCAGTGGTGCAGAAAAGTAATTCATCGTTTTCAATTCAGTAATTCTGCTAACAAGACCTCATTTATACCCACTGAAATTTTAATACATTATAGGGTGTCCTCTTAAGATTCTAAATAGAATACATCCTTGTTCAAATTCTAATTGAAGATTTGCTGAAGACAAAGAATATGAAATAAACTAAAATGTGTCAGCATTCATACAAACTTTATAAGCCTCTGTGTCTATTATTCCTGTATTCCTAAAGGAATATCAGAGTCAAATTTAATTAAACCAAACTTCTTCTGGGCTCCTGTGCATAAAGCAAAGACTCCTACATTAAAGAAACACAAGGTTGCTTCTATCTGGACCAGAATATCTTCATCCACCACACCACACCACACCACCTTCCAATCACTTCCCCCTCAAAGATACTTCTCGTCTCGTCTCATCTCATCTCGTCTCTTCTTGTCTCGTCTCTCTTCTCCTCAGGCTTGTGTGGCTCACATGATCCCAGAGAGGCTGCGAGTTGATTTGTGAGGCTAGAAAGGCCACCTACTCCCTTCCTGCAGGCGAGGAAACACTGGATGTGAGACTACAGTGACAGAAGGCAAATGTATGAACTCCACAGAGCGGCTCAACAGCTGGCCAGAGATGTTCGCGCTAAACTTCATGCTTCAGAACTAGTAGATCAGCACTGGTAGATCAACCCTAACTCTAATCATAACACTAACTTTTCAGGATTGTGTGCGGTCTGTGTGTGCTTCGCTGTGTTAATGTTTGTTTCGTTGTCGTTATCCGTTTCACCGGTGTCTTGTCTAACGTAAGTGTAGGAGAACCATTTAACCGTTCCCGTGCCTGGCTTCCTGATGTGCTTCGTTCGCGGAGCTCTCTCGCTACACCTACAAATTTCAGAATATATTCTCATCCTTTCTCTTCATCTAAGTCCTTCTGATTTATAACTAAAAAAAAAAAAACCAAAAATAGCCAAAATGAAAAGGTCCGAGAATGAATTAGCCTTCAAAATATCTCCAAAAACTATGACAATAAAGTAGCATTTCCTTCATTAGACCACCAAGATAAGAGAGAAGCATAAATATTTTATGTAAATTCATATTACTGATAGTCAAGTCACTGATGGATTTCTCTGATGGGTTTTCTTATAAATGAAAAATAAATTCATTACTTAGGAGAGCACCCATCGACTTCAGTGTTAATGTCCTAGGGTTGTCGCAAATCCCATAGCATTACCCTTAGTGAGCAGGAATGAGATGAAGTGTGGGCCTAATGCCTCGGCCGAGAACTTCAGATTTAAAACTGGTCAACGAATCAAGCACTGGTCCATTAGACTGGCAGGTGTTTCTTTATCCTCCGGTAAATGCACTTTCACTGGGACTATAGCAACTGTTATGAACAATAAATAAACAGTTTTCGGGTGGTCGTATTACTCGGTCTCTGAGATATGCACAAGCACTGAAAATGTGCTTTTTTTTAAAGGGGTTTGTGTTGTTGCTATGCTCGTGTGATGAAAGCGTTCGTACTTCCCTGTTGCGTTTAGCACAGCTGGTTAATAGAGACGAGGGGAGTAACGTGATTGGCTGAGAAAATGCAAATTATCTTCACAATAATGCCTTATAGCGAGTGTATTTTGGAATGCCTTATAGCGAATATGTCCGATTGGTATTAACACTTGACATTGCTCTTTGCTTTATGGAAGCAGCGCCTGTATTGCACAGAACTGTACGCGTCTTCTTACAGAGCAGACGTGGATTAACGGGTTTGCCAAAATCTGGATATCACCCGCCATTTAGTAAGAACATTTGACCTTAAACACGTCATACAGGAGACCTGCAAAGCGGAATAAAACAGAGCTTCAAATTCTGAGACTGCTTGCATGAGCTGTTGACCTCATACACACAGCCTGACAATCTCAGGCGTTTAAAATATCCTGAACTATCGGCTTTGCTACTTACTTAAATGTTACTGCTGAGAGAAAAAAAACGCATAAATAAGCAGTTCACAGACGAAGACTGAAATACATTCCCTTGGACTATACACAGCAATTAGCCTACAAACTAAGCTCCAAGTGTGTCATTCACCACTGTCTGCATGTCTGTCCCTGAAGTGACCTATATCCTGGGAGAAGGGTTTAGTTAGGAGAAGAATCTTCAGAAGGGACATATTTGCCTTTGGCAGGAAGAGTACCAAGCTAAAGCTATTTTCTTGATGATTTATTAAACAAACCTGATTATATATTTAAAGAGTGCAAGCTAGTCTCTCTCTCTCTCTCTCTCTCTCTCTCTCTCTCTCCCTCTCTCTCTCTCTCTCTGCTGCCCTTCATATATATATATATATATATATGATGGATAGATGGATATATATATATATATGAAGGACTGAACATCTTGTTTCCTTGGTGTACTACATGGTGTACTAGATACCATCTCGTTCTTGCTGTATATATATCAGCTATATAGTCACAATATTAAAACCAATGACATGTGAAGTGCATAACATTAATTATCTTGTTACAAAAGAACCTGTCAAGGGGAGCGATATATTAAGCAGCGAGTGAGCATTCGGCTCTTGAAGGTGATGTGTCGGAAAGATAAGGTAAAGACCTTAGAAGGGCCAAACTGTGATGGCTAAATGACTGGGTCAAGACATCTCCAAAACATCAGGTCTTATGGGTCATTCCCATTACACAGAGGTTAGTACCTACAAGCAAGGATGAGGCTGCCGGGACTGTTGAACCATAGGATAATGTTTCCACAGTGCAGAGGCCTGGGAGTGTGAGGGCGCAGTGTGGCGCTTTCACTGTTCCCAGGGCTGAGTTCTTCTGCACTAACACCGATAATGTCATTCCTGTTGGATCTGCTGGAGCCGGTCCTCCAGTTTAGGGGTCACAGCCCCGTTTGGCCCCGTCACTGGGACAACTTTGTTGTTAACCAACAATTTATTCCTATTTTTTCTGTCTCTAATGCAACTGCAGCATCTATTACCACTGCAGTTTTCTGCATCTTACATACTGTCTTGATGTCCGGTTGATTCACCATCGCTTGTGTATGTGTTTGGATCCAGTGGTTCCACAGGACCTTAGTCTGTTTATTCTCCACCACTCTTACCATTTGGACTTGGGAGGCGTTCAGCTTCTCTGCCTTGTAATTGTGTTCCCTGCCAGCATGTTGCATCCTACCACTAGGTGCTGGATTATCCGTGATACACTCCTGCTTCAACCTAGTGATTAGAGACTCGGAGGTGTCCTTCAGTCCTGCCGGTTCCTTCTTGTATCTTTCGTCTGCTATCTGTTGGTGGTACATTTCACGGAGGAGCTTATTCATGCCGTCTCCCACCACATCCCACGTCTGTCTGAGGCTCTCCCTCATCAGGTCATCCTCGGGGGCCATCGCACAGATGTATTCATGGATGTCCCACCCACAGTGGTTCTTACACTTTGTAAGCCACTCCCCTTTGTAATCACTGTATCTAATGTATATGCAGGCCCCTCCCCCCCACCTTTCCCCTACACCTCCTTCTGGCTGGCTCCTACAGTCTACAGATGTTGGATCTTCGGTTTTCCTTGCGTTGTGAGAAGCTTTCTGTAGCTGCTAGGCCTTTTCTTGGACAGCGTATTGGACCAGCTGTGTATCTTATGACTGTCAAAGCTTTGTGGGTTTATGGGTTTAATATTATTCTTCCCATTCAACTGGCTCTTCAACCTGCCAAGTCCACATGGCTGCTACCATAGATGGACGAAGACAAAACACATGGTATTTTCTCATGAACATGATTACAACAGTGCACTAAAAAATGGGCTGTCCTTCCAGACACAGCAATAGTGTCATGCCCGACACCTCATCCCAGATACAACTGCTGCAAGCCCCCTGCCCTGCTGATCACTGGCAAATGATTTCCTATCTGTTACTTATTATCATAAACTACATAACTACCCGTTTCCCTTTGTTTCCCATTTGAACTTGGGCTTGTTCGTTTGAACCTTTATTAGTAAATTCCATGTGCACAGAGGTGTACGTCACACCACTGTGTATTACACAGAGCTGTACACGGCATCTCCATCCCAGTCTTTAGAAGGTAAATCTTCCAAGCACGTAGTACATTCCAGCCCCCGGCTTGACAAAGAGGCTAATTATGGACCTGTTCTAACTAATGCATGTCAGTGCTCAATTATTTCCATTAAGAGTCATTTCTGTATGCAAAGCAGAAGCACTGTGTAGTCAGGAAAGTTAGGAATCAATTCACAGTTCAATGGAAGTCAGGTAAATAGTAGTAACAGTATAGTACCATTATAACTTTATAATCTTTTTATCCATGGATGGATTTTTTAAGCTGCCCAATAATGATTTTTTTCTGCAGGGTCCCAACATTTTTAATGGTATCTAATGCAAAAATAGAGACCAGCTTGAGTCCATGCAAACTCATCCTAAAAGCTTATGTGGTGAAAGAACCCCCCTGTAGAAAGAACCCCCCCATAGAAAGAACCCCCCCCCGTAGAAAGATCCCCCCCCATAGAAAGTCAGTTCTCTCTGCAGCTAAAGTACAAGCAGAAACGAAAATGAAAAAGACCTCACAGAGGTTTGCGAATTTCAATGGCGGAATATGATGCCCTGTTCGGGACTTTTCTTCCTCCCACTCAGCAGGCCTCCGTCGTGCTCGGTGAAATGTAAAGAGGGCCACGCTGTCCTTTCTGGGGCCGTTTCACATCAGTTAGATGCGTTTGCCTCTCAGAGCCAAGGGGCGGAAACAGAATGGAGCAAAACTGATGAAGTGAAGAGTGTGGAACCACATAACAATGGGACCATATTACTCAGTTCCACGTTTGCCAAGATGTTAGAACCTACACTTGTGTCAGTAGAAGGGTTTCAAACTACACTACGTTCAGTAGAAAATACTACAAAGTCTTGGGCTATTAAACCTATGTAAATTCACACTGCAAGGCAGCCTATTTGTGTTATAATACAGAGGACCGAGGGAATGTTGAACAGTGAAACTCAGTTAATAACCAAACGTTTACACATGAAATTTGCATTGTAACTCCAACAGTGGGTCCTCAGCCAAACTTATTCTAGAAACATCTTAAAACTCAAACCTGCTGTAAAAGTTTAACCAGAAATATCAGTGTTAACCCATGGAAATTTCCCAGGATAAATCTATATGGCTGACTGAAACTCAATGAAATGCAATTATCACAAAGTCTCTAATTAATTTCATTCATTACAGATCAAAGTCCATTAAACGGACCTCATTAAACATGATATTTAAATCTGAGCTCCCATAATGACCTGTCCCATGTTTTAATTGAAAAGGAATCATTTGGATTATATAGTAAAACGAGTCAGTAAAACCAATCCAAACTGTGTGCTATAATATCTGTAACAGAACTCTAAAGGTAAACATGTAGTGTACTATGCTGCTATTTTTTACTACGGCCTAAAGCATTTTAGACTAATAACATTGTTTGTTATCTAATTACAAACAAACAGCCACTTCATTAATCTAGGAAGAATTTAAAAGTTAAAAGTTCTAGAAATATTTCTTGCAAGTTAAAGGAGTAAATGAGCCAAAATGCTAATTTGCATATAATGAATTAATAAGTAGGAAGCAATTCGATTATGCTAATTAGTCTCCACAGGTTCTCATTTGCTGCCACATTAGCTTGTTTGCTGATGTCATATTAGTGTTTTGCATTAAAGCATCTGCACAGGAGAGCCAGAAGATCCCCTGAAACCTGCAATGCCTTGTTAAAATGTCCAGGCAAGACACATTACAAACCACTAACATGCTTGTTGAGGGACCTCCAGTAATGAAGTCCTGTTTTAACGTCTCATTGCGTGTTTGCCTCATGAAACACACGTTGGAAACAAGACAGACGCCCCATCAGCACCATGTATTCAAATCATGTGAGCACAAGCTAAACGTACCTTCAGCTAGGCATCATGGGACATCACTTAGGCCAATACAACAGCTCTCTCATTGTGTCCGACTCCGTGCATTTTTGTTATACAATATTTAAATTACTCCCAAGTACCATGTAACAAATCAACAATGTATGAAATTAAATCAAATTAGTGGTCGATTCTCTTGCTGCACCAAAAGGGTAAAGGACATGCTTCTATATAATTTATTTTCATTTTTAATTTATTTTTTTGTGTGACTGGAGTGTGTCTGTATGTGTGTGTGAGTGTGTGTGTTTGTGTGTTGTTTTCTTTGGTTCCAGTTTTTAATTTTGGACCTTTGCCAGTATTCTCGAGTGTTTCACTCTGTTCTTTCTCTGTGTTTTTTTTTATATATTTATGGAATAATTACTGGGCATGTGCACTGAAATGTGTGTGTGTGTGTGTGTGCACTTAGTCAACATTATAATTATAACATTAATTATAACATTACTTATATGTTAATTTCTTCTTTTCAATGACAATCAAACAGACCGTACAGCAGCGAGTAGTTATTAACATTAAGAGAACAAATTCCAGAATTAGCTAAACACAAGAAAATCTTGCACTGGATTTGTTGTTTTTTTTTGCACTGGATCTGCTAGATTTCCTTTAATGACATTAATGACATTTCCTTTTAGATTTTACATATATTTTCAGTAGATGCCCAAAAGTCCTGCTGCATGTGTGAAAGTGACAATGGGGCTATCAGATCCAGAGCCAAATATGGCAGACAGTCAATGTGCAATCTGCTCCATGCACTGAACGCATGTTAGATGGCTATTTTGGACTCTTGGTCAGTTATTGATTTATTTATATATACATATTTATATTTTTAAAAGTTGTTTCAATGATCATGTTATTAATCATTATATTATTAAAATAACATTAATTATGATTATATTATTAATTACTGAACACAAATTACTGAAATGGAGCACATGCTATCACTTCAGCCTGTTCAAACTCCAACCATAGCTAAGAGTCTCCAAATCTTTGAGGAACTCAAATCTCAAATTATCGTTAATCCTTTGAGGAGATTAATAATAAAGCCAGTCAGCAAAACATTGCTGTAAAATTCTGGCTAACTTTGCTATTATAGCCACTCAAAAACATTATTATGGTTGCTAATTAATATTGGATATGTTTTGTCATCAAGATAAGTAATTAATTTCAGGACAAATAATTAATATGTGTTTAGTTTGCACCAGATGGTTCATGTTGTTTTAATACATTCGTTTTGTATACAACCAGTAAGACGGTACACAATGTTTTGCAGTCTTGGCCAAGTTCCAACACCTTTTGCGCATCTCAAAAAATATTTTTAACAGACAAAACCCGCGCGAGAGTTTCTGCCTCTTCGCTTGTACGTGAGACATGCATGCTCATACGTACGCCGACATATGCTAGGACATCGTATTTTGGCTGGTTTGTTTGTTTGTTTGTTTTTTAAACAAAGAGCACTTGAGTTTGTCTGAGGAGGTAAAAGATTCAGGAATGTGTGACAATGACATTTGGGTTAGTTTAGATCACATGAGTAGAAAACAGAGAAAGTCAAGGTGTACATGCCAGGAAAGGGTAAGAAAAACTGGAGTGGAAGTCAAACTGCTGTGGCAGTATAGTGCAGCAGATCAATACAGTGTTAGGAAGTTTAGAAGAGCAGGTGATGTATTTGGACAGGGTAAGATAGGAAAGAGACTATGAACTATGTTTTCTTATGCTTTCTTTCTTTCACACACTGTTTTCCTCTTCTTCTCAGGGTTAGAACCCCCATTGCCTGCTTTTAGATCTCTTATCTGCAACAGGCAGAAAAGCCAAAGGTTTGTTTGTTTTTTTCACGTTTTGTGTGCCTGCAGGCTTATGCTTTTATGGGACTGGACTTCACCCCTCGCTCTGAGCAGTGCCCTGGAACCTACCGTGGGGCCCTAACGCTCCTGTACACGCTTCAGCTTTAAGAGTGGTCTGGAGTCCCTCTGCCAGCAGGCGTTTATGCAGTCTGAGATGCATGAGATTACCTTCTTCCTGAATTCTCATGAGTTTATGATTTTATCATTCTATAACGATCTCACGATTTTAAAATGAACACCAATTCACGCCAACTCACTAATTATAGCAATATGCTTAACTCAGGTTTTAAGAATAAATATTTCTGAACGAGTTTGCTTTAGCCTAGCATTTTAGCAAGTCTGGATTAATCATTACTAAATGTCTATTTATAGCACTGTAATTGCTATCTTATCTCATGGTCGTTGGGATGACAGCGGTGACAGATGATAACCTTTACTTTGGGCTTGTTTTCGGGTCATCCTTGATGGTGACGTGTGGGTAGAAGCAAGCTTTTCTGGGATCAGTTTTAGACATCGTTGTCATCAAGGTAGCCAGCGGATACGCTGACTCCAGTTCAGCATCGTTTAGCGGCTTTGTCCCTGGAGTAGGTCACAAACATTAACTTCAACCTCCATTAGGTTGACACAGCTGAGAAATTTGGTTACCCTGCACATGACCACGACTTGCACGTTAAATTGCACTTCTAATTGTGAAACCAAGAGGCATGTGCATTTTATTCTGATATTGGATTAGGGAACCGAGTTTTCACATGCGGAATTCCATAATGATTGTCAGCTGATGAAGCCACTGACACAAGGAATTCAAATCACCCTGTGAAAGGCAGTTAATCTACAGTACAGTAGTAGGTTTATTCTTCTAGAATCTCCTTTAGGTCCCAAAGGAGAGGGTAGTGTTACAAAAGGTGTCACCCCCAAAAAGGAAAGGGCAGTGTTATGGAGACTGTCACCCCTCCCGAAGAAGAGGGTGGGGTGACGGACACTGTCGCCAAAGGAGAGGGTGGTGTGAAAGAGAATGTCGCCCCCTGAAGGAGCAGGTCGTGTGATGGAGATTGTCGCCCCCTGAAGGAGAGGGTGGTGTGACAGAGACTGTCATTCAAGAGGCTAATGTGTGTTCTTTGGCTCAGGCTCTTTAGCCTGGTGGTCAGAGCACACATTTGCCACCAGGAGGAGCTATGGGCCAAACTGGTTGTGGTCACTGCCTTCAGCCTGCAGAATAATTAAAACACACACACGCACACAATGTTTCATAGATGACTGGTATTTGGGGGGGAAACTAATACAGACTCTATTATGCGTTTCGTTTTTTAACTTCACAATGATCTCGTCAGTGATTTTGCTACCATAAAACAGCATTATTCACAGTGTTTCTTAAAAGATACAGAAGAGCTGCTGTAGATTCGTCTCAATTCATCAACTGCGCGATCATGTGAAAGCGGCATGATAGGGTGGAGACATTCAGCAAATCGACCAATAGGAGCCTCTGTTTTGCGCCTTCTGATTCGACTGTAAATACCGACTTCACGGTTCGCCTCATTTTCCTCTGCAGCTGCCGTCAGTGGGTACGGAGGTCGAAGTCAGGACCCATTCAAGGGAATGAGCGCAATAGAAACATCAGTGATTATCCACTGGGCCGAAATTCAATAGATTGTGCATCACCTTTCTTGCTAGACGAGAAATAGGTCATAAGGCGTTAGGTCTTGGAAAACCCACCAGCTAGTGCGTTAAAAGCTAGCCGCATCGCTCGGTATCACAGTATCTTTTGACTAAAAATCGTTAGCTAGCAGGCTAGCTAGCTATGTCAAACTGAAGCCGATCTTGGTGGATTAATTTAACGCGCAAGAACCTACTCGTTTTCGACGACGGGCTGTCTGCCTTTCGCCCTGCCGAGAGTCATAGTTTGCAGTCTGACGTGAGTGAAGGCGCAAAGAAATGCTAAAGGATGAGTCAGAGGGACACCCTGGTTCATCTCTTTGCAGGAGGGTGAGTAGCCCGTCACTGTTCGCAGCGGTCTTGCGCTAGCTTACCTTAGCTTCGTCATCCAGCTAAGCAAGGCGTCTAGTCGTCCTGTCATTCAGACCATTGAGTGCTACACGCGTAATCTTTCGTGTTCAGCACTATCTTGGCCACCTCAGCGTTTTATTCATTTCTGATCGTGACTTTCTTGGTCGACTGCTGATGTCTTTCTGATGACAAATCCTGGCCTGGCCAGTGGTTAACCGCTATCTGGAGATGGCTCTGGTTGCTAGCTAGCTTGCTAGCTGGTTTTACCAGTGTTAAAAAAAAATCACAAGATTTTTTCAATATTCGAGTCTGGAATTTTAACTGGAAAATGTCTTTAGTTAACTAATGTGCCCCATTGTTAAAAATTACAATAATAATAATAAATCCAAAGAAAGCTAGCGAGTAGCTTGGTCTATACGGCTGTCATTACCTGTTATTATTCTAATTAGCTAGCTAACTGCTACTACCGTTATTCCTGTTGATGCATATGGAGTAAATTTTGTCAGTCTCACACCCGTCCCTTTTAGTTGTTACCGAGTCAGCACCCATTTATGCAGCACGACTATTTAGTCAGTCTGTCAGGACTCCGGACTATTCCTGAAAAGCAAATCTAAGTTTATCATCTTGCACCTAAAGTCGGACAGCTAGCTACATTACATTAAAATAAACTGTATCACGTTATGTAGCTTATTAAAAAACCTTAATTGCATTAAATGGATGCCTCCAAAACTCTGGTACTATATTAATAGTAAGGCGTTATTTGATAGGACATCTGAACAAAGATGACAACATATAAGCAAAATATATTCTGTGCATTGTGCATGAGGCTTTGTTGATTTTACCTTAGGGATGGTGTGGAGCATGCACTGGGTGTAGACGTATGAATGGTGGTGTTGGAGGTAAAACAGGATGTGACGTACACCCACTGCTAAGGTGTACAGGGACTTGGCAGGTTTTTGTGTTTCAGAAATTAGGTGAAAGATCAGCCGCACATTCAGAGGGCACTTCCACGCTACGGTATCACATTCTCACAAATGCCAAGGTCACAAATATAGATCATTACTCAATGGCCTGACACGCATTTGTGTCAGTGATTTTTGCTATGCGCTTTCTGTCGTTTACGTTTGTGAAGCAGAGTGCTGCTGTTATGGCCAAGGAGTGTCTTCAGCTCTGATTGATCTCAAACATACTATTGAACGATTTTCTGTCTATCAGGGTATCAGTAAGCATCAGAGTTTTTAGTTACTTATGTGTTTTGATAGTTATTGGTGGTTTATAGCGGCGTCCTTACACAGCGAGGGTTCAGAGGTCTGCCACAGTTGGTGCCTGAGCAACGGTTGGTGCTGAAAGTATCTAGAAGAGTCTTCTCTTGACCAGAAGAGGCACCAAAACAGTGCCTGTAGTCTCTGAGAGCAAACTTACAAAAGCACCCTGCGCCGATCACTAAAGACAGGTTCAGGTTGACAGCTGAAACAATAAGCCTGCGTATGCGAAAGAACCCTTTGGAAACTTCTGGTTTTTACCACTCACTTACCCCACTCAGTTACCCACATCACTATCATGGTCAGCCTAGTTTAGGGATATTTTGCTTCATGCTTCTGAGGCATATCCTGTTCAGAGTGACTGGCTAGGCCCAGTTGCTTCTTTAATTTTCAGTCTTGAGCAATCAGTCTCTGTGAATCTCTGTGAAATGCTAATGAACAGAAGGGCTACCAGGAAGTGGTCTTTTCCGTCCGGCAGACCTGTCCGCTGACACCAGCGTGTCGGAGGTGATGCACGGATGCAGGGCCTCCCTTACACTTGTTTTCCCCATGCATTCTGGAACTTTCCCATGTTCCTTCCTGTTTTACCCCCTGAAAGGAGCTTCCTCCCCCCCCCCCCTTTTTCCTGCCAAAAACAAAACAATGGCAGTGTTCAAAGAAAAAGTTTGTGGAAGTGGAGGAAGTTGCACTAGTGTGTGTGTGTGTGTGTGTGTGTGTGTGTGTGTGTGTGTGTGTGTGTGTGTGTGTGTGTGTGTGTGTGTGTGTGGGCTGTTGCTAAAGGCAGCTTTGTTTTGTTCCTGCCCCCATGTGTGTGTGTCGTGTCTGTGTGTGAGATCATGTTTCCACACACAGCCGCTAGCCAACGAATCAGCTGGCAAACACCGGCAACAGCGCGTGTGAAGCCCCGCCCCTCGACTGAATCTGGGCCAAAGGTCCCAGCCGGGTGCCCGCGTGTGGCCCCGTCCCTTTGAAAGACGACAGGGTATAAATAGCCCTTCCAGAGGTCGCGCTGGCCGTCTACCGCTTCACCCAGTGGCAGTGTGGTGTTTGCTACACAAACTGCAACGGTGTGATTTCCCACGAGGCACCGGGTCCTTCCCCACCAGGCTGTGGTGGGAGGAGCCTGTAAGACCTCATGCTTTCTGGAGTTCACAAACGAGGCAAGGAAATCGCGTCTCGGCCCCATTCCGTTTTCTGTGGTCAGTGAGGTCGTAGGTGACTAGGAAGCCACTTTGAGCATCTCTGGAAGTTCCTAGCGACTGCGCTCCCATTCGGACCACCTCCATGTTCACACAGACAGGTGTGCACACGCACGTTTGTAGGTTACACACACGCTCCTGTAGATGTCAAAGCGGAGCTAGAATTGACCTACTTATATCAAGGGTAAATGCGATAAAATGAACTCCCTGAGATCTTTAGTACTCTTTATGAAACATGTTAGCATATTTTGAAATGTCACTTTCTCTCTCTCTCTGTCTCTCTCTCTCTCTTTCTCTCTCTTTCTCTCTCTCTGTCTCTATTATGCCTCTCTTCCTTCCTGTCTCTAACTCTCTATCTTTCTCCCCCCCTCCATCTCCCTTTACTATTCCTTTCTGTCTCTCTTTCTTCATCCCTTTCTCTTTCTCTCTCTCTCTCTTTCTCTGACTAGCTGCGGAGGAACTGTCGGCGCTATTTTGACGTGTCCGCTCGAGGTGGTGAAGACCAGGCTGCAGTCTTCCTCCGTGACGCTGTACATCTCCGAGGTGCAGCTCAGCGCAGTCAATGGGGCCAGCGTCGCCCGCGTGGCCCCCCCGGGGCCCCTCCACTGTCTCAAGTGAGTACAGCCGTCTGGCCGCTCCTTTGCCACACCCTGGCCAGGGACTCTGAGCTTATCTCATCACCACTCACATTCCGGGGTTGGAGCGGAGGACACTGCAGTCCCGAATCTCAGCTCCACCGTGTTCCGGTCGGCCAGTCAGATCCCCAGGTGGATCTGGGAGAATCCGGCACCCTCCAGCGATGACTGTTCTGTCATAGCAGGCCTCTGTAACTCCAACCTCCAGAGTCACTCCAAAAATGGTTAGTTCCCCTGAAAACGTAGCTGAACTTTCTCCTTATACCACCCCCCGTTCAACTACCTCAGCTGTGTCCCTGCATAAGCATAGTGGACTAGGGAATCCTAACCACAGATCAGTAAAGGCATCATCTCTTGAAATATAACATTTATGTGTATTTCTGAACACACGTATGATGATGAACCTTGGTTTAGTCCCACGTTGTTATGTTACGCTATGCTTTTTGAAGTGATGCACAAACGCTCAAATTTCACACGCAGGTTCATTTCACCTCCAAACCAGGGTAGCCAGTCGTGTTATTGGTGAACGGCCTGGTACTGCCACCGAGCCGGGGGTTAAGAGGGGTTACGTATCACTTCCTGGAGTACATATTACTTGCCGATATGTACAGCCACACCCTTACATACCAGCAAGGGTTGTGAGGGTTTATATGGTGATATTCTGTGTAGACATGGGGTGTTTGTGGGCGTGGCTCCGTAGAGCTTTTTCCGGGGGGGGAGGAGTTATTGGCCCCTGGGGTCCAAAATGCAAACACTGCATCACATCTGAGAAGGAAAGTAGGGCAGTGAGAGAAATCTTTACAGAGGCAGATAAAGCTCTGCAGAAATATCTGCAGGCACGTTGGTTTGACAGAGGGTTCATGTGCTGTGTCCATATGCAGATTGCAGGCAAAGCAGAAGGTTCAAGCAGTCTGTGTGTCAGTCTGTGTGTCAGTCTGTGTGTCAGTCTGTGTGTCAGTCTGTGTGTCAGTCCCGCTGTCGAGCGTTTCTCAGAACCTGCATGTCCTCCAAACTACTGCCAGAGCTTCATCCTTCAGACCCATTCAGTCTCCCGCTGCAGACATGTGGCTCTGCTACAACTGACTGTGCCCACAGCTCACCGGTTCAGTCCCAGGTCTTTTAAATCTTTCTTGCTAGCAGCATCCTTGGAGCACATATAAACATTAGCTTCAAAACTGACTCCATTATTACCAAAGTAACGTATCTTCATATCTTGTGGTTCTTGTGCAGGACGTTCTGTTAAGGTCCTACAAGTTTAAGGCGTAGGAAGTTTTTCCTTATATCCCGTATCACGTCATGCGTATGTATAAAGCTGTCGCACCTAAGGTTTACCAAGGATACCAAACTGCAGACAGAGGACGTAATACTCGATGCCATGGCAACAGAGTGTCACGTCAGTTGTTTCCATTAATAAGACTCACTGCTGGTTGGCTACGAGTGCACTTAGCTGTGAACATAACCCAGCTTTTGTTCGCTGGCTACAGTCAGGGGATCCTTTTCTATTCAGGCCAGACGCAGGCCCAGACGGGACGTCCCGGCACCGAAGGTGGATATCCTCCACGTCTCCACGGTAATGCAGCACAGGAAGGGTAGAAAACCCAGGCCGTGTTCACATGCCCTCACCGTTGCGATCTGCCTCCCAGAATGTCCCAGACGCATCAGGAAACCTTTGATGTGACCAGTTGAAAGACTAGATTTATTGTGAACATAATTATTGCTGCTTAAATATGACATGCTCAGCGTACACATTGTTTGAGGCCAACCATGATTCACAGCGCAGTTTTCATTTGTTAGAGGACTCCTTTGCATATTGTATCGCATATTTGCGATATCATTATCGCGAAGACCAGTATCGCGATAAATTACAAATGATGTATTGTGCAGTCCTACCTATAATGCTTTCAATCGGAGGTGTACTCCTTACCCCAGACAGTTTGAAACTGAGGCTAAATATCTTACAGTTCTTTAATACTGGAAGAAGACAGACATTTTCTTTTAATTACAGTGTGTTTATTACCACATATCAAGTTGACTGTTTGTGTAATCAGCATAGAGATGAAGTGTTCAGAGTCTCCATTACTAGATTGGCAGCATTGACTGTTTGTCAAACAGTCTTCTTTTGTGTGTGTGTGTGTGTGTGTTTCTTAGGTTGATACTAGAGAGAGAAGGCCCTCGTTCGCTCTTTCGGGGGCTGGGACCTAACCTGGTGGGCGTGGCCCCTTCCAGGTATGACACATGATCCAGCGAATCACATTCACTTACCATCGTGTGATGTCATTTCTTTCTGTTTCTACACTTAAAAAAGTCTAGGTGCCTTTCATCATTCCAGAACTTTCTGGAAACTTTCCACATTGCCACAGATTCAAATTGACAGAAAATCAGAAAAACCCCCACACACTGAGAACTGCTTTTTTTTCAGTGCATATTGTATACTGCAAGCACAAGGTTTAATGATGGATGACGGGGACATGAGAACGGCCCATTTAGCTCACGTGCTAATAAACCGTGCGGTGAAAGCAGCCGTGGCGGTTGGTGGTGAACGAGGGATCTCCGCGAACTCCATCTGTGAGACGGTGCGCCGTCCTCCCCTCAGCCACAGTTCACAGAGCCTGAGCCGTGGATTTTTCCATTGGCTTGCGGGTTAAGAGAAGGTTAAAGCTTAGTTTCTGTCCAAACCATTGCTTAACTCCATCCAACGCATCCAAACTGTACAGATTCTACGAGACGGGGTTTTGTTTAGGGTTTTTGTGTTTTGTTTGGTTTGGGTTTTGATCAGGCAGCCGGTGGTCGGCGTGTGTTTGACCAGCAGCTCTGTTCTGTGTGTTCTGTTGAGGTCGTCTGAAGGTCTGTAGCGTGGGTTTGTTAGTTCTGCTTCGTGAGCGTTAGAAAACATCCTCCCTCCCTCAACATCTTCCTCTTTCTTCACTTCTCTCTCTCTCTCTCTCTCTTTCTCCCTCCCTCCGCCACCCCCCCCCCACACACACACACACACACTCTGGTTCCGGTTCTGGTTCCGGTTCCTGTACACCACAAGGCAGGTCTTTAAATCTACCCAGGTTGCATTGTAGACTTTCTGTATTTTCCCCGTCGGCGTCGTGTGATTGGAGCGTTCGATCAGGTCCTCTTCAGAGAACAAAGGCCATGAAGCAAAGGTGGCCTCGGTTAGAGTCAACGGACGGCTCGACCAGGCCACGCTCTAAACCCCTCCACCCCCGCCCACATCGTCACGCCACACCAGGCCGGTTATGTAAGCAGTCCAGTGGTTACATGATGCTACGGATTAGCTTTAGCTCGATCCCTGAAACCCGGTGTCTCGGAAAATCTCTCGCCGATTGCACAAGTGCCTTGTGGGAGCACGTCACGGTCGTGCTGCGGTAGCGACAGCACTGCAGTATGCGTTGTTTATTTGTAAACAAGTAAACAAATAAACAGAAGCACGAATGTTTGCAGCAGGATAACCCTACCCCTGTTCCCAGAGCCATCTACTTTGCGGCATACTCCACGGCCAAGGAGAAGTTGAACGGCATGCTGGAGCCCGACTCCACGCAGGTGCACATGGTGTCTGCTGGCCTGGCAGGTAAGCTCCGTCCCTGACCCCTCCCCTCCCCTGTTTTTACACGGTTGTCTAGAGCCATTTTTATTTTAGATACTAAACGTTTGGTTTTTGTGTCACACTTTGAACTAAAATGTACTCACCTCTTAATAGACCCAGTACTAATTTTATATTTTAGGACAAGTTTTATAAGCAGAGTTTGAAAATGGTAGTTTTTAAGCAGAGAGCTATGCTTTTAGTTAGCATAGTAAAATGGCATAGCCTAAATGGTAGCAGTGTAGAGATGAATTAACCCTTTCTGTGGTGTTTCAGTAAACCAGGGGAATGGTTATCCCATCGCGTAGTTTGGGTTATCCAAAGCTCGTAGTTTGGGTGATTGTTCAGGACGTTTGTTAGCATCTAAGCCCGAAAGCACAATCGAGGACTTTCAGGATCGGAAATGGACGCTTTCCGACAAAATGTCTGCGAAGCTTCGCACGAAACCACAGTGTCCAGACGCGCTGGAAGAGTTCGATTACTCACCAGTGCTGGGCGAAGAGTCGTTTACTCTGATCCCCAGTCACCATGCAAGACTTAACTTTATTAATGTTATTATTTACCTATTAATATTCATTATATATTTATTAACACCGATTAGGCGAACACAGCCTATTTAATTATTGCTCTTACAAATATAATTATGCGGAAAAAAACCCAAAACAACCTCCTCAAAAGAATAGAGACAACAAGCAGGTCCTCAAAGTTTAGGTTGTGCTTTCCCTTCCCCCCTTTTTTTGGTTTCGTTTTCTTCTACCTTCTGAGGGCATGGAGGACATAAATCATTACATACCAGTGTGCTACTAAACAGTCTAGGCTTCTCCCGCGGCGTCTGTGCTGGGCGCGCTAGCAGGGCCCTAGCGGGGCGCTCCGCTACGCTAGCGCGTAGGGCGGCACGCGCGGCGGGCGGGCGGGCGGCGAGCCTCGCGAGTGACGCGGGCGGAATCGGAAACGCCTCAGGTAGTCACATCTCATCTCACTAGTACGACCATGTTTCTCCTAATGATAACACTGGTTATGATGTTGATGTAGCCTCTTTAGCTTAGCTTACGCACCTCCATGTGACTGCATGGTTTTGAGACCTGGGGCCCCACATTCAGCCTGTAATCCATGATAACGTTAAAAAAAAACAAAAAAATGGGGTGTAAAAAATGAATTCATTGGGGTTTTTTTTTATGCTAGAGGGCAACTGCAAATGCTAACCTTGTCATAGACCAAGAAAATGGACTTCTCCATTAGTATCAATGGGGGGGGGGGGGGGTGTTTGTTATGGTGGTTAATCAACTGTGTTGAGACATCCTACTCTTAACCAAAGTGGGTTTTTAGGCCAGGCACTGTAAAACATGTCACCGAAAAAGGGACTTTCTCAAGTATTTCTTGCATAACTATCTACGTCGTTTAAACCCTCTAGGGCGGGGGGGAGGGGCGGGAAGGGCGTGCGCGAATCTCTGAAGACGACCATGTCAGACCGTCACGTCCCTTCCTTCGCTTGCCTCGACGTTGCCCTTTTTAAACTGACCCTGGATCAGCGAAGCCACATCACCCTGCGTGTCTCCGCCAGCCTCCAGCAGCACGGCACCTTCACCCAGCAGCTGAAACGCACCGGTGCGCAGGATCGACGTTGCCCAGGCGCAGTTGTGCACAGTTCAGATCGGCCACACGCACCACAGCCCGGTAGCAAAAAAGACTTTCATGCGTCTGGACCGTTCGAGTAACAATGAATCACAAATACAGCTCCTGCACTGGTGGACACGTGTAAAATGGACGTGTGCTCACGGTTCGTAAGATTGACTGGTGTCTGTTTGTACTGGTCCTTCCTAGAGGTTTTTAGTGTGTTGGAGAAAAGTAACCTTTACAGACTCCACCAATATTCGGTTATGTATTATTACAGTATAATTTAGAGAAGTTAAAGTCTAGAGGAAGAAGAATCTGTAGATTTGTCCTGCTTGGTGTTTGTTCTCGTATTGAGATTTTCTCACCACACGATGTGAACTGTGTTATGTTCAGCTCGCATACACTGATGTTTTTTTGTAACTTCAAGGAGAAGCTTCCTCTTGGCCTTCCAACTGGAATGAAGGCTTTTGCTGGAATGAACTGGTATTTCACACTTTTGCTGTTCACACTGGTGATGAGGCGGGGGAAGATACCAAAGACATTTGATGGAGCTAAACCACAACCAAGACGTAGTCGGAGCAGACGTGGGAAGAGTGTTTGAGTGACAGCTGCGTTCCTCAGAGCAGTGGGTAAATCCCGCCCACAGATCACCAGGGCTCCGCCCACATGAACACAACTCTTGCTTTCACTTTGGTTCGGTGTTCTGTTGCCTAGTGGGAACGTCCTAGCAGGGTTGACAAGGTTAGCATTTGCACTCTATAACTGGAACAGCTTTTGTGCAGTTTACTTGCTGTATATGTGGACTTTGTACCCAGTTTAATTCTGACTAGTGTTTTTAATGACCTAGTTACAGTTAACCCAGTATAATAATAGAGATGATGACTGGTCTTGCTGGTTTTCCAGAACAGCAAAACTATTCTGAGCCTTTTTAACATTCCTGACTCCTGTTAAAGCTTTAATGATGTCCTTTAAAGCTCGAGTCAAAATGTCTTCCTCTGTTCCTCTCTTTCTCTTCCCTCATCTTTCTGCTCTTTAAGATTCTCACTACTCTCCTCTCTTCTCCTCTTTTCTCCTCTCCTCTCCTCTCATCTCATCTCCTCTTCTCTAATCACCTCCCCTCTCCTCTCCTCTCTTCTCCTCTTTTCTCCTCTTTTCTCCTCTCCTCTCCTCTCCTCTCCTCTCATCTCATCTCCTCTTCTCTAATCACCTCCCCTCTCCTCTCCTCTCTTCTCCTCTTTTC
>JAOXYF010000016.1:10186338-10208666 GCA_028565775.1 Sternarchorhynchus goeldii
AAGGAGGGTGGGGGGCAGATGTGTAGTTTTACTGGATGAACAGCGGTGCTGATGGAGAATAAATCATCCATCACTTACCAACCATGTCAGTTGAACACACAAAACCAAACGCACACACACACATACACATGCGTTTACTCTGTCACATGCAAATACCTGCTCACACACACACATACAAACTCACTCTGTCACATGCAAATACCTGCTCACACACACACATACAAACTCACTCTGTCACATGCAAATACCTGTTCTCTCTCACACACACACACACACACACTCTCTCACATGCAAATACTAGATCACCCACACAAAAGCCAGTGTTATTTCTCTTTCTAACACACACACACACACACACACACACACACACACACACACAACAGAGAGACTTTGAATTTATTAGGATTTTGAAGTTGTGAGGTGGCTCTGAGCTCTGTTCTCTACTTCACTTCCACACACAGCTGCAGTAATACTGGAATAGGCTGAAGACTTGAGCTGGTTCCACTGGGTCAGTGTACCACTGGGCAGCGACAGACCTACTTTGCAGAAATATTTCGGTTTATTTTCAGTGAACAGCAAAATTCCAGTCAGAAGGGAAACAGTGAGTGTGTTTGCATGCCGTATGAGAGACAATTCTTCCCAATTCTAATAACCTCTCTCTCTCTCTCTTTCTCTCTCTCTCAGCGGAGCCCCTCCCCCTGATGGACCTGTGTCGTAGGGCGGCCCGGCTGGCTCTGGGGAGGGATCGGCTACAGCAGATTGAGATGTTGCCCCTGCCCCAGTCTCTGAAGAACTACCTTCAGTACCAGTGAACCGGGCGGGACTCCCACCCCCTGCCCCTCCCCCATCCTGGCGGTACACACTCGCACGGACGGCCAGTGCACACGCACCCGAGGTGCGGCTGCTGCAGTGTTCCTGATAGGTCACCAAGGGCACATGGTTACGCTGAGAAACGTGGCTACCTGTTGGTCACGTGGAGTCGACTGCCCCCCCCCCCCACCCACTAGATAATCTTTTTTTAAATCCCCTTTGAATGATATTGTTAAATTATTGGTGGTAGAGAAGCTGGTTTGAGCTACGAACATGGATGGAGAAGTGGGACGCTGACTCGCTCACAGCACCCCCTGCTGGTGTGTGAGGTGCACAGCCTCTCGTCGAACGTCGCCCATAACGACCTAGGCGCTTGGGAAAGGGCGCGATTGCGGCCCGTGTTGCCGAGCGACGCACTCGAGATACGCAGGCCGGCCTCCCGCACCAACCAGTGGCAGCGGGCGCCCATGAAGGTGCCAAGCAGGCCATACCCACGCAGAACGGCAACAAAGGACCGTCTGCCCGACCCACCAGTGACCCAGCATGCACAGCGCTCCAAGGCCAACAGGTCATCGTAAGACTGACGTACGCAAGCGTCACCAGAACTCCAGACAAGCCTGTTCTTTCCCCACAGAAGTTGAGTCACTTTTCTATTCTGGAAATTTGTAGCCTAATTCTATTGTGAGCGTAATATTCCTGAGGCTAACGGCCATAATGACAACTGTGTTTCACCATCCCTGCTAGGGTTTGTTTATCAGGTTTTAGTACCTTCTGACTGAATATGAGGGTGTGCTGATTAGCACACAGATATCACCCACCTTCAGAAATCCACCACGACTTTTTACTTTAAACCCTAATGCTGCTTTTATTATTATTAATTATTATTAATTATTATTATTATTATTATTATTAATTATTATTACTGATTTTTGTTTGCCTGATCTGATGGGAGATCTGTGGTAAACAGTGAAATGTAAGAACATCAGTAATGTTAAAATATTTGAAATGTGAATAAAAACCACGTGAATGAGAAGTGTTGTGTGTGTGTGTGTGTGTGTGTGTGTGTGTGAGAGAGAGAGACAGAGAGAGAGAGACATTCCGCCCACTACAAAAACTACATTTCCTAGCTTGTTAAACCCTGTTTACATCACACATGCTCTTTCTTCAGACAGCTTTCTGTGAAGGTTTCTCAGTTTTTTCTCCCTTCTCTTCCATCCGACACCTCTCCTCATCCCCCACCACACACACACACACACACACACACACACACACAGTCTGAGATGGGATGCATATTATCCAACCCAAACCCGTGGAGAATTACCCATCTCCCCCTTCCCTTCTCAAACTTAATCCGTTCTGCCTTCCATTACGTTCTTCTCCTCGCTGCCAGAACAGCTGGGCCTTTTAAGCGTGCAGCCGTGTTTTCCGACAAAACGATCCCGCCGTCCGCTCGAACCCCCGCCGCCGACAACCTCAGACTTCCCATCTCCGTTTCCCACCAGCGGTGAGGACCTCCCATTGGGGTGTGAGTCAAAGTGAGACGGACCGTAGTCCTTGGACGCTCAAGGCTGACGGGACTCGACGTGCTTCTGGGACTCAGACACAACCAACAAGGAACCGTCCCGATGTGAAATGATTTACTCTCTCCACTTTGCTACTGGGATCACTCTTTGACCCAAGGCGTGCACAGGCCAATTTTCTGGGCAATAATATTATTGATATAATATATGACAAACTTTACAAAGTAATTGTTATTGATAATGAAAAAAAAAATCATACGTTCATCAAATTTTTCCTTGTGCACTGATAAGCTAAAAGAGTTGAAACATGGCACTGGAATTCTATCAGACAAATTCTATTCAATTCTACATAATTCTTTTCATATTCATTTTGTGACTATATTGACTATACTCAGTCCTTTCGGGGTATGTATAATTAATATTTAGAAACACTGTGTATAGTAAACAGCTTTTACTCTAAATATGATGCCATGATGATCATTTTAAGCAACTTCCATCTACAGCCTGTGTGAAATCAACGACTGCATGTGTAATTCTGAATCGTAACAGCATCCTTGAACCCTGCTTATTTATTCCATTGTACTGACTTTGCATTGTATAGACTTCCTCCCAGTATTCCCTTCAGTGTGTTTCCTAGACATCACCATTTCCTATGCAGACATAGCAGTGTGTACAGACAGAAATCCTGGAAGGGAAGTTTGTGTGTGTGTTGAGGGGGGGTGGGGGTGTGGGGTGGGGATGTTCCTCACTTACTTCCTCTGGCCTGGGAGGTCGAGGTGTTGTGTGAGGGACTGAATGGTGGGAGCAGAAGCCCCCAGCTGTTGGTTTCAAGCACACAGGCGATATCAGCAAACACGTGCAGGTGCTTCCTTGTGCGAGTCACAACATTCTCGAAAGGCCATGGAAAACGGTGCCCCCCCGCATGGTGTCTGAACGCTCCGTCCGTCTGGAGGACCCTCCCATGACCCTCGAGATGTGCCTGGCCATTCCCACGCCACGTCACCCTGCGAAGGTCACGTGAGCAAACAAACAGCTTTCGCTTGGGGAGGGGAGGGGTTGGAAACCCAAGACCACGTCTCTTTGTAGGCAAGAGGCAACAGTTCAAACAGCACAGACCTTCTATCATCAGCCAGCCTTTGTGGAACTGCTAGATCCACCTGATCAAAAGAACGAAGAGTCTTCAGCAAAAGATGCTGTATGATTGAAGAAAGCTGTGCTGATAATTGTTTTTCTGTATCCGAGTTAACAGGGTTTGAACCACAGGCCCCATTGACACAAGACTACAGAGCTCTGAGAAACCGGACGCTGGTTCTTCTACCTTTTCATGTAGAACAGGCAAAAATATCTGAGGGATATTCAGATACATAAGAAAAACAACCAGACCTTCTCCACATTTGTCTTTCTCTCTGTCTAAATCAGAAATTCCCTTTTCCAATCCATGGACTAGTGGGAATTAATCAGGCTCCACCACTGCAGTCAGACTCTTCACTTTTCTTCTGCTTCCTGCGGAGGCCGGCCACCTGAGGGGCGTCTGGCCGAGGCGTCAATACCTCATGCAGCCACATGCACGGCGCCGAGCCCTAGAGTGGGAAGTGGACACAGCCAGAGGCTGCCTGGGTTGCCACCCCCCCCCAAACCCCCCCAACCAACAAAAAAAATCAAGGATACTGGCCTCTTTCTAACGCCTTTAATTTCCTGTCCTTTCGACCTCGTTAACTACATGCCTGCCGTCACTGGATCTGTCAGATGGCTGACAGATGCTTTGGGAAGCTGGAGCTGGTAGTCTGTCACTCCCGTGACGAGGTCACTCTCTTGCTGGCCACACCCCTATCCCCATGGTTATAAACCCCGCCCCCACCCGGACCCTCTCACTTTTCCGGCTAACCGCACAGTGACAGACGATGCTCTCTTCATCGTCCATCGAAGCTAATGTCCCAAAAACTCAAAGACCCCCCTGAATGCCTTCTAGTTAGTGTACTCCACTGTTTACGGAGGAGGAGATCAGAGGAGCCGGATTCACTGGAGAAGACCTCGGAGCCGGGGAGACCGGCACGCTCTCTGAGCTCACAGCTTCGTCACGTGACCTGCACGGAAGATCGCGGCGTAACGCAGCCAGCCAGTACTGACTCTATCCCAGTGATATACAGGCACTGGGAAAAACACAAGCCAGTTTACTGGACGAGCCCTTTGACTTTCTCCACTCTCTCACTCACCCACGCAGCTCAGACTGGGGTAATCACCTCCCGCGGCCAGGCGAGGTTCCTAATGGAATCTACCCTGCCACAAACAAACACACACACACACACACACCCTTACAAGACAATCATGCACCCATCAACATGCAATTTAGAAGTATAAACCATCGTACATTTATTACACTTTGAAGACGAAAACACCATGGCGACTCTGTCAGGTGATCAGTGCCTTGATGGAGGTGCGTTGGAGGCTGACATCAGACTCCAGTTGGAAGTGTCTAAAAATACTCCCCCCCACACACTGTCTGTTGCTTGCTAATAACACAATGTCATGCCAGTCCACTGTGTCATAGTGGTAATAAGGGGCTGCTTATTAGAGAGCTAGACAATGGAATGTGGGTGTGTGTCATTTGATTGCATCTATTCCTTGTGACAGAGGTTTGAAACACACACACACACACACACACACACACACCTGTAGTAAAAAGGTTGGTGCAGTTTTATGGTTGCTGCAGATCCATCCTGACTGTGTCTTCCTCGAGAGGAGCGAGGCGATGGTGTGGGCATGTGGAATAAAAGTTAACGGCTTAATAAATCGGGGTGTGTAAGTGTATGACGTGACCCTTTGGTGTGTGAGGCGTGACGCAGGACCAGTTTGTTTTACCGCACACGGCGATTCTGACCCAAACCTTCAGCATTTAGCATTTAACACCTGGCACCTCGTTAGGATCTTCTCTCCGCTCTGCCCCCCGATTATCATTATAACCAGATGTAGTCATGACCGATACGGAGCAGGGAACAGTCGCGCTGACGGATTGGCCAGTGTGGTCATAAAAGCCCAAAGGAAAACAAACAGGTGGAAAAACAGCAGAAGCTGAGAGATGCGCTACAGAGAACGTGGAAGGTCAAACCCAAGGTCGTCTGAGCGGAGAGAGAAGCACGTGAGACCCCCTACACCCAACAAGGGGCACCAACACACCCCAGGACTGACAACATTAATATTAATTTATAAAGTATAATCCTAGAAACAGCAAACAGGACGTAAAATATGTCTGTGTAAATGTGGCTTTGCTAAAGGGTTTTATATGCTTCGTATACATAAAAGCAGTTTGTACTTCCTGTCTTGAAGTTTGTTTGTTTTTTTTCCAGGATGGATTTAAGCATTATTTGGTAACTCCATAGGGAAAGATGAATACTGTGGAAAAGACACACAAGCTGTGTGTGAAAAACACAGACTCCTGACTAATCCTGGACTAATTTGAATAATTTTCAGTTTAGATGTAGCAGGACATCTGCATAAAACAGTAAACCTGCAGAAGTTCAAGGGTCAACTCATTCAGCTCAATGCGGGCAGTTTCTTTACAGGGGAGGTAAAGGACTGCCCTCTTCTGGCTCAGAGTTGTAATTACAACTGATGTTTTTCTAAAGCCCGTAACTTTAGGTTGAACTCTGGTTATGCCCAAATCCTTTTTGTAGGACACTATCACACTATCTGCTAACAGGCAGAGGGCATAAGGACTCTTGGCCACCGATGGTTATAGAATCCTAGGAATCTGACCGTCCCATCTCCCAGTGTTCCCAGTGTTTCAGTGCTTTTAATGACACTTGGCCGATTTTTTTGTTCATGAAGTGAATACCTTTCAGTTCTTTGACATTTTTCTTTCTTTCTTTACTGAGCTTCAGAAAGCAGCATATATGGAAGTTCTGCTGAGGTTTCTTTTTTTTGCAAGGGAACTAAATATAGACAGCAGCTTTTGACCATTACTATTCTGTCCTTGCAGGGACCTTTCCATTCTGACAGCGACTGTGCTGGAAATCATGCTTGTGTGGATGTAGTCTGTACCGCTGGGCTCGTGACACTGTCTGTCTCCTGCTTTGCATGGAGGAGTCGTGGAGGAGGCGGGGTTTACACTGTCAGAGCCTCCTGATAGGACGCCTGCCCTAGAAAACCAACACGTGCGGTGCAGGTTATTCTCAGCGGGGCTCATTTACTGTATGCGAATGTTCGGGTTTCACGCAGAGGAACTTTCCTCGCACCAGTTTCACCAAATGTGCGCTGGTGTTTTTTTGCATTCATTTTAAATTATGAATTTGGATTATTCGCCCTTATAAGTAGATTTTTTTTTCCATGGCAGCAGCTGGAGATTAGCATATTGCATGGCCTGGAAAAATGTCCTTATATGGCTGTTCCACAGGGCAGACCGGTGCGTTTACACTGCAGCAAACTGAACCGATGTTACTCTCGTTCATGTGGGAGTGAGAAGGGCACAGACCAGGCAGAGAGAGCGAGGAGAAGTTGCTCTGTTCTCAGTTTTATGTGAACAAGAAACCAGCCAATCACATGCTGTACCACGTATATCTGGATAGCTGAGTGAGTGGAGAATGAAGGAATATTGAAATGCTACTACACAAGCAAACCCAGTGTGAGAGGTTGTATCCAGAGGATTTGTGGGACCTTCGATACCCAACATCTAGACTAATGACCAGACAACTAGCAGTTCAGCATTCCAACATCCTCAAGCAGCAACCGCTGGTCACAACTAGAGATCGACGGGGTCCAAAAATAAAACAAGGAGCAAAAAGTACATCGGGAAAATAGAGCCATAAGTGATGAGGTTCTTAGACAGCAGAAACCCAAGAAGGATGGAGGTGTGGAGGAGCAGGAACCATCATGGGAGGATAAACCCCTGCATGGTATGTATCACCAGCAAACAGACAATTCCTCTGAAAAAGCTGTATTGAAAAACAGCTGGATCATGGCAGCACATGAACAAGGTCTAAATACAAGATCAATAGAAGCTGGGATCTTCCACACCAGACAGGACCACAGATAAAGGCTGTGCAGAGATGCTCCTGAGACAATCCAGCATATAACATCAGGGTGTAAGATACCAGCAGGCAGAGTGTACATGGAACACCATAACCAAGTGGCTGGAGTAGTATACAGAAACATCTATACTGAGTTTGGACTAGAAGTTCTAAGTGGAATACTCCCCCAAAGATTGTGGAGAACGACCAAGCTAAAATCCTGTGGGACTTCCAGATCCAGATGGACAAAATGGTAATGGCTAACCAACTTTACATAGCAGCGATAATAGCAGATAATCAGAGGACGGCCACGGTGATAGAAGTAGTGATCCCAAGTGATGGCAACATCAGACGTGAGGAACATGAGAAGCTCAAGAAATACCAAGGGCTGAAAGAAGACCTGGAGAAGATGTGGAAGATAAAGGCCAGAATTGTGCAGTCTTGGTGTGGCGGTGGCCGCCCCCCGCCTCTTCCCTATTCCTGTGTTTATGTGGGCGTGTCGGTGTGGAGGTGTGATTGTTGTGGGGCGTGACGCTCGTCCGTGATCGTTACTCGTTTCACCTGCGTCCCGTCAAGGGTGTGTGTATTTAAGCGTGTGCGTGTCACTGACTAATGAGAGTCTGTTGTTCGTGGCTCTGTGTTTGTTTTGTTGAAACAAAATAAAACCGTTTAAAATGACCACGCTAAGCCTCCGAAATATATCTACATATTTATATATATATATATTTTATATATACATTTTATATATATAAAGACACACCTACATTTACTGGAATCTGCACAAACGTGGAAAATGAAGCATGAAAGTAAACAATTCTGGCTTTTTATTGAACAGGGCAAGGGTGGCGTGAACCAAGCTATTCGGAAGATGAGAAATGTACCTACTGGATTTACTTCTTCGCCACTTGATGAAATCCAGAAGGAATATTCTCACAGTCTCATCAACCTATGAATGACACTTATATGGTGGAGGGTGGAACCAGAAATGATCAAAATGACTGAGGATAAAAGGTCTGACACAAGAAGCAGCCATTTACATGCATCACTCTTATTCAGTGTAAATTAAACACTTATCAGCATGACAGACTGTGTGCTCCCCGGGAACCAAACCTATGACCTCGTGGGTTTCTAGCACCTTGCTCTGTCTGCGCTATCAATGCGAACCCAACGGTATTGACAGTGCTGCTATAAGCCTATTTGCTGGGTTAATTGTGTTAGTGATATGTTTTTGAGAAGAAAGTTTGGAGTCACCAATAACATCTAGATCTCAAATCATATCAGGACGGATAACTATCATCCTCATTTGAAGATGACCAGTCAATCTAAGTCTCAGATACAGTAATAGCCTTTCTTAATATTTCCATGAGAGGCAGTAATACTTGCCTCTGGACGTAAAGTGGTGTCTGTCAGTCAGGTACATCCTGAACCAGGCTAATTCAGTAAGGTAAATCCTGAACCAGGCTAATTCAGTACCATAGACACCACAGACACCTAAAGGCGACAACGGAGGGAAAATGATCGACAGTTTCAAAAGTAGCAATGAGACCATTAGACAGAAAAGATCAATAATCCCACAATCCTTAGAGTGAAATCCATTTACAACTTGTAAAAAGTACCATTATGGGGATGAAAATCAAACTGAAAAGCTTCTCACAGATCAGATCATTATAGGCCATACATTCATATATCTGAGAGGTCAACTACCTTCACTGTAAAGTTCTAAAAATAGGCCTGTATTTACATCAGAGTCAAGAGAACTGAATTACAATTATAATTATAATTACAATTATTAAATTATTACTTTGGCTTCGTCATTAATGTGCTGCATTGTCAGGGGTGAAGCAGTGAAGAACAATAATATAGGTGGTATTAGTTGAGAGACCAGGTGTCAGGTATGGGAGTAGAATAGGAGCTCATAAATTCTAGTAATTCTTTCTGGAACTAGTGGAAAAATTCCTAACATAAAGCAGGAGAGCTACAGAACACTGAGGATGCCTGTTAAAACACTGTCTAGTTACCAGACCCTTCATGAGACTCCTCTCCCTGCTGTATTTCATCTCCACTCACCTGTTCATCTCCAGGTTCCTGTCCCTGGTCCAGGTACTGCCTCACAACACCTGCTTCGCCTCAGGTCCTCCACGTCTGCCTCTACTCAACCCCCACCTCCCTCCTCCATCATTGCCCCCCTATGGTTTTTTGTTGGCTTTCTTTTCTGCCCCATGCGCTCCTTGTTGTCTTCCTTGAACCCCCACCCCTAATCAAGTCAGTTGCCTTCTACACTACGACAAAATATGAAAACACATCTATTCAAAACTAAAAGAGTCGGTCCTCCATCACCATTCACGTACATGTGACCGACTGGCTGAAAAAAAAGAGAGACAATTTCTGAAGGATTATAGTAATAAAGAAATATTAGCCAGTGACTATGTCATGTTTTTCTTCTCAGGGGCATTCATATGAATGGTGAACGTGGTGAACTTTGCTCAGCGTTTATATGAGTATGTGCATACTGGAAGCCTGCCTCAAGGAAGCTGCGTCATTCAGAAGAAAGAATAAATCCTCACAAAAGTATTGAAAAGGCCATGCTGCCAGAGCGCTGTGGTTCAGAACGATTGTTTGTGTACAGCACAATGTGGCAAGTACTTTGACAAAAGCACAGGTCTCCAGTCATATGTGAGGAGGTTTCTCCCATAGCTTAGTCCTCGAGGCTTCGAGATGAGAGCACATTGCAGATTTCAGACACCTCCACCTGGCCTCAAGTGGCACGTTGATGGATGGTGACAAACCAAAACCTGTTGCTACCATTACCGCATCGCATCAATGGGTTTTCTAGAAGAATCTAGAACCTAATTGTGTAATAAACGACGTTATTACCCTTAGGTGAACGTCTTCAAGGCTCAGGTGCAGACCCCATGAAATTACAAACCAGCTGAGAAGCAGGAGCTGGCATCATGGCAGCCATCCAGAGGCCCCCTGAAGGCCAATCACACGAATGACTCTGCACATTCATCCGCTCATGCGTCTCTTAATGGAACAATGAGCATAGCGAGTCCTGGTAGCTCCGTTTCTGAACACGAAGGAAGAGAAAGCTAAGCCTGTTTCTGCATTCAGCTGGTGCCGGATAAATTGCCCGTGTCAGATTCAAATGCTAAACTTTTGTAGATGGAGTAGTGAGCACCATCAATGTCATCCTTAAAAAAGACTTATGAACTCTTACCTCACATAACATAACATGAAGCAGATTTCTCCTAGCGTTTCCTAAAAGGAGGAGACCCCAGTTAATGGAAGCATTAAAAAACGATCTTGTACAAACTTTTCAACACAAAGGAAATGCTCTAGATGGAGACCCTGAAAGGAATCCAAGGGAGTGTCTTGAATGGGAGAAGGAAGCATTAAGAAGCCTGCTGGAGTTCAAGAGAAAGGAATAGATGCAGTAGAGAGATATGTACAGGACAACAGAGTTGATCTTGCAGTTGGTTTAGTGTCTGAGATCAACAGCTATACCTTTCCACTGAGCCTGGACATATCCAGTAGGTGGTAAACAATGTTCAAAGCAGTGGTGAAGAGCTATAAGCTATGTGTCTTGTAGCTTGCCTTTTTAGTCATTAACAAACAACCCTATCCAGTTTATGCAACGTTAACGTTAATGACTGTATTATAAACATACTGCTAACGGTACCGTCTAAACGACTGTATTACAAACATACTGCTAACGGTACCGTCTAAACGACTGTATTACAAACATACTGCTAACGTTAATGTCTGAACGGCTGTATTATAAACATATTGCTAACGTTAATGGCTACACAATCGTATTATAAACATATATAAGTCAATTCACAACATGGCATTTCTTTATATACTTTCTAATGCAGAAATGTGGTGGTACAGCGAAGAAGAATAAATGGAACGAGTTAATGAGGGAAAGACATTTGTCACCTCTCCTTAGGCACATGCTCTGTATCACAGGTCTTTGTGCTCCCAATTTGCTCAGGTGTTCTACCTGAGTCTCCCAGAGATCTTAGTGAAATCCGCACTACCACGTGACCACGGAACATTTTCGAAACGTCGCTGTGTACATCGGACACCACATATCGTAGCTGCGTCGAAGGGACTGCTTAAGTTACTAATGATAGCTTCATTAGTGTGGCACCCTCAGCATGAACAGTTAAAGATTAGGCACCACTTATTCCCACAAAGCCTCACTTTCTTCACAACCATCCCTGATTGGATAAACAATATCATTTATTCATAATTTTCTAAATAAGTAATTTTATCTACGAATGCACACTTCAACATCAGACACATACATCTTGATGTTTGCTAAATTTCTGTATAATTATATACTTGCCAAAAAATCTTGGATTGCCATTTCTATATTGGATGATCTTTTGTTTTTTTCAGTTCCAATGTTATGGGAGATGGCTGCACCTTAGACATGACTGTTCACTTAACACGGAAATGACTGTTCTCTTGACATGGACACACCTGTTCTTTTAACACGTACACACCTGTTCCATTGCCAGTATTGTGCATATGACAGGAACATTTGCATTTAAAATATTTAGCTTTCATCTCATTATAATCTCTAGAGAATTTACCAGAAATCTGCTCCACTGTAAATATACAAACTCCAAAAAGTGTCTGACTTTTAACTCTTGATTAATTTATTGTAGAACTATTATCAATCAATCAGTTTAAAAAAAACTTGGTTCAAACCCACAATGCCAGCTGGCAACTACCAGGAGGGAGGCAATGAGCTGGGAATCAGTGATGACTCGTTAGCCTGATTCCCCTCAGGTGACCCTACCCAACACAAGCAGCCTCGCAAAGCTCAGTCTTTGTGAAGTCTTGGTGTGAGTGACACCGGTACAGACTTAATGCTATTGGTTATTGTTTTCTGTTTCTGCTCTGTTCTCTGAGAGACAGTCTTCTCTCTTGTTTATCTTCACTTGTGCTTTCTGTGGGAAGTTACTCCCAGTTCTTTTCAGTTGTTTTGTCTGTCTGATGATAAAAACGATGAAATAAATGTTCACTCAACAGAAATGACCGTCTGTTTAAAAAATGGACTCTCACCACCAACTTTCCATTTAAGACTTTTCCAAGGAGTTGCATTACTAGCTTTTGTTTTAAACAGACACTGTTAAATGTTATCCTTATCAATAAAATATGGTCAGATGGTCAGATATATCAATACTTAGTATCTCCAAAAATATATATATGCAAAAAATAGAACTTTTAAAGAGTTCAGCCTTGAACTCACACATCTTATATAGTGTTATATAATGATGTCATATAATGATGTCATATAATGCGTTTATTCATATCTTGCTACCCTGTTGTGGTAACCCAGTTAAATTATAAGCTATTATGCTCATAAAGTTCATAAGGGTGTCTTAGGTGAAGTATGTGCAGTAAGGTATAAGTCCTTGTTCTGCCTTATACAGGCACCCACATGTACGACTGACGACTGAAGTTTCAAGGGTTAACATGAGGTATGGTAGGACTGAGCTAGTTTGCGTGTTTGTTTTTTGTTTGTAGCAGTTACATTCACAGCACCCATTAACAGTTTTATAATTTCAGCTTGTCCACGACGCCGCCCAGTAAAGCCTGTGTTCCTGAAACAACAGGAAGATGGAAGCTGCACGCGGTGTTCTCACACACAATTGACTTTTTCCATCGTAATCATTCGTTCATCTTCTTTAATCAATAAACACGTTGAGAATTAACTGATGTTTGTCTGTATGTTTGCAGACAATGGCTTTCTATGCATGACTGTTCAATGTACCACCATCTTTTTGACAAGAACCAATTAACCTTCATGCCTTATCACAACATTACGATATTCATGATAAACTTAATTATGGGCATTTATCCTGCCTGGCCAACATCTTTCACATTTATTCTCAACATTATCAGTTAATGATGGAATTATCGGAGCTCTCTGTTACAACAACAAAATGATGTAATTATTTCAGGATGTGCTATAACTCTCTGTGTGAGTGGCCAAGGGAAAAAAAAGAAGCAAAACTAATTAACTCCGGTTATTGTGTGCAAAACCACTCAGTGTGATAAATCCTGAGCTTGCAGCTCACAAAACAAATAAAACAACATAATGCTTAGCCGCTTCGAACAGGGACTGCTATATCCGTACTTATTTCTTTGTACGTCCAAAATTAAGACCAATTTTTGCTTGAGTGTTTTTATTTTTTATATTCATTGCAGGTAAATTAATTTAGGGTACTATAACGAGGATTTGGAATAGCTGTAGATGTTAGGTTCAGCTGTGGCCCCTAATCACCGAGTGCATCAAGGTCTTGACCAGCAGAAACATCTTCAGGGCTTCTTGTGCTCAGCTGCAAAACACAGACCAAATGTATCTTGTGCAGCACACGACCACTTTGAAAACACACAGTGGCGAGATGTTTCACTCACGTACCAAGTGTGGATCACTCCACTGATCGAGCCCTTCCACCAGCACATGCTCCCCCCTGCCAACCTCAGAGATACAGGTGTCCTGGAACCGAATGTCAAAGGACCCTACCTCTGCTCCCACTGGAACCGTCCAGAAAACCTAGCGTGGGAGGTGGGAAGGATTTATCTGCTAATACTCCAACTTTCTGAGATGTTCTTGCATTAATTGCCATCAGCCAGGGATGGGTGCATATCTCTCTGGTCTCCAGAGACCAGTAAAACGTAAATGACATACATTTCAAATTAATCTGTTCAGTGATTTACTAAATTTAATCCATCAGAGACAAATTTAATATTTTGCCAAATCTTAAAATGGTCCACAGTTGAATATAGGCTCAATGGGCAAGCTTACCTTTGTATTGCATCCATTTGAGTAATGCTGGTAAATGGTGGGAGCTCTCAATGGCAGTTCCAGTGGCTCTCTGCCTGCCTCATTGGATTCACTGTTCATTGCAGCATCCACATGTGCAGGCTGCTCCTTCTGCTGAGGAGGTCCTCTGCTCCTCCCCTCCACCCATCCTAAGGTGTCAGAGCTGGGGCAGAGAAGGTGTTTTTCCAGGAGCCTCTTCAGGCCCTGCTGTAGGCAGTGGAAGTCCAGGGCCACGTCTTTGAGAGCATCTAACCGGGCACCTTTACCCAGGCAGTACAGCTTCCCTATGGCCCCATAGAGCATTCTGCCTAGGCTGTCTGCCCCCTTGAGGAAGACCACAGGGTTCTGCTCCTTCTTCGCCTCCTTGGAGACCAGCAGGAGGCTGTCCAAGGAGCTCAGTTCAGCCTGGGCGCGCTCCACAAAGGTCTCGCCCTCCCGCTGGGCCCTGCGTACCTGTTCTTTGATCTCGGACCGTAGATGCTTCTCCTGGGCCCTGAGGTCAGAGTGCAGAGCAGCAAAGCCGCGTTTCAGCCTCCGCTCGAGGCTCTCAGCCCGCCGGGTCACCTGACTCATGCGCTCCTCCACCGCTCTTACCTCACCTGAGCACTTGGCATGCACTTCAGAGGGAACACATAGCCCAAATAAACTTGCAGTATTATACTACTACATACTACATACTATACATACTAAACCCAGTATGAGAAAGATGCATAACAGATCTTAAACCTTAGCACTGTTACTCAAAAGAAGAAGGAAACAGGGTTGATTTGACCAGAAGAGAAACCCTAGTGGTAGCTCAGACATCTCCTGTACCAGGCAGCTCTAACCTCTCTCAGCCACGTCCACAACGCTTTGGACGAAAGCCGTCTTCAGGTGGAGGGCATTGTCCACCGAGGTCACATCGTGGTCCAAGTGGTTGTTCTCCACGCAACCTTCGCACGCCCCAGTGTGGTCAGTAAAACAGTAGTGAGTCTGGATGGCATCTCGCCGACACCGGCACGGGTTCCGGCCCTCCGGTACCGTCCCGCTGAGCGTGTGAGTCCTGAACCTGGCACCTATGTGCTTTTCCTTCAGGCATCTCCGGCAGTAGTTGAGTTCGCACGTCGCACAGAATCTGTGGGCGCTGTTGTCTGAGTTGCACAGGCCGCAGGAGGGCGTGTCCTTTGACGCGCACCACGCCTTACGCCACGCCTTACGCCACCAGCCCATCCCCCGCCCGAGCGTGGCTCCGGTGCCGTGGGAGAGGCGCCGGACGAGGCGGCCCGGGAGGGGGTTGTCCGGGAAGCCCCAGAGGTGGAAGGCAGAGGCGGGGTAATCAGCCTGGCAGGTGGAGCACAGGGTGAGGTGGGGTGGCTCCTCCACGCAGGCCCTGCAGATACTGTGGCCACAGGGGAGAGCCACTCCCTGGCACGGGACCTTCCCGCAGGCGCGGCACAACAAGACCGAGACTATCGCCAAGGTGACGCGGTCGAATTCCTCCTGGTCAAATGTTCCCGGCGTGATAAAGGGCAAACTGTGTCAGAGAATGTAAACAGCTCAAAATCCTTTACGTGGAACAAGCAGTGACAGCTAGTAACTCCAGTGTTTTGTCTTTTTCTCTTTGTTCTCTGTATCATTATTCAGTTCACTCAACAAAATGTTAAATCAATATTATTATTATCCCGTAACCCAGTAAAGTCTCTCAACTGGACTATCCAGTACATTTATCAAAGCGCAGATCATTTCAGAAGTAGGTTGTATCAAACACGCAGCAAAGCAGTTCTTTGTTCACTGTAATCCTGCATCGACTATCTCTACTCTAACCCTTCACCCTGCCTGACCTTAGTGAGTGTCTGAGGTGAATTCTAGCACTCCTGTCCTGCGCCGCCTCCACATCATTAGTGGAGCTCGCCACGGGTCTCTCCGACCTCGGCCGCCTCCACCAGCGAGGGCGGATGCTGGAGTGCAGAGTGGACATTGCAGGATAACCGCGTCAGCGTGCTGACTCAGCTGGAGCTAAAGTCGAAAACGCAGAGGTCAGCTTATTCAGTGCAGACGTGCCGTGGCACAACATGAAACAAAGGGCCTGATGACCTCATTATCAGCTCTGTCACAGCGAGCCTGATGACCTCATTGTCAGCTCTGTCACAATGGGCCCTATGTCACAGAGAACTAGACACTTAAAACGGATGCTAAATATAGAGTCTATTCTAAAGGCCTTGACTTAGTATTCATTTATTCATTCATTCATTCATTTTCCATTTTATTCTTCTTTTATATAAAAGAATATAAGCACTATTCCTGTACAAGTAAATGTTTTTTTTTTTTTTTTTTTTTAAATCAGCTGGTTGAATGTCATTGGGTGGTTGATAGTGTTTTCAAGTCTTTTTTTTCCCCCCAAAAATGGATGCCTCAACGTTCAGAAAGGAAGGAGACACTCACTCATTCTAAGGAAAGTCTTTATTGGTCAAATTACAGAAGGTGCTGTAGTGACCACCAAAGTAAAACCCAAACCTTTACAAAAACAAACAAACAAACAAACAAACAAACATATAAAAAGAATAGTCTTACATGACTTTACAGGGCTGATCTTTTAAAAAGATTCTTCTTTTTCTGCTATTACACAAAAAGAAAACGCGAATCATGTGGGTGGTTAGGGGGAGGGGCATTTTACAACGATGACATCACGTGCACAGGGTGAAAGACTGTGGAAATGGTAGATCCTAACCACGGCTATAGACATTACACATAACCCACCGCACAGTTCAAACGAGATGCAGTTTTCTTGGCTAAATCTTAAGCCCTCCGTTCTAGAACGTTCTTGTTACTACGTATAATTATATAATATTTATATATTTATATCATCGGCCCACTTCTGTGATGTTGCAAGCTGTTCCCTGTCAGGAAAGAAAACACTCTTCGTCTTGAGAAGACAAAAAACGAACGGATTTAAAAATAGGTTATTTCGTTCTGTTGTGTGGATTACTTTTCACTTGTGAAGAACTTGCAAAACAAACAAACAATAAAGATGATAAAGGTAATGAATTCAGACAAGACTGTTATTTTCGCCAAAGGGTCAAGGATAAGAAATTTTGGACTTTTTTTTCCCCCAAGTGCTTCTGCCTACTCTGAATTTATGATACAAAATAGAAGACATCATTCGCCTTTCTTCACGTTTAATGTGGGGTGAGAGAGCGTGCGCGCGTGTGTGTACGTGAGTGAGGCAGACACACAAAAAGAGAGAGAGAGAGAGAGAGAGAGAGAGAGAGAGAGAGAGAGAGAGAGAGAGAGAGAGAGGAACTGAAGAACCGAAGTTGACGGGTCAGCTGGTACCAGAGCGAGGACAGGATGTGAGGACACATATCCAGGAGGACTGGAGAAGGTGTGGGAGAGCAACAGACCTGCACGAAGCCTGTTCCACTACTCTAAAGCTCTCTATTCACAGAAGACGGGCATATAAAAATGTACATCCACTCCTTCTCCGACCATGATGTCAATAGAATTCACACAGATAGAAGACAGGAGAGAAATAAAAAAGTTACTATTTTATGTCATTTTTTATATACTTCTGTTAAACACAAATGTCAAAATCTCTTTGAGGACCTAAAATAAATGCATCTGCTAGATTCAAAATGGAAAGAAAAAATATATATATATATATATTAATTGCAAAAACAATTTAAAGGATTTAACATTGCAAATGAATGCAATTTTCAGTGTTATTCATTAGAGGAACAAAATAACAAACAGGGAATGCAATGCCACCCATGATCAAGCTATTCACTTTGAAGGTCTGTGTGTTTCAGAAAATAACAAAAAACCTGATGTTAAAAACTTTTCTAATTATTTAGCAAAAGGCATAAACCATCCCAGAGATTCTGGTTTGATTTGTTAATTAATTGTGTCTGTGTGCCATATGCTGTCATTGCTTGATGCGGGATTAGTCTTTGCATTTCTGAGATCTGTTAAAATTAGGCTTACAGTTGGAGCTCTCCATTTGTGAGTAGATTTACGGATGCAATTCCATTATTGACCAGCAGAGGGAAACATTGCATTACGGGATCCCATGTATGAGCCTCACCAAAAATGTCATGATCGGAGCAGGTCAGTTCAATAATAAACGAGGAGCTTAGATTTTCAGGCAACAATTTCGGGATTCTGTGAGCATTTTTTTAGTGCCTTAAACTGTGTGTACGTGTGTGTGTGTGTGCACGTGCCGTGTGTGTACATGCGTGCTGGTGTATGCTTCCGTGAATGTACTGTGTGTGTGTGTGTGTGTGTGTGTGTGTGTGTGAGATGGAGACAGGCGCTAATAGGGTAGTGTAGACGGGTCCCACTCCACTTTGCCCTTCTTCACTACCCTCTGCTCCTCTTCCTCACTGCCCTCTGACTCTGCGCTGGACAGATCTCCGGCCAGATCTTCATCATCATCGTCATCCTCCTCCTCCTCCTCTTCCTCCTCCTCCTCCTCAGGTTCCTCCTCTCTGGTTTCAGCTACGCTCTGAGCACCAACAATATTCTGTACCAACAGAAAGAGGCTTCCCATAGCAACTGAAAAAAATCTTTACAATTAGAATTATCTTAATTTTATTACACATCAGGCTACAGACGATCCCGACGGTCTGTTTTACAGTTTGATGTAGAGTGGCACGCTGCATGTGACTGAGAAGCCAAGAAACCATCCAGGAATCATTTACAAACCATCTGTAACCTATTCACAACTGTCTGTTATTGAAAATCAAAGCCAGGCACCTTGAACACAAAGATGCATATAGAGTTGTGGATTAAGGTTTGATCCAGTAGAACACAGTCATTGAGTCTTAGACTGGTTCAATAATGGCTTCATTAAGGAACAGTTAACTTGTCTTGGCACCTCATAAGGGGCACCTGGTGAACCATATTACTCTATATGTAGTCATTCATAATTTGTTCAACATCTTTTGTTCTCTCAGCCCAGTTGAGAGAAGTTTCTAATAGTTTGTACCTACATCGCTGGTGTGTGAGGAAGGTGTAATACAATGTTCAGAGTTTAAACAAAAGTTTCCATTGATATATGCAGGTAAAAACACTCCTTGTCCTGACTGCCTACAGGGGGAGACACTGAGCACAAAAAGCAAGTGTCATTAAAGCAGAAGAATGACTTGCCTCCATTGGATTGACGGTGATGGTCAGGTTGGAATCATCCCAGTCCATTTGTGGTTCCTTCTCCCCATCCTCCTCCCCCCTCTGGCCTTCCAGGTGGGTGGTGTGAATGCGGTAAATACCCAACACCACCACAGCCACCAGGGCGGCGATACACAGCACGATCACTACTGTGGCTGCCGGGGGTGTGCCTGTGACCACACACACACACACACACACACACAAACAGATGTGTTTGCCACTACAATGTAACTATCCATTAATATACTAAACATGTTTTTATTCTGTACTTGTATAAAACAAACACAATAGGAATACATAGAGCATGGATTCTCAATCCTGTACATTACACTGTAATTAACAGTGCTGTTACAATGTAATAGCGGCGGTGCCATGTCAAGCGTTAACCCACAAAGTAATGCAGTTTTGTTTGTCCTTCACAACAAGGAAGGTTACGGTGGAGCACATTTAAGACACATGGCAACCTTTTAAGTCACATCCTTTTTTCATGCGCCATTAGTCAGAAGCAGAGGTCGCCGCACTGTGTTTTCATCACCACGGCTCCTCGTTGGCAGGTTACAGGACGTTATCAGTCACAAACGACTGACATTACAAATGGAATTCCCTCAAGCCTACTGTGGGTTTTCTGCATGACGACTTGGTGGTGACCTACTTAGTAAACAAGATGGCAAAGAATGTGTTGGAATGTCTGGGAAGGCAGAATCTATCACGGCACTTGACAGGGTGTCAGTGGGAGGCGCGCACTGGGGAAGTGTTCGTCTCCCAGTGCTTCCAGTACATATCAAACATATGGAGGCGTCTCAAGCAGAGAGCAGAGAGGTCGGGGGCTCGCAGACTGCAAAAAAAAGGGGGGGGGGGGGTTCAGAGCGCCCCCTGCTGGTTCTGACTTGCTGCCCTCTGAGTGACACTCATTCTGCCAGCTCTCTTTCTTTATTTCTCTCTCTCTCTTTCTCAATCTGCCTCTCCCTCTCTCTTTCTCTCTCTCTCTCCTTCTCTCTCTCATAGGATTGTCCTCGCTGCAGTCATCTGTGTCCTATGTGCCCTTGGGGGAGATCACTGGTGTCCCTGGTGTCCCTGGTGTGTGTGTGCGTGTGTGTGTGTATGTGTGGTAGAAGGCTTAGTCTAATCCTCGCAGCTCCTCAGTATCAACAATACATTCTTGCAAGAGCCTGCCCTGTGTGTGTGTGTGTGTGTGTGTGGGTATCACAGTGTGCAGTGTTGCCTAGCATTACAGATTTAATGAGCACGAACATATTTTTTTCTCTCCATATCTGACTCCCACATAGCGAATCACTTTCTCCTCGTGAAACAGCACATTATAGCAGAATTAGCTAAACAGAACTGCATGCTGGGAAAAGCTCCAGCACCTCCGAGCCTGGTGTCCTTACCCGAGATGTGGTCGGAGTCGATGGTGTGGACCACTAACGGGTGGTGTATCGGACGCATAAACTGGGACTGGGCGGCCACGTGGTTGGTGTACTCCACAGCCTCCGAGCTATGTACCACACCGACCTGAAAAACGCAAAGGAGATGCAGGTGTAGGGCTGATCACGTGATGCGGTTGGGAAGCAAGAGAGGGAATGGAAAACGTGCTGCTTTCTCTGCTGGAAACTGTGTCTCTGTTCAAATAGAGCTCAGGCCAGGCTAGAGAGGTGGAGCTGGCAGCGGCGCAGGTTGGAGCTGACGGAGAAGCGTGTAAACAGCAGCTGAGGGACCAGGGCAGACTCTGACCTCCAGGTTGAGTTCGTTGCTGGTGTAGCGGCCGTTGAGCTCGGAGCAGCTGAGCCGGAACCTTCTCTCCGACAGGTGGGCTGGCTGCCAGTTACGGTACCTCACCTGCCGGATGGCCTGTTCATAATGTGCCATTGAGTCCACACCTGAGACCACACACACACACACACACACACACACACACACACACACACACACACACACACACACAAAGGTCATCTCTGACCTGCAAGGTACCCACTACCCACGTCGAAGCCTCGGAAGGAGTGAGCTCTCTGTAAATTAAAAGCGCTCCCAACTACAACCCTCACGCGAGTGTTTCCCGCCACTTCACAAAATGTCACGACGATCTGACCCTCCTCTCGAAATGATCGTGCTGCTCTTGACTGAAGAGAGGGAACGAGTCTATTACCGGGTGCAAGTTTGGGCCTGCCAGCCGTGAATAAAGAGCTCGACTTTTTAAAACCAACACTTGAGAGCGATAATGAGGGTTAGGGTCTAGTGATAAAGTCATTTTTATGCATTTATGATCACGGAACCATGAGACAAGATCATTTTTGAAGTGTTACTGTACAATATAATGCAACAGTATAACACGAAGGGGAAATCTTACATAATGCATACATAAGCAAGTACTAATTAAAAAAAAACAACTAATGAACGTTTTGTTATGGAAACCGATTAAGGATTTGTTTTACAATACAAGTTACCAATATCTCTTCATAATACTTGTGCTATTTAATCCTATTTTTTACAACCGCATTCCCTGTGAAGAGTCTTAGGACATTCTGCAGCTTTCCACTAATCATGTTGTGTGTATAGGAATTGTTTTACCATTTATTTTATGTTCACCTCTCTTATCAACTGTATTCGAACACTTCAAAGAGTACTGTCAGGAAAGAAAGTGTTTTTATAGTGCTTCAGTCAGTATAAACAGGTCCAAGATCTTGGAATGATCCAGGGTGCTTTACTGCGGCCGGGTTCAGGACCACGGACAGCGCTTGTGGTTGCCTGGTGCAGACGCGCAGCGAGACGGGTGCGGAAAGAGACAGACGTGCAGAGACGGAACGCGGCGCTGCGCACATACCTGTATAGATATAGTATACGTTTTATTTATAGATTAGTAGTATTTATAGATATAGTATACGTTTTATTTATAGATTAGTAGTATTTATAGATATAGTATACGTTTTATTTATAAATTAGTAGTATTTATAGATATAGTATACGTTTTATTTATAAATTAGTAGTATTTATAGATATAGTATACGTTTTATT
>JAOXYF010000016.1:10220657-10233748 GCA_028565775.1 Sternarchorhynchus goeldii
GGGGTGGTTTGTGGGGGATTGGGGGCTGGTGTTGGGTGGAGTAAGGTTGGGTGGGGGACTGGCAATCAGCATAAATGAAAAGAAACGAACAGGCCAGACAGCTGAACTGAACTCTTATTGCCGCCCAGGGCCCGTATAATGGTTAAAAGTGAAGCAGAACACTTTGCTCTTGCTTCGGTCCATGGCTGCCTCCTCATTTCTGAATGGTTAAAGTGAAAAGGCTACATTTCCCTAGCCCAGACCTCTTCAATTAAAGAAAAAAATCTGCTTGTGTTCCCGCGGGCCAAAGAACTGCATCTTTCACAGTATTCCTCCCTATCATTTCAGTCCATATACATTTAGGGAGCCCTTCTCCCTATCTTAGGCTTGGAAGATTCCATCACTGCTCTCAAACTGGGTCCAATTTTACAAGTACCTTTTATTACAGTAATGTTTCTTCTCCCATTCTCCTGTTCTGATTTCAAATCATTTTTGCCTTTCCTTTGCTAAATGGTGAAGAGTTAGTAGAGCAAAAACTGGTTCTAGGTCAGTGCGATGGACTTATATATCCACCCTGCCCTCACCTTGCCAGCAGGCGCCGACGGTCAGTTGAACATCGATCTGGGAGGGGTGAATGGGCCAATCGTCTGTTACCAGGTAAGGTTCATAGGTCACTCCATCAACAAAGAGCGTCACAGTGGGAAACTCCACGTTGATGACATAGTAATGCCACTCTTTATCGCATATCTGCCGGGGTGAGAAGAAGAGGGAAACACGAGCACATATATCAAACATCTTATTTACAATGTTTCAGCTGGGATGTATCAACCCGCTTATACTGGATGGAGCGTAGCGAATCATAGCTTTGGTCTAGAGCGAGCTTTTCAATCCTCGGCTCTGAGGCGGGAGAGATGCTTGTGATTACTGGTGAGGATGCAGTGGTTCACAGTTGCGTGGTATCAATTAAAGATACAATTCTGCGATTCACTTTTTGCACAATATCAATAAAAGATGCGATTCAAGGATTCACTGTTTCATGGTATCAATAAAAGATGCGATTCAAGGATTCACTGTTTCATGGTATCAATAAAAGATGCGATTCGGCTCAATTTATGTTCATTAGCCCTGTTCTTAATCGTTTGTCATCTGAGAGGTAATTAAGTGCAATTCTAATGAGAGATACTCATTAAGAGGACAAAGATTTATGAGTCTAAGAAACATCAAACTGATTTGTAAATCAGTGAAAGAAGACTCCTCCTCCTCCTCTCTCCCTCACACTCTACCACTCTACTCATCATTTTCCCTGCAGTAATTTATACAGTCATAGCTAACAGCTGACGGATGGCCTAATCTCTCACACCCTGTTGTTACTATGGCTACATCTGACAGTTGTTTTCAGTGGAGAAACTCCCATTCAGCAACATATAACGGCTTTGTCAATAATTGTTTAGTCAAATATATCCAGCTCATCAGCACAGCCTGTTCTTGCTGGGGTTTTTTTTTTTATGAACCGGACTTGCAGTAAGATGCATTATAGAAAAGAGAGATTTAGAAAATGTCAATAATAACACAAAATGTGCTTGTTACCATGACTATTTTTCATATGTACAACTTTTGATGAGCAACGATTGGTAGAAAGAAGTGTAGCATAGTACAGCATTCACATGTATAGATACACACACACACACACACACACACACACACACACACATATTCTTCTCTTCCTAGAAGAACAGAACTCATCTGAAGACTCTTGAAGTGCAGACACCTCTGTGCTTGGGCCTCTCAGGAGAGAAGCACCAGTGGCCTCTCCTCCCACCTCCTTCCTCCCATCTCCATCCCCATCTCCCTATCTCTGGGGAGACCTCTCACTCAGCACCTATCTCTGAGGAGAGTGCTCTCGCTCTCTCTGTTGGTTTCTCTGGACAATTCAGAGCACCTTTCCATTTCTCCCCTCAGCTCTTCCAGTGCATCTTTCTCCATCTCTCTGGCTGCATGTGTTAAACTCACCCCTTCCTTCATGTAGCACAGAAATGAACACAGATACTCCTGGATAGTAGTGCACTGTCCCAATTGCTTAAACTTAACTTTTAAATGTATTGAGAATTTAATAAAACGTTACATGGATGTTGGTTGGATCAGGGAGTCGAATGCGTTCAGTTAATAATTAGTATTGTGGAACTGAAAAGGCTATGAGACAGAAAGCTAAACAAATAAATAAAAAATAAAACAAACAAACAAAAAAGTACGTAACTTGTACCCAACACCTGTATATTGCTACTTACAAAATAACTGCAAATAAGTATGCTAACAAAAGCATGCAGGTTATGACAGTGACGTAATTTATGGGCTCCAGAGATGACAACGAAATACAGTTTCCAGTCAAGCGCTTTGGTGGGTATGTTGCCTTAACCAATCTCTTCAGCGCCACGTTTCCCCGACATGTTCGAACTGTCCGCGCGAAATGAAAACGCTCTGAGCTGCGACTGCTTTACTCTACCTGGACAACACGCTAACGTCACTCTCGCGAGATCCCATTACACGGCCGTTGAGAAAACAGCCCAGAGAACAAAGGGCCGCGCTAGCGTGTACCAGTTTTGTCGGTAATGAAAAACACACGAAACATTAATCTTGGCTTGACGGACGGTGACTACGGCTGGTCAAACAGACGTCGCCACGCATGGGCGAGTCTTAAATAAAAAAAAACGCGGCAAGTTGTCCTTCGCTCTCTCGCGCTCTTTTTTTCCACTCGGCGGCGAAACGTTTTTAATCAGTTCTCTTGTCAGCAAATTGCTTCGCTTGACCTTCGGAGCAAACAAACAGAGTCGAAACTCGAATCAAATCCGGAACTATACGTCTCTTCTTACTAGCTCCGGCATTATTGTGTCGTGTCGGTGCAGGAGAAAAAAACAGGTTGCGGCTTGTGAATGCAGGTGTCTGTTTTCTTATATATTAATATGATGGGTTTGTGGACTCACGTGGCCTCAGAGGCATTATGGCAATGAATTCCCGGTGTACTAAGACAACAACATCTAGCTAACGTGTTTATAGCATGACAGGTTTGTAAAGCTGACAATGTCTTACATAAAGCAGTGTTACACACATACTCCTCTCTCTCTCTCTCTCTCTCTCTCTCTCTCTCTCTCTCTCTCTCTCTCTCTCTCTCACACACACACACACACACACACACACAATCCTGCTGAAAATTGGAATGAATAATTGGTTTCTCTTGAAATCTGTTAGGGTATTGCATTTAATCACAGAGATTTGAAAATGTTTGATTATGGCCTTGATTAAGATGAGGATAAGGCTAAATTTAGGGATAGCTTTATGTGTTTCATCATCTACTTGGGCGGCCCTGCAGGAGAACAGATAATATCTCCAAGCATCCAGGGGCAAGCCAGAATAAAACAGACTGAAAATTTTAGATACCTCTCATAAAGGATTAAGATAAAAAAGAACAAACAGATAAAGGTTCCAACCCACTGGAACAAAAAGGTGCAGAAAGTGTTTTGGAAACCAGAGGCTAGTACTGTGGTGGGAGAGTATCTGGCATGCCTGTACTTTCTTATCTGAAGTGCTGGCCCTGATTCTCAGACCTGATTCCAATTTTTGGAAACTAAAGCATTCATTTACTTCCCTTATCTTCTCAGTTGAGAAAATCTGAACTAGTGAGGTGCGAACATCTTCCTTACAAAAATCTGTTAGTGAGGTGCGAACATCTTTTGAAAGCAATGATATTGGGAAATTGCATCATCTATGTTTTTTCTTCATTTTTTTCTTCAGAGTTCTTCATTTTTGCTTTGATTAAAGCTCCACTTTGAGATAAACACTGCTGTATGTCATATGCTGGTGCTGTCCATCTGACAGCTGCACCTTACTGCATCAGACAGCGTGCCTCACTGCATCAGACACTGTGTCTCACTGCATCAGACACTACATCTCACTGCATCAGACATTGCACCTCTCGATGTTGGGCACGTCTCAGTGGGCTGTCTCAGTGGGCAGCAGCCAACCTGGCACTGGTCCTCGGTCCTGATCCGGCTAGAGACGGAGTGTGTCTGCGAGATGTCTGTGAGACGTCACCTGAGCCCTCAGGCACATCACGCGCTCAGCCGGAAAACCACCAGCGTGGAACCAGACGCAAACCAGCAAAGCCCCGTCAACACACATCTGAAGCTCCAAATGGCTTCGGTACGAATGCGGATTCATTGACGGACAGAAGAGAGCGGAGACAAAAACCCAGACAGTAGAGGAGGGGACAAAATGCTGGGCTCCCAGCTTGATCTGATAGGCAGATTTGGTGACGGCTGTGGGACCAGTGACTGGAGTTGACCACTGGAGCGTGGGATTGGCTGAGGATTTGTAAGTGGCATCTGATATATGGACAAGTAATGGGCCAGACTCTACCCTCCACGGGGCAGTGATGGGGAGGTTGGAGGGGTGATATAATCATAAGCAATCAACTCTAGAGGTGTGGGTCAGTGGGCGGATATCTAACAGCACACGCTCTCTCTCTATACTCCTCTCCACACCCTGCAGAGCTGCGAAGTGATTTAGCACAAAGCATTAAGCGACGTTCAATTCAAATGAAGACCCCCCGAGCAAATGATTGGAATTCGGAAACAATTCAGTGGGGGTTATTAAATTTTAAGGCTGGCCTCAGCAGGAAAGGTAATACACAGCAAATGGAAATCTCTAGAAAAAATGTAAGCAAGCAGCAGGGACGTGGGAGGCCTGAGAGGTTTCGGCTGTTTGCTCTAGGTTTGCTGAGTTTGGCTTCCAGATAACACTGGATGTCAGAAATGTCAATGTAGGCGCCAATGTCAGAAAAATGGGCTACCAAAGAATTCCTGAGGTAAGTGAGATACAGAGAAGTCCCCTCTGTCCGTTGTTTGTTTAACTAAAATTATTTACAAAAAGAAGACTACCGCCAATATCCAATAATATTCTGGAAGTTGTGTAAACAAGGTATAAGAAACTCTAAGAAATTGCAATTGAAATAAAGGTTTCCACTTTAAGTTTCTGTGTAGATATCATCTGTGTAGTTATCCCTAGAGAGAGAGTTTTTTAACAGATCATTTGTATAAGGGATTTAGTGGAGACACAACGGTCCATCAGAAACACAGTGTTTCAAATGACTTCAATGGGAGATGCAATTTTTCACTGTGAGACATAATATTTCAGTGTAAGATGCAATACTTCAACTATCAGACACTGGGGAAAATCTTTACTAATCCCAGCTTTCTAGTTCAGACACTGGGGGAAATATAGACTAATCCCGTCTTCCTAATTCAGACACTGGGGAAAATCTAAACTAATCCCAGCTTTCTGCTTCAAGCGCTGGGGAAACTATAGACTAATCCCAGCTTTCTACATCTGGACGCGTCTAGAACATTGTGGCATGTAAAACTGAAGAGAGTCTTTGATCATGTTTCTGCACTGTTTGGTATGTTTGAAAGTTATATTAGATTAATATCAGCAAAAATATAAGCAAAAAAATAAAAACACACCACACAAGGTGGAGTCCTTGACTTTCATGATATTTTATAGCGTTTTCACCCCTTGCAGTTAAAGCATATTTGTATGTTGAAAATGTAGGTCACCAGGTCATTTTAAAATGGGAAAGGAACATGCAAATGTGGACCTGTGCCTGCCACACCTCAACTGGGATGATATGGTGGGTGTGGCTGTGAAGACTCAGTCTGGCAGGTAATACTGTGGGTGTGGTCATAAGTGATAGAGGGGTGTGGCCAGTATTCAAACTGTGTGTCTGGTGGATTTGGCCTTGATTGCTTGGCCTAGCAAGCATTTGACCAAACATTAGGCTAGGAATTAGACGGTGCACACCAGAGTCATGAGTCAGTGAAAGAGTGGCCTTGTCTAAGTGTCTCAGGCTTATTTTCTCAGAAATATGCCAGGCTCTAATGGAGAAGAAATGTGAGAAAAGAAATTAAATGAGAGGAAGAGCGAGACAGAGAAAGCGGTCACAATTTGGAGGAGCACAGCTTGGTTAAATGAATCAATTTGTAAATTAGTGTGTGTGTGTGTGTGTGTGTGTGAGTTTGTGAGTGTGTGTGCACAACAGAAAAAGAGACAAATAGAGTAAACAGTTTTTGCTTTAACAGATATGAGAAAATAGAGTCATGGAAATAGGAGCCCTTTCACAAGTACATATCTGCATCCCATACACACCCAAAGAACATTACAGTCAGGGAGCAGCACTCAACCACACACACTAAACACACCTAGAATCAGGGCTATCTGAGGAGACAGCACAGCCTGAAGGCTAATGTCCCTGGTGTAATGTAGAGAAGTTACTGGTGTCATGGTTGCTGAGCAGGTCCCACAGGGCTGTTTAATGAAGAAGCTGGTATTCTGTACATACACTGATGAGCTGAACACACACACGCTAGTGCACAAACACTCTGTGAATGCTTGGTCATTAGCATGCCAATAATCACAGACTTAGGACAGTTTGTTCACATCATTACTCCTGGAAGTATGGAAGAGAAACAGAGAAATAGGATGTGTGTGTGTGTGTGTGTGTGTGTGTGTGTGCATATGGGTCTATTTGGGTGCGTTATCTTGTGGGTGTACACCTTCCTCAAAGCGCAAACAATGTAATGAGACAATAAAATACTGTTCTAATGAGTCTGGGACCTTTGTGTAGATACAACCTTACTTAAGATGCAGCAGTCACACTGCCACACGCATCTCTCCTCCTCTCCTCCTCTCCATCTCTCCTCCTCTCCTCCTCTCCATCTCTCCTGCTTTCCCTGCACACCCAGTGTAAGCGCACATATGCAACAGTGCACACGCCCGAAATATATTCATTTTGCAAATGTGACCCGGAATCCATAGTTTTGCACGATTTTCACACTTTTTTTCTTACTTATTGATTTCTTTATTGCCAGGCTAAGAACATGCATGTTTGGGGAGGCGTTTTACATACTGCCTATGAGCCAAGGATAGTTCAATGTGTTCTAGTAGATGGTGAAGGAGCTCAAGAGAACGCAATGTATGTGCTCAAAGTTATCTACTTCTGCTTCCACAAACGAACATCTGTTCATCCGTTCTGTACTAAAACAAACCAAAAGACAAAAAGAGCTTCCACAGGAACAGGGACTAGAAACGGCTTACAATCGTTCAATCGGGGAATGAGTCCCACCCCCTCCCCGTTGACCCTCGTAGTTTAGTGCAGCAGAGATACTCCTCCCTGCACTAGCTCCCGTGTCTCAGCCACATTTGCACAGAAATCCATCAAGCTGTCCGGCGTCGGGTGAATTTTTTGTCATTGGAGAACAACCGTGAGAAAAGAATGAGACAGAGAGAGAAAGAGGGATAGAGAGAGGGAGGTAGTGGTAAATGAAAGTGCAGGAAGTCTAGAGAGGTGGAGATGAGACAATAACTCACGAGGAGACATGAAGGGAAGAGAGGAACATATCTCCCCGTCCTTTCTCTCCAGTGCTGATAGGGGCCACAAAGTTCACCGGCAGTTCATCACATTGCTTCTTTGGAAAAAAGCCATTCAACTGTGTGTCACACTCACTCACTTACTTACTCATTCACTCACTCAGTCACTCGCTCATTCACTCACTCAGTCACTCACTCAGTCACTCACTCATTCACTCACTCAGACACTCACTCATTCAGTCAGTCAATCACTAACTCACTGACTCACTCATTCATTCACTCACTCAGTCAGTCACTCACTCATTCAGTCACTCACTCACTGACTCACTCACTCACTCACGTTTAAAAGGCTGCGCAGTACACTGTGACACTTTTCGCCTTTTCTGACACTCAAGGGTCCCTCATTCACACACACACACATACACACAGTGTGTGAATATGTGTGTGAATGTGCAACCACAATCCCTTTTACCCAATCTGTTTCACTCTGGCTCCTCCCACTCCCCTGCATTACTGAGGTCCATCCATTAGGTGACACGGCGTAAGACTTCAGTAAAAGTGCCGATTACCCTTTAAGTCCAGCCACTCCAGAGAGGCCAAGCGGCCCCACGTGAGGCCACGTGCGCCCACGTGAGGCCACGTGCACCTACAGCGATTAGTGCAGTACCGTCTCGAATCCCAATTTCTCTACCAGGGACAGGCTGCTCCGGCAACATCGGAGCCTTTTTGTTGCAGGAGCTGTGGGCAAAATATTCCCGCAATAGAGCACAAGCTGCTTTGAAGAAAAATGGACAGGAAAAAATGACCCCCCAAACCCCCTCCTCCTTAAAAAAGCAAAAAAATGGATGGCAGTCTCTGAATATTTTGAGAGTGGCTATTTCTGGAGCAACAGGAAAAAGGCAGAGTGGGAGGGAAAAGGGTTTGCGGATGAAGGATGAAAGGCAGCTTTGGTGGCGAGGCAGGGAGAGGCAGAGGCAGGCAGAAAGAGGCAGAGAGAGGCAGGGAGAGGCAGAGGCAGGCAGAGAGAGGTAGGGAGAGACAGGGCAGGAGAAAGGACGCCGTCGTGGCCCAGTGGACGGAGAGGAGTTGAGCTCTCCTGGTTGACACGGAAACGGAGCAATAGGGGAAGGTTTAGCCTGTAGAGGAGCCACTGGCACTTACACTACTTTCTTATTGGTAGAAAGAAACATAGGAGGAGGAGTCTATTTTTTTCTACTATCATTCATTTGCTGATTAACAAAAACCGGTCTCACCCGAGATGGATTGGTTTCTTCTGAGGCCAAACTCCTAAAACGTTCTCTCATTTTTTCCCTGCACCGTGTTGAAGATCAGACGGACACCACTGTAATCCGTACGGTAGCACGTAGCAGACTGCGCCTAACAGAGCTAGCATTGCCCAATGTTCTAGATCCTAACTCTCATTACTGAAAGTCAGGTTAGCATTTGTACTCAAGATACTTTCCTGAACATTGGTTACTTTCTCTACTCATCGTCAGGGTCTCGAAATGTGCAAAATGGCAATTTGCTTAATGAAGAAGCACAAAGACTTCGGGTCAGTGAATGTGAATAATTACAAACCACTTCCAATCTCCAGCCCAGCCTGATTTGCATTAGCTGAAAGAGAGTTGGTCTTGCAGTGGTAGCTTTTATACAGGGCTACATCTAATGACTCGGGCAAATCTCATTACAGCTGTGCTGTGTGTTCTCAGAAACACGTGGGCAGCCACGCATTCAACGGCACACGTCCGAACCGCCACGATGCCACCGACCAAAGGGCACGGACGTGGCGATCGCGCTGAGATAAGCGAATAATGCGCGCCACGTCAACAGGACTGTGCGAGACTTCATGGCCGGGCGACGTGTGAGAAGCAGAGAACTCTATTGGCCAAAGGTGGAACGGGTACCACCCCCCCTCCCCTTTCCGACAGCGATCAGATATGAGGATGTGAACAGTTGAATCCAAATCCATCCTGGAAGAAAATCCTCACACACACTCACACACATGTATACATGCATGACTTCGATCAGTAGGAAGCGCTGGTAATGTAAACAGATCTTTGGCTATCGATCAGAGCTTGCGTTTAGGAGGCAAATGGCAATTAATGGGTCGTTGTCCTGTATCCCAGCACTGATATTTACATCGATTTTGTTTTCCCTCTCAGCAACATTACTGCTGTTTAAGCATCTGTATGGGTTCTCCGTTGAGATCAACATGGCTCGACTTCTACACTGTTACTCATCAGATGGCTAAGCACAGTGAGAATCGCCTTTGTCTCATCGATTTGTCCCATATGGACATGCACCACAGTTTCACTTAGCCACCGTTCTTCGCACAGAATAATTTGCACCCGGTCTTCTTCGCAGATCGGGGGGGGGGGCTGGCGGCTGTTCTGTTTGTAAACACGGCTGGAACCGCGAAAGCGGACCATCTCACCATCTCGCCAGCCATTAGCAACAACAGGGAAAGGGAGGAGTGGTACCGAGGGAGTGGGATAGAGAGATCGAGACGGAGGTGTAGAAACAAAGGACATCAAAGGCCTCTTAGTTTCTGTTTCTCTCTCTCTCTCTCTCTCTCTCTCACTCTCTCTCTCTCTTTTCCACTCTCTTTTCTGCTCTCAGTGAAAAAGGTAAAGCGACAGGGCTGAAGAAGATTACAAAATCAATACAGCTAAATGGAGTTGCTACGGAAGCCATTGGATGTTCCCCCAGAGTACTGATGAGACAGCATTTAGTGGAACAGCACAACAGCTAACACCTCCCTCTCTCACCTCTCTCCCACTTTCCTCTCTCTCTCTTCCTCTCTCCTGTCTCTGATTTTCCTTTCCGTCTTTCTGTCTACCTTAATGTATTTCTGCTGTGATATGACTCTAAGGCCGTTTTGTTCGGTCAGTGTCGGGCTCGTAATGGATCTTGACGCCTTGACTTCCCAAGGCCCCAGTTGGGGGCGGAGCCTGTGCATCAATCAAATCCCCTACAGCTTCTAAAGCCCCACCCTAATTTAGAGTCCTCGGGCGTCTACGTACTAATCTCACACACACACACACACACACACGGATGTAGTTCTATCTCGTTTGGCTTTTCAAATGAAAGCTGATCTTGGTATAGGAAATCATTTCTCCCCATGGAATCAGTAGCATATCTCATAATGTTGTTAATTTACTACAGAAACTGCTTTTCTGTGATACATTTACAAATATACACACACACACACACACACAAACACAGAGGAAGGCTCACACATCCCCTCTGCTCCCTTGGCTAAGATACATACTGTCCAACATATCTAAAAGGTCACATGGCCACAAGAGTTGAGTGTTGTACTGTAAGCCTGAGAGGCTCCTGACAGAGCTGCGGAGCTTAGGCCGGGGCCCTGGGGTACGCCCTGAGAGTACATGCTTTTGCTCTAATCCAGTACAGTGTCAGTACACCTGGTACTCAGTGCTGGGAGGCGGGTATGAGGGAAAACCCGGAGCGGCCGACGGATCCGGACTGCCGGGAAACACGGACATCGCGCGTCATGGGAAGTTGCAAAAATATGGCAGTGAAATAAATACGACAGTTAAAAAGGTGACAGAAATCAGGGGGCCGACGTTCTAATACTGAGGGCTTCTGCTGCTCTGTTTTATGTGGTCGATTTGCCCAGATAAGGGGTAAGACGCGAGAGAGAGAGAGAGAGAGAGAGAGAGAGTGTTTGGTGCTCTGGCAGGTGTTCTGTGGTCTCTGCCTGCTAAAATCACAGGCTATTTGCTTTGCCTTCCAGACCCATTTCCAAGGCCGCACTTGGCCACAAGAAAAGAGACGGAAAGAAAAGGGCTGAAAACAAAGGACTGAAGGAGTGCAGCTTCTGAAGAGCTTTAACAGCATTCATTCATTTTCCTGTTGACCTGAAAGCTGAAGCAGGAGTAGAAGGTTTGCAGTAGAAGGTTTGCAGTAATGACTGCTAATGTGTACTGTCTTTCTGAGTATGTTAATATTGATATCTGTTAATATTTCTCTCAGACACGCACATCCATACGTATATACACCGTACTACCACGCACACACACACACACACACACACACTGGTGCACACATATTTCACACACACTCACACACACAAAAGCACTCACACATGTACTTGCACACAGAGGCACACATTAACACATACATACACACACACACGTTTGCTCATGCACCCTCACACTCACACAATGTTACCCACACACACACACACAAGAATCCTAAAGCCTATTACACTTGATTTGACCAAATTGCATGTTTATTAAAAAAAAAAAGTTGGAAAAAAAACCCACTCTTGTTAATTTGCAAATTCTGCATAATGGAGATTTGACACAGAGGTAATTTGCAAACCCTGACACATTTGCAGACTCCTGTGGCTATGGAAACAGATGTTCCACTGCTTGTGTGATCAGTCAGATTTGCAGATCAGGTTCATTTGAATGCCCAGTTCTCAGTGTGTGTGGACAATTCCCACAATAGCTGACAACTACAACTCTCAAGTTGCCTGCAGGTTCCAGGCATTTGTAACAGGAGCCACAAAATCTCTGTGGATACTATAAGAGAATTGAACTAATAGCCACATATGACTGAATACTGCATTTTGTAGCAGTTACATAAAATAATTATAAATCACATCATACAGCAGAGATCAAATCATAATTTGCATATGATCTTTAGCGATTGTTCCATAAAATTTTTCATGTCTAATTTAATTTGTCTGATTTTAAAACTCCTCTGACGTTGGCTAAATCTGCCTCTCATTTTCAGGCCAACTAACCAGAATTCTCACAAATTTATAAGTACGCCTGAGCATTTGTGTAGGAGAGTGCATGAGGGTGTATGAGTCTGTGTGGTGTGTGTGTGTGTGTGAGAGAGAAATAGAAGAAAGAGACTGCAGGAGAAGTGTGGTAGAGCGATCATTAAGCACAGAAACAGGTCTTTGCTGCAGAGAGCTTTTCGTCCTGATTAGATGTTTCACCATAGCGCTGTGTTCTCCTCAGCTGAAGAAGATGTGAGAGGATACACACGCACACACACATGCAAACACAATTCCTACACACACGTACGTGCACATGTACACACGCACATACACGCACATACACGCACAAGTACATTCATAAACACACACACACACACACATACACACACAAAGAAATACCTGAAGTCCAATCTTTGTGGGATAATTACCCCAGCACATGTACTTCTCGAACTGAATCTTATCCTCTGTAATCTTTCAAGTCTTTTAATTTTTGTGGGAAAAATAGTTTTCTGTGTTTACTAATCGCCACGGGGACATCTGTTGCCTACATCGGGCTGAGCTAAGCTGAACTAAACCAGGGCTATCTCTGACTGAAACAAATACATGGCTTTACTCTGGAGGTCTTTTTCAATATATCTCCTGCGATTTATCATAACTTACAAAGTGACAGAATTAAACCTGTCACAGCCTGTGAGCCACATGTGAATGAACAGCTGATAAATAAATAACTGCTCGGTATGGATCAGGCCAACATAAATCAGACAGAACAACAATGTCAAAAAAAAAGAGGTCTAAGTTACTTAGATTCCCAGCAGAGGCTTAGAGGCTTAGAGGCTAGGTGCCCCCATCAGAGACAGGTATGGACCCCCCAGTTCAGGAGTTTGGGGTGATGAGTGCAGGGGCTCTGATCCCAAAGGAAACAAAGTTCAAATGGGGT
>JAOXYF010000016.1:10238139-10253601 GCA_028565775.1 Sternarchorhynchus goeldii
CCCCCCCCCCCCCCCCCCCCCCCCCCCCCACGACAGAGTTGGGGCCACAGTCCAACCCGTCGAGCAGCATAATATGCTATGGGTTTGGTTTTAAGGCTTGTACCAAGGCCAAAAACTAATACAACTGCAGAACGTCTTAGGCGTAAATGTGCAAGAGAAACTCATCATTCAAAACAGAAGAGGCATAAAAAATAAAAAAACGACTGAACACAAGCAGCTGTCGCTTTTTCTATAAATCGCAGCGTTATGGGCAGAACGCAGTATCTGCCTCCTGGCCGTATGGGTTCGTTAATGTGTTCTGTGCATTTAGTAATATTGGCGTGTGCCACTTCACGCCTCAAGCCATAGCTGAGCAATTACTCAACCTGACTGGCTTCAGACTAGTAGACTTTTTGTCCTGAAAGCGCTTTACGGATCAAAATGCCTGGGTCTTTTGAGAAAGACACACACGCACACACACACACACACACACACACACACACCTTCCCCTGAATGCCCCAGGGGGCCTGCGATGGTCTGCAAGACTCTGGATCTAGCTGATATTTAACACGTGGCGGCTTTTCGGTGGTGTGTGTAGATTGATTAGGGCTTTGTTCTCACTAGGCAGAGCGCCCACAGCCAGCGGGCTCAATGGAGGCCTGCCAGGGAGCCGGCTTCCGTCACGGCCGTTACACCCCCCTCCTCTCGGGGCCGCCGAGTGCTCGGCCGTCCGTTCATCCGACGCTCGGCGCGACTGGGGCGTCTGAATCGTCTCTGAACCGTCTCCGAACTGTTTCCGAACTGTCTCAGAATCGTCTCAGAACTGCTCTTGCGGCTGCTTCGGCCACGTCCGTCTCCGGCCTCTGGAAGCCACCCCCCTCCCCCCCTCCGTCGAACCGTGTCGATTGGCTGCCCGCCAGCCGCACCCCCTCTCCACTCGCCCTAATAACATCAGGGATGTCTAGAAACGCAGAGCCCGGCGCCTCTCTGGGGGGAAACGAGGTCACGTGTTGTCCTGTTCACCACGACGGGAGAGTCCCAGTCTTCAGCCCTAATCCATCGCTCTAATCAGCTCCGCTGCGGCTGAGAGAACCTTTTTTTCTGGCCCAGTTTTCCCAATTCCACTCTGCTTCGCACTTTCTTCCACTCCCAGTTTCGACCTGTTCCATTAGCCGTAACCTCTGCACCTAAAACGCGGTTGCCAAGCCGACAGCAGGGGCCTGCCAGGACTGATACACCTACGGCCAAAGTTTTTCGCCACCTCTGACCTAAGTACACCCACTATCAAGGTAACGGGCTGGTTAACGTTCAATAAATGAACCTATACTACCCTCCCAACCCATAATATGTCATTCAACAATGGCTACATTAGCATTTTTGGGCCAAGTGTACTTTTATTTGTTGACTCTGTGCTAACACCTGGTTCTGGGTCTGGAGGGAGGTCTTACCGGTCTTGTCTGAGTTACACAGCAGAGTCTCCTTCTCAGCTCTCAGTCCAGGACTGGGCCCGTGCTTCATCCACGTTGCTATGGTGAACTGGTCCGTTAGGTTCTGAGGCACCACCGGCTCCGGGATGTTGGCGGCCTGCCGGCCGTCAAACCGGAATATCAGGTCACTGTCCCGCCCGCTGTCCGTCAACAGAGACGCCGTCCAATTGGTGGAAGTGCTGGGGGCGGGGAGAAGATCCATGCTGCCCGAAGCAGCACCTGCAAAAACATCCAAGATAAATTAACACAGGAGGCCAACATGGCGCCATCATTAGATAAAACACAAGGGTGCTGACACAGAAAAATGGAAATAAAACATAATACCTTAAAAACTAACAGTTAAACAACATCTATTCAATGTATCAGGAGCCAGACTGATTCCCACACAAACAGAATGAATGTATGCAGAAACATTCGAATATTTAAATGAAAGAAGTGGTTTGCATTTAGCAGTGTCTCTGAGCTTATACAGATCACTTTTTTAAAAGCCTAGTCAAAAAACACTGAATCGAAGTCAAGTCAAAAGGTGCAAGTGCTGGTAATCTAAATGCAACCCACTTAATTGAGAATATTTATGAAACCATGTCAAAAGCAGCACCAATATCATAATAAATCATTACACACGTTATGGAGAGTCACCTCTGAGCTAGGATACTCCCTAAAACCAGGATGTCCAAAAATGCTAGTTTCACTTAAAATTATAATAGCCAGCTTCTTCTAAAACTTCAGACTAAAGCCAACATTTAGAAAAATATTTTACAACTTGACAGATTATGCCAGGTCAAAGATGAAATATATTATGCTTTTCCACAGTAAATAAGAGTAATTATATAAATAAAGTATGTTTTATTGTGATATGTATCTGTCTAAAGGTTGGTGTAGCACCAAAATGCAGCTTAATAAATCTACTGCCACTGGAATCTTCATTAAAATATTTCAAATAGATAAGCTGTCACTCTACAGTATAGGTTTCTTAACTCTTCCCATATGAGTTAAAGTAATTGATGTATGCCATTTTACCTCACACATTCAAGAGCCAAGATAACATGTTATTTGTCAAGACTGTCTTCTCGTTTACAGATCCACAGGTTCTCTGTCCAAAAATCCCTTAAGTGATCAAAGTGGCCTGGCTTGTTATTTTCTCATGCGCACACACACACACACACACACACACACACACAGACACACACACACACACATGCGCGCGCGTGCGCGCGCACACACACGCACGCACGCACGCACACACACACGCGCACACGCATGCACGCACGCACACGCACGCACACACACGCGCGCACACACACGCACACACACACACACACACGCACACTCACACACACTCACACGCACACACACACACACACACACACACACACACACAGGAAATTGATTCCTGCAGCGTTTGTAACCTTCACCTAAATATATATATCAGAATGAAAAATCTGAAAAGCAACACTTCAAAGTCATAGTGCATGAGTAACAGCAGGTGATGTTTAGCAAAACATGGTATGTACAGCACTGGCTGTGAAGGGTGGGGTAGATTCTCCACTTGTGGTTGTGAATGGGGGTGGGGTAAGGAGATTCTCCACCTATGCAGAGGAGTACAGCTCCCTTGATCAAGACCCTCTCTCTCTCTCTCTCTCTCTCTCTCTCCCTCTCTCCCTGTCGGGCTCAGTCCTTCCTATCAGCCTGGGCCTTATTCGAGGGTGTGGCAAGATAATGAATCTCCCCCTGCCCCTGACTGGAGGTGACAGGACGGCAAGCACAGAGGGACAGAATGAGTGATGAGGCACCCTGGTGTCACAGAGGAGTGCTCTCATTCAAGAAACTCTCCTCTCCTAAGTGCGAGAGAGAGAGAGAGAGAGAGAGAGAGAGAGAGAGAGAGAGAGAGAGAGAGAAGGAGAGTCAGAGCATGAAAGAAGTATAGCAGTAACACTGCACTTAAATTATACAATATTTATTCATGTCAATCAATAGTTGGTGATAAACATGCCCGCCAGTCTTTGAGCGAGTGTAGGAACCGTTTTCTACCAGCATCCATTCCTCTGAAGTACCACAGAGAGACAAGTCAATGAAATTCCATTTTATACGTTGGCTTTAGTACTTCTCTTTTCTCGGGGCACACTGAGTCTCAGCGGTGACCCTCACCTGTCTTTTTATCAAAGTTTCACATCGACCCGCGTAGCCCCAAGCAGCGAGGGGAAGAACAAACGACACACACACTCTTTTAACTCCTCCCCCCTGTTCGTAGCCGACAAAGGCGGCCGCTTCTCTGCCGGGCGGAGCGGATGGGAGGAGCAGATGGGCGGAGCAGATGGGTGGAGCAGCTCTCCACCCCACCATTAGCCACGACACCACCTTCTTCCCATCATTTGAAAAAAAAAAAAAAAAAAACTAATTTGCTGTTATTGCATATAATTGCATATTAAAGATAGTGATTATATGGGTTTAAGGGGCAGAAAACGGCCATGGTTTGCTAAGTAGGACTGCAGAAGGTGAGTATAAAAATGCCTTTTTTTTTGCATTTAGATGAGAGGATCAAGGAAGCTTTGCAGGCCGTAATTCAAAGCGCTTCAAGACTCAGCCGGGGCTCAACCAATAAACACTTATTGTCATATATTGCGCAAGCTGAGGCGAGACGTCTCCGGCGCCTCCCGCATTCTGAACAGGAGGGTGATCCTGAACGAGGGGCGGGAGGATGGGGTGTGTGTGTGTGTGTGTGGGGGGGGGAGACAGCGAGATAAAAGCCCCTCGACGCACTTAACGCGTGGCAGCTGGAGTCATCATCCTGGCCCTTAACTCATCCAGCTTTCATTCAGCCTCCATAACAAAGATTTATAAGATATGGAAAAGCTGCGACTCCATATCACCTCAATCTCAAGGACTCTTTCATTAAACTGACAGGAGTTATCCACAGGGCTGGACTGTGGGGAGCAGGAAATCAGGGGCTTTGGAGCACATCGTGTACGAGGGGGGGTGGGCATCTTAAACGGGCATTACCATGAAATACATGAGAGGTATCTGCAATCAGAACACATGAAAAAATTCTTAAATCAGGACTTCTAAAATGGTTGATTTCATACAGTGGAGCATTTAGGAGAGTTTCAGAAGGCAAATAATGAATCATTCAGTACAAAATATGAAACACGTATTTTATTTGTATTCGGGAATGAGTTCTTATTAATTACTTTTAAACTTTTTATGTTTAAAAACACAAACAAAGGGTTAATTGACTGAAAATGGTAATAAAGAATGACTTAAATAAATAAACAAACATTCAAAATAAATAATACAATACATTTTCATAATGAAACATGATACATTTTGTATCTAATGTGATGTATTTTCAATAGAAACAATTTATTAGGATGGAAAATATGGAGACCTGATTTAATCTGGTTTTAATGAGACTTGACTGGTTTGTGAAGACAACACTATCGGTTAGAAACAATTACTAGAATCAAGAAGCCTTAAACATGAATTAATTGAATAAAAAATATTTTGACTTCAGGTGGTTTTTCAAAGAGAAGGATTTGAAAAGAGTTAATTTGTCCTGTCTTTTGTTATAGCTATAATCCCAATCAACTCCTACTCATCACAGACCAAACCCACTCACTGCAGGCCCCACTTGCTTACAGCAGGCCCCACTTGCTTACAGCAGGCCCCTCCCACTTATCACAGACCCAACCCACTAAATTCAGGCCCCACCTACTCATCACAGACCCAATCCTTTCACAGCAGACCTCTCTCACTCACTGCAGGCCACACCCACTTACCAAAGACCCAACCCACTCACTGCAGGCCACACCCACTTACCGCAGAGCTTCTGCAAGGACTTTTCCGAGTACGTTTCCCTGTCGCAGCCCTTCCCAATGTGGTTGGTCTGGAGCTCCACTGTAACCCTCACTGAGGACAGCGGCCCATCGCACGTCTCTAGGTGCATCTTGGGAAAGAGCTGCTTGCTGCCTGTGCCGGGCTCATAGTCCACACGCTTGTTCCATCCTGAGGAAGAAAACACGTGATTTTATTTTATTAGCATTTGTAAGAAATGCTAAACGTGTGGATTTGTGAACTCTGCATTTCTCCAAAGGAAAAAATTATGCTTGTTGCTCCCCAATTTAAACACAGCAACTGTTCTGGCCTGCTGGGTTAAGAATGCAATAATAACATGTTAAAACAGAGTGTGGTATAGGTTTTACATGACCCATGAAAAATGTGGTTGGCTAACAGAGTGCTTCTCGCTAAAACTAGAGTTTCTACTTCATTTTCCCTCTGTTTACACTCTCAGAATGGCCTGTGATTGTCAGACATTCAGAATGACACAATTTTTCACCATTTTTTCAACATGGTCTCAAAGAAAAACGAAAGGTCTAGCCAGCTAACCAACGGTGTCAGGGATTATGGTAGTAGAGGTGCTAGCTCACAACACAGCAAGGCAATCATGTTAGCTGCTAGCGGGCATCGAATCTTTCATCTCTCTCATCTATATGGTACTAATGTTCCACTTGTAAAAACTGTTTCTTCTCTAACTTTGAGACCTCTTCCTCACGCCTGACTAAAAAACTCAACTATTGACTCTCTGGATGTCAACGAAAACACCACTGCTACACACAAAAAAATAGACCAGCTACAGCCTAAGGTGGCAACTTAGAGAATCATAAATTTTTGAGAACTGTGGATTTTTCTGAAAACACTGAAGACTGCTTATAAAAGCTTTTACAGGATAAGAAAACAACTTGTGCGTGTATGCCAGCAAATACTGGGCTACCAGGGAGAATGCCAGAGAACCTATTTGTCCCACGTTGCTTGGAACAGACTTTCATGGAGTACACTAGTGCCATTCTTGTGATATGCATACAAGTGATCAGTTCTGGAAGCTGAAAGCTCAAAGAATTGGGATATAGCTTTCGCTGCAGGTCTTGCCTGTCCTGCAGAAGTCCTGCAGAAGCCCTGCAGGAATGCTGTCAGTTCAAGGCACCTGTACGTTGCAGATGTTGTTGGGGGATGGGCCAGATTGTGTGGGTTTTGGAATGGAAGTTTTTTTGGGGTTTTTTTGCTGATGTTCTTGCTTGATTGTACACTGTTGTGGTCATTTCTAAGTTAACACCAAACTACAACTTCTATTTCCTTATAAATGTAAGTGTTGCTTCATTTACTCGAACATAAAGGGCACGAATCATATTGTTAAAACGTAAAAAGAATGTATGAATTTCCTTGCTGCAAGAAACTCGCCTTAAAACTGAGGAGAGATTGGATAGTTTATTGTTCTACTTTTCAGTAAAAGAGGAATTGCGGTATTCATAAATAAAAACTACCCCTTTTAGTCTTACAAAGGAGAAAAATAACCCTGAAGGGAGAAATAAATTAGTCACAAGTTTTATTCTTGGTCAGCACAACTCTAGTCCTCATGAACCAAATGAAGACTGTCCTAAATGTAGATCTCATATGGCACTTTTATTCTGTCAGCTGTTACAGGATTTGTAGTGGGTGATTTCAGTCGCATAATAGACAAATCATCTTGAGCACTAAAGTCAAATTCAAAATCATCTTATAGTCTTAAGTTCTTCTGTTGGAAATTGGATCTTGCCTATGCACTCCTGACACCACCACTGACAACGATTACACACCTGATTCTAATCCTCTTAAATATTCCTCTAGATCGGACGCCCTTTTTCTGCCTTCCCGATTTTATACGTGTAGTGAGAGCTTGCTGGATAGTGCCTACTGTATCTTCAGGGTGACTGCGGCAGTACGGGAGCGGAGGGTGGTGCTGGAGTGGAAGCTTTATTCTCCATAAAGTAACAAGCACCGAGCAACACTGCTGTCGAAAAAACACAAAGGACTAATAAAGCAATAACTTCTCAAGACGCTTCAACTTGAGTCCGTATCGCAGACAGGCTTCTGAGGGCCTAGCTGTAGTGATGATTGGCAGGACCTGTGGGCTTCTAAAGGGAGGTGACGATGGTTTAATGTGATGTGCAACACCCTGTGTGTGATAAACAGGGGAACTGGAAAGGCATAATTGGGGGTGTGTGCTGTTGGTGGCCATGACATTCAGCTCACAGCCCAGGTTACATGGAGGCCGATCTTGATATGACTGTTCCAAGAACAGTTCAATGGAGACAAAATGCATCACTAACAAAAATGGAACAATTCTATTCATTCACTCAGCGCAAAATAACCAATACTCTCTACTGACAAGATTATGGACACAAAAGTACCAAGAATGATCATCTCTTTGTTTGGATCAATATTATAAACATTATTCAACCGAAACCAGTTAACAAATCCAAATTTAAAACTACATAAGGAAAAAACACAACATATAAAAACCAAAACTATTGCAAACTGCAAACCAAACTGGCTCTTAGGGTATCAGGTGACACAAGGAACTCAATTAAAGATCTATCAAGGCAATAAAAATGCTATCTGGCATCTTTACATGTGCCCTTCATTTGATTAATAATATATTCTGAGATTATTATAAATCACTTTACACTTCGGACTCCTCGCCCCTGTGGCTCAAATGATGACATTTATCCTCTTATTTGCCTGGGCTTTCCCTGGCAGTTATTTCAGACGTGGGTCGTCATATTTTGAATGCCTCTTTTACTCGCAGGGGAGGCGTGGGAGGATGTTAAATCAACGCCTTCTGGCCTAGATGGATATCTTTTAGAATTTTACAAATCGTTCCGGCCTGAGCTCAGAGCCTTCCCCATGTTGGGTCTCATCGATATGTTAACCTGCAACTCCTGACATGTAGATATGACTTTGGCTGGCTTAGTGGTTTTAAAAGGGGAACATGACTGGACTGCTCGTCATACTGGGTGATCCTCAATGTAAATTTTAAGTGCAAAAACCTCGTCCCATGTCAAATCAAGATACTCACCTAACTGAGACCACAGTTCCTGTAGCTGAAGTATCACTAGATATAGAAAATATATTTAATAGAGTGGAGTGGAGGGTTTCTTTTACTAATGCTTGGTATTTTTGGTTCTAGAAAACTTAGTCAAACTTATTAAACTTTTATTCTGTAGTTATTTAGCATTTATCATCACAAAAAACATTTTTTTCTGAGCAGTTTCTAGTTGGTAAAGGTCACCTGTCACCTTTTCTGTTCAACCTTACAACTGCTGGCTGTATCCATCAGAACAAATATCATTATATCAGAAGTATCTGTAAACAGGAAAGACCAATGTTTGTTTTTGAGTTTATTTTTCAGTTTTTTTACTGTGCTAATAATGATGTATGATGCAGTGTAGTGGAGAGTGCACAGACCTTAAACCATTTTAGATGTGATAACAAACCACGATAAACTATTGGGCTAGTAATAATAATATACTTAATACATATTTTAATTTAACTGACAATGGTTTTTTAAAAAAATATCTCGCATATTTATTACCGCTAACCCCAATCATTTGTTAAGGGAAAATTACCCTGCTTTACTTAAAAACACACACACACAAAACCCTGCAATTATTCTGTTCTATCTACTTTATTAACACTGCCAAAGTAAACATATTACCCCGTTTAAATTACTGATTTAAAAATGTTCTGGGTCATTTATCTTATGTTTTTGTAAAAGTTTTATATGCCCATTCAAGAACAGTTTGGATCAGTTGAAAAAACAAACAAGAATCAAGATCCTCAGACTGTTCAAGCCTGAAGATTTGGGGTGGAGCTTATTTACCAAATCCACAGCTTTACTATTGGTCTGCACAGGATGAGCTGGTTGCAAAATAAACATTATTTATCATGTACTGGCACTGCTCTTTCAGCCCTTTATCTAAGAATTTCACAAGATACGATCTATATCTGACATATTTAGAGGATCAAACCCATCGGGCTGGAGAGATTTTCCAACTGGTCTATCTCCGTGGTCTCCAGTTACCCTTCACCCTCTACATCTTAGAAACCCAGGACTGCTGGTGTGAGGAATAGAATTACACATTTTTCATATTTGTTTATTGATGATACTTTCAGATCTTTTGACCAACTAAAAGGGCGTCTTGGCATTCGCAGTAATGATTTTTACAATTAATGCATTTCTTTGAGTCCCTAAGAAAACTGGGGAAATTCAAAGTTATTTCAAAATGGAGCTTAAAAAATATAACAGACTGGTGGATGTCCCTCGGTAATCCGAAGGGAACGATTTCACGTTGATATATAACTATTGAATAGACATGCTTCAGCGCTTGAAGTGCTGAAGGCATCTTCGAATTTCTTTGGGGTGTCTTTTAGTCATGAGGATTGGCCTCAAATATCTAAATAGACTGTCCTTTTCAAAGTGCATTTCAGTTACAGTGCATGTGGTTTTTAAAGGCACTGAATATTTAACGCCTGTTCATTTTCACCATCTCTAATATGTGCTTATTTAGAGGACTTATAGGGTCTGTATTGCATGTGTTTTGGAACTGTGGCAACATTTAAAACTTTTTTGCAACATTTTTGCCAAAGAGTTTACAGTGTTTATATGCTGATTTTAAATTCTGATACCTCTGAGGTAGACACTATCTGTGCAATAAACATTATTACATATCTGGCCAGAAAATAAATGTTGTTATGATCATCCAAGCCTAAAGGGCCCACACTGTAGATGTGACTCACACAAGTAGCTAGTTCATTGCCCTTACAATTAACCTAGGACTTGCAACAAAGCTCTGCTGCATTTTGATACTTTTACAGCTATATTTGAAAAAGGGTAATGAATGCATTGTTGTTCGTAGTTTTACCCTCAGTTGTTTTCCAGTGTTGGTCATGTTTTGTTTGTTTGTTTGCACATTCTTTCATTTTGTTTTGTTTTCTTGCTTATTTTGTTCTTCATCTATCCTGTGTACCAACAAGATCAGGACAGGGCTAATCCTAACACCCCAAGATCAGGACAGGGCTAATCCTAACACCCCAAGATCAGGACAGGGCTAATCCTAACACCCCAAAATCAGGACAGGACTAATCCTAGAACTGCAGGCTTCTGCTCAAAGGCCCACACTCTCTTTCTGCATAATTCAAAGCATTGGGCATTTTGCATGCACTTAATATGAGAAATATTCCCTGCACCCATTTTCCTAAATGAAATCCTATTACATTTTCTCCCATTCTGAACGAATGGTGAAACAATACAGTAAAACTGGCCTCTCTGTGTATATATATTTTTAAATAAGATTGGCTTGACCTGTCGAAAGCAATCGAAATCACTGGCCATCCCCTGAATCCATATGTAATGGACTGGACAGATGAACTACCAAGAAGCAGTTTGCCCAAGGCGATGTGACACTTGTCGGAATGGAACCCTACGAGTCCACGGGTTTGGTTACTCCTTTGGAATAGGAGAAATCTTTCTCAATTAAATAAGGAAGGACGATGCCAGAAGGTCAGAATCACTCCACTCAACAGCTGAAAAAACTTGTGAGCTTGGGGTGAACATTAACATTAAGCTGCAACATTAAACATTCATAGCTTATTCACAGATGCCACACAGTGTCAGAGCGGTGCAGGGAATAAAAGCACCGGGGAATTAGATAGCGTGTTAAAATATCCACGTGTCTCCCCGCAACGCATGTCAAAATAACGAAGCCATGGGCAATACGGGGTTACACAAGGGTGACCCTGCGGCCCTCTCCGTCAGATGGACAAGAAATGAGGTTAACCGGCTTCAACTCTCCCCCACCCCAAACCCCCCGGCCTTGAAAATGCTTCATGGGGTAATTGCAGACACAGCGCTAATTACAAGACAGGGCTCAGTGTCCTCAAGGAAATGAGGGTTAAAAATGTAATCAGCCTATAAGCAGTTGGGAATAAAACACCATTTGCTCGCTCACAACAAAAATACTGAAAGGCTGCTGGGCCTCAAGGCCTTTCGGGGGGGGGGTGGGGTGTTTCTCTGGTATGGTGCATTTAATAGGGGTGGCAGAATGTCAGTTTGCAGCTGAAGGAGGAAAATATCGGTATGGGCCACTGCAAACCTCCCATTGGTGCTAAATATGACCGTGGGTTCTAAACTGATGTGAGGTGCTATCCCCCCAGGGTGGGAGGCGGAGGGGCAGGGAGGGAAAGGAGGTGCAGAGGATGGATGGGGAGATCAGCACTGACGGATGGAGATTGACCAGGGAGTGAGGGGAGGGGCCGGACCTTCATGCTGTCCGTGCATCGGAGCAAGAAGCGTACGGTCCTCGTCTCTCGCTTGCCTCAGTCCCGGGCTGTCATCAACGTCACTCACACCACGCTTCCGCCTTGCACGAGTGACAACGTGGCAGGCGCAATCTATGAGGCAACAACTGCTTATTCTACCCCACACCTGGCAACCTGCCAGGGCCTGTCAACACACCTTTAAGGAACTATCACGCACTGAGCTGAAACCCGCACCCAGAAGAGCTGTGGAAACTGCAGGAAAAGCTAAGAGAAACTTAACAGGGTTAAGGGCAGAGAGGAATCGAGACAGAGAGAGAAAGAGAAATATTTGACTAAAATTAGGGTCAAATCTGGATGCAACCATTGTGTGGGAAGTACCTGATTTACTGTCCACAGGAAGAAAAGGATAAGCCTGCTGTACTCCAGCAAAATCCAGGCATGAGTGTGTATTGAGTAGAGGATTTAAAAGATTTGCAGTAAATGCGCTTGAGGGTGACATTTGGGGCTCCTCGGAGAGGGAATTGCCCTTTTCCAGGATAAGCCCCAAGACAACCCTCCACCCCTCACCACACACACACACACACACACACACACACTCACACTCACAAACACACCCAAACAACAGTCTCTTCTTCTTCCCAGGTAATAACACGCCTAAATCCATCACTCCACACTCTGACTCCACCCGACAAAGTGGGGCACCAGCACCTCCCTAATTGCTTCTGTCGCATGAACGGTTGGAGAGGAGTTCAAGTGTCACTTTGACAGTCACAGCCACATGGAGGAGGTGTGGTTTGGGTGGATGCTGTGAAAACAAGGATTAGCAGTTCAGATGAAGTACTGAGAAGTCCTTTAATTGCGTGATATGGAGGGTCAAAACATTCTGATTACTGCAGTAAATGCTGAGAGTGTGTGATGCACATTGAACCAGAATGCAATCTATATGCAATCTGAACCTGATTGGAAACATTCATCATTCTTGTGGAGATTAACCATATTGTTCCAGAGCAAGATCTTCTGGATTAGGGCCTCTCATTATTCCTGTCACACTGAGAAAAATATGAGGTTAGTTATTCCAATTCTACATAAAAAGTAAGTTATGATTTTACCTCCTGCTCTCCCATTTGACTGTTAAGTAAAATAGAGTCACTTAATCTAAGCAGTTAATGGCTTGATGAAGGGACGCGAATAATGAAATAATCAAATAATGAAATAATCAAATAATAATCGAAGCATTAAAAATCCAAGTTGAAAAGCAGTTGAAATCATGCAGTCAGCCCTGCCCGTCGCCACATGGTTACTGGCCATGGTTACGCAGGCATTAAACACGAATACATTAACCACGAATACATTCGTTTTATTCAGACATTTCAGACATTTTGGATATTTTTAAACTATGAAAGTACGCGGTGGTGAAGGCATTCTGTGCTCTTCCATTTCCCAAGCAGTTTTGTAAATCCGTTGACACTGGAGGGAAGTTTAAAAATGTCTTAAACTGGCAACATCTAACAGCAGAATTCAAACCATTCGATCCAGTTGGGCTCAAAGTGGACCAGGGCCATCGTATATGCTAATTATGACATCACAAAAGAGACATTTTGGGGAGGAATGAGTGATGATGCTTGGTGAGGTCACTAGTAGAAGCCTGTTTTGTCCCAAACAGGACCAGTGTGAAGTGAAAACGAGGGGCAGTTATTGAGGAGCTGGGTAATGAGGCCATGTCTTAGTGGACATGCGCTAAGTACCTCTGCTGTCTTGAGCAGAATGAAAGAAGACAGTGAAAGAGAGAGAGAGAGATAGAGAGAAAATAGCACCTCTGAGGGAGAAGAGTTCAGAGCCATCGGTTTCTCTAGCATCTCTGCCATAATGTTGTTCAGATTCAGGTCATGAGACCACATGACAACCAAAAGCTTTAGTTTGCCACGCCAACGCCATTTTGAGGCGTGGCTGCTGGTGGCCGACACCGGGGGGCGGGGTTAGGTGGAGACTGGGGTAAGGGGCAGAGAAAAGGACAGGCCACTCACCCTGCCAGCCGGGCTTGCACACGGGCTTGACGTCGATGTGGACGGGCACGCTCTCCATCGCCCTCTTCTGGCCGCAGTCGTAGGCCGTCACTAGGATCTTGTAGTGCTGCTGTTTGTCATAGCTCAGGTGCTCCGTGTTCCGGATGTTACCTTCAGACGGGAGAGGCAAACAGAGGTGGGGCAGGAGAGTTAGAGGCGAGTCGGACAGAGAGAAACGTTTCTCACACGTTGCGGGGGAAGTGGTGACAAAGAGGAACGCTTTGAGTCACCTCACGAGTGTTTTAGTCTTCAATCTAAAACAAACACGCAAAAACTGAGAAAAACGTTTTTCAACTTTGAACACAATACAAGACGTATATCCGCGTGTAAAACCAAACCAATCTGTTACAAGGGTTGTACGGAGACTGTATTAAGTATTTGTTCAGTTAGTTGTTTACATTATTTATGTAAACAACCACTCATGTTGATTGTTTGTGCTATTCTAGCCCAAACTCATTATCTTTATAACTGTGCAACATCCGTACATGGCGACCATATATAACACACTTTTCTTGAATGACACGCGTGCCATTGTCTCAACTGTGAGCGGGCAGTCTCTACGGTAACGGAGACAGGCGTCCTCCGTTGTCTTGGCGACCCACGTTCGCAGATGCATTCATATAGTCGACGTTGTGCGTGATTTGCATTTATTTGCATTCCTCCGTGTCACCTGAAAAACCACATCAAGGAGCCCCATAAATGGACTCGAATGCTATAGGTCATATTCACAGGTCCTGCGCACCGTACTGTACATACCAACCAGCATAATAACACAAATTAAATCATACCACAGTTATGTTTAGTGGTCTTTGCCTAAATATTATGAGCTTGCATTAAATCTATAATTATGTATAAATTATGTTTAAAATTCATCAGTATAAATGCAGACGTGTATTAGAGGTGCGGTAAGGGAGTGAGGAGCAGGTGCTTATGACAATTTGTCTGTTAAAAGCGTAGAGAGAACGATCATTGTTGCAGACCGCGCTTCCCAAACCCGAGAGCGCTCCGGTGGGTGGGGTGGGTGAAGTCGCCGCGGTGACACCCACTCCACGGGTCAAAAGCGAGTCCGTCGTGGTTCAGTTCTCCGGGGACGAGGGAGGGGTTGAGGGGGTTGGGGTGGAGTGGGCGGTCTGTGAGAGATATCTAACACTTTCCATTGTCTGGCAGCACGAGGTTCATTTTACCTGCAATCATCCATATCAAAGAGGCGCTGGCTTGCTGTCAAGGAGACGAGATCAGGGAGCCGGAGTTCAGTGAGCCAACGCTGTACCCGAGCAACTAATGTGGGCCTTGGAAGAAAAGCGTGTGTGTGTGTGTGTGCTTTCTCTATTTGTAAGAGATACTTTATCTGCTTTTGAATTCGTTTCCAGGAGCTGATTACAGATGCTAATGACAGCCAGAGTGATGGAGTGCAGGCAGATTGAGTCTTTCTAAATTCCCTCCTCAGTGTGTTATTTATGGCCCTGTTCCTGGGTCATGTCTGATAATGTCTGACAAGGTGATGATCACAGATAATGAGAAATCCAGAGTCTGACTACGAACCGAAGCACAAGCAAACCGGTTATTCTCACAAGCTAGAGTGCCGTGCGTACCTGCCACTGTGTGTGTGTGTGTGTGTGTGTGTGTGTGTGAGAGATTGAGACTGAAAGAACAAAGATTGAATTAACAGCTAAGGTTCTTTGAAAGAAGACATGAGGACAGATACTCTCAGATGTAGCCTAGCTTCTGTACAACACACACACACACACACACACACACACACACACACACACACACACACACACACACACACACACACACAC
>JAOXYF010000016.1:10259406-10269987 GCA_028565775.1 Sternarchorhynchus goeldii
TGGGGGGGAAGGTGAGCGAGGGAGACGGAATAAAGAATAAAGGAAAGGAATGATTGAAAAGTGAATCGAAGTGCCCAAGGACAGGGGGAATTCATCAGAGGTATGATAACATTTCATCGCAGTAGCAGAAGGCAGAGAGCAAAGTCTGGCAATAAGTGAGCCCTCTCCTCTACAAACAACCCAACCTGGATTCCACTGTAACCTGCTCTTAAGTCAAAGTTTATATTATTCGCTCTCCCCAACGACAATATGACAATAACAACCTATCCAAAACGCCAGAGATGCTGTTTGTACATGTAACATCATGTCAGTGTGTGTTGACAGATTTGAAACAGACTGTGGGTCCAGAGATTGATGTAAATGGACAGCATTTGTTGTTTCATGCACATACAAACACACACCCACCCACACAAATGCATACACACACACACACACACACACACACACACACACACACACACACACACACACACACACACCAACCACATATTTTCAAACTACGCAAGCTGTGCTCAGTGATAAACAGCTCTCACGATCTGATCTGTGCTCACGATCTGATCTACCATGTGTTTCTGCTTAGAAACTCCTGTTAACGGTCCCCAAAACTCACGAAAATTGTCACGAAATTTCAAAGCTGACACACGTGCTCTGTTCTGCATCTTTGTCTGTATGTTCGTTTGTTTTGTTCAAGCAGCAATTAATTGAGGTTTCTCTTTTCTTACAGAAAAGATCAGCAATCAATACCATATTCATGAGAGGCTGTAGTTACAGTGCAGACCTGGCGAACGTCGTTTTCACCTCCCGAAGCGTTCGCGGTTTCCCTGGATACTCACACACCGTTCCCGTTCTGTTTGTGTTTTCATACTCTTCATTTCACCCGTTTCTCCATTTCCGTTGATTTGGTTTGGTATTTAGCAATTGTCGGTTTAGTTCTCGTTACTGGCCGTTGTGGTTTCGTGTCATTTCTGGATCTGTGTGTCATCCCGTGCCAGAGTTATCATTATATGACTATACTGACTGTGTGTTTCTTAGCCTGCTTGTCTGTCATTCTGTTTCCTTGTCATTATGATTCGATCTGGCTTTTACGACTCTGGACTGTTATATCAAGGATATGGATTTGCCCGCAATAATTCTCGCTCTTCTCAGCGTTTGCGTCCCGCCTACCTGTCACAAAGCGTTATAGTCAAATGCCACCTGTGTGAAACAAACAAACAAACACCTGCAGGTCAGCTTATTCCACACTACACTGAGGCACTGCTCTAACGCAGTGACCTAACAGGATGGAGGCTTTCAGGTGTTTTATTGACTGCAGCATTAATGCAAGGAAAAAATACAAAAACAGGAGGTATTACCACTGCTATTTGGTGTGTATGTTTTTCATCCAATATCTACTAACAGTCTTTCTGCCGTGTTCTCATTCACAAGGCCACATAGGACATCAGTGTTCCTGTAATCCCAACAGACCCTCTGCTCTGTTCTGAACTGGCATGGCTGACGATGAAATCCGTGCCCTGAGTCCCTGTGCCCGAGCTTGTGAGGAAGATAGAATTAATTCCTTTTGATCTTATTTGATGCAATTTTATTTCTTCTCTTGATGCGGTTTGCTGATTGAACAACGCTGCTGTTCCAGAGATCCAAGCCGCCCTGTCAGTAGATGAATTCCTGAGGCCAGCTAAATTCCATCTGTGTGCCAACTTGGCCAGCACAGATTTCACATCGATGTGAAGGAAAGATGGGAAAACCCGAAAATCCAAACAACCGAGTTGCGTCCACGTGCAACTGTTTCCATAGTGACAAGAAGTCCTGCTATGATCTCTCTGGAATTCACCATGGGGTGGCAAACGGGAAGGAGAATCAAATGTGTGCGGGTGACGGGGAGGACGCGAGGCGAAGGTGTGCGCATGTCGGGGAGGACGCGGTTTGAAGGCGTGTGGAGGTGTCGGAGAGGACGCGGTACGAAGGCGTGTGGAGGTGTCGGAGAGGACGCGGTACGAAGGCGTGTGGAGGTGTCGGAGAGGTCGCGGTACGAAGGCGTGTGGAGGTGTCGGGGAGGACGCGGTACGAAGGCGTGTGGAGGTGTCGGAGAGGAAGCAGGATGAAGGCATGCGTGTGTCGGAGATGACGTGTGTCGGAGATGACTTTTCATTCCATTTCCACCGGAGATAAAAGCCAAACGTATGAATGAAAACCCAGCCTTCAGGAGCGATGGAAGATTTCCAGTAATGACATTGGCTCAGAGAGGGAAGTGGATTACTAGAACTGGGTTCAGCCTCTGGTTCAGATTGGAGATGCTTTGAGCTCGAGACCTTTTCTGAGGACTTCAGAGGGTGTATGCTCTTATTAGATTTCCCCCAGTAATCTTTAATATTTTTTTCTTGCTATATTCATTTTCAAAGGCTTTTTTTTTTTTTTTTTTAGCAAAGCAGACAACGTTTAAAAGTAATATTAACTTTAAATACCTGGCAACATTGATTTATCCACCTTCAGAAAGCTGTGTTTGATCAGTGAAAATATGAAAAAGTTCTTTTAAGCATTACATAAATCAGATAAGTGTCCACGCTGAGCTGACACAATGTGCAAAATGAACATTTATAAACCATTTTAAAACAAAAGACTGTAGCACACGGCAAGGTATCGCTAAACGAAGTCTGGAATTTAGCGCCTCATGTTTCTCATGTCATAGAATCACTGACGGATCATCACAGTCCTGAAGCACCAAAGACTGGAGATCTTCAGTCCTTTCAAAAGATGCGAGTAAGTGTAGAAAGGTTCGCCGTTAGCCCAGTGGCCCTGGAGACCAACGGACAAGTTCTCTAGCCCCAGAGAAAGCAGGTGAGGGGTTCTGTTTGCCTCCACAGCACCACCACAAACTCATCACTTTAGTTTCTTCTGCAGTCATATATCATAACAGGCTGTGGCGGGCAGGCTCAGGGCACGTCTCTGAGCTCCTCTCAGACCACATCAGCGCAGAGAGCTGGAGAGGAAGGACAGGAGAAAGGCATTGAAGATCAGAGTGACAGAGTCACCACATTCATAGGCGGCCCTTCTCAGAGCAACAGAGATGAACATAGCACCGCACACACACACACCTTGATGAGAGCTGACTTTGATGTGCAGCACCTTCTTTTATGTCCAGACCCATCTGGCTTCACACACACACACACACACACACACACACACAGATAAACAGAGAGAAAAAGAGGGGTTTCTCCTCGGTTCTCCTCATTTCTCCCACGTTCCCTCTGTGTTCCCCGTCAGGACCAGGAACAGGCCCCTGCACATAAGCCGCCTGATCAGCACTCCAGCACCTGCTCCTCCCGAGAACCCCTGGGAAATCGCTTTTCACTGGGGGGGAAATCCGTTTTCTCATCTCAGAACTTGGCGCCAGGTGCTGTTAGCAAACGGAACATAATTTTGGTGGTGGGTGGCGAGAGGCAGCGTAGCGGATATGGATCTACAGAGGATGACTCGGCAATTTAAAGTTCTGAGGGAAGAGTTGCATGTCTTTACAAGGAAGTTCGCTCTCTTCTTGCATCTTCTTCTCTTCGAAACCTTGCTTGCGGACAGTTCAAGTCTATCGGAGTGCTGGTTGGGTTATTAATTAACACCTTGGCACAGTGGAAGCACTAAAACGCTTTTGTCACTTAAAGGTCCTTCGAGGATGGAGTTCGCAGGAAAGCTCACGCGTTTATCGACAGCTTCTACAAAACAACGCCGACTCACAGGACTCTAAAAGATACTTATTTATCCCTCTACAACACCTAACAAACACTTTTCCTTCTTTGAACATCTTAGGGACTCACTAGATGACAGACTAAAGAAATATTAGCATTAATCCCATATCATTAATCCCATATATATTAGCATTAATCCCACAAAAAGGAGCGTATAGTTTTCAATTATAAGTGTCAGGTGACCAGGTCCTCCTTGCCATCATACATGTGTTAATTTATCGGCCAGTAAACCAATAAAGGAGAAACAAATCATACTGCAACATCCTTTTCACACAGGATCTTTAAGCTGTTACTGAATCTTATAATTGAAATGTGATTGCCAGGCTGCTAAAAACGGTTTTAATAACCTTTTTTTCTGCAAAAACGGTCAAAAGAACATTTAAAAGCGTGATGTGCAGTAATGAACAACTGCTGCCAGGTACAGCAGAGCCTTTTAAACGGCACAACATCGTTCATGATATACGTATTCATTACACGCCCATATATGACATAAAGATATTATTAAAATCTCTCAAGTGTAAGGCGTCAGTTTTGGTACACAGGATCGGAAGTCAAATCGGAAGTCAGGTAATTGAATTATTCAGTTGAACAGATTTCGAAGATCTGAATGCGGCCCGAAAAAAATCACTGAAGTGTTGTGGATGTTTTAAGCAGTTAATCTATTCGAGAGATTACAACAACAACAAAAAAAGAGGGGAAAAACTGTCTACAGAAGATTTGTGAGTGTACAAGAACATGTGTAATCCTCTGCGTCTCTATCCAGTGAAAGGAGGACACATCTGAGAAGGCTTTGCGTGTCTGCATGTCTGTTTCTCAGACATCGCAAAGTGGGAAACTCGGAGCTGTCAGTGGGCCGAGGTGCGGGGGAGGGGCGGGAGACCCCCCCCCGCGGAGCTCCCTGGAGCGTCGGCCCACTCACGTCACTCACTTTCGTTTCCGGCGTTCCCATCGGAATCCCTCCACGTCCGAACAGGTGGACACGCCACAGCTTAAAAGAAGCGGCGTTCCCAGCCGGAGCCGGAGTTTTCCTCGGCGGTGCTGCTTTCAGACTGGAAAAATGGAAGGCCGTCTTAATTAGCTACTCTTCAGACGGCTCCTCGCAGAGAAAACTCTCGGCTTCCCATAGCCGAAGTTTGGACGAGCAGCGGAAGGGATCTGTGGAGTTAATAACACTGCAATGACAAACCAAACATATTCGGGACAATCTTTGCAAGATAAAACATCCTGAGAAAAGATGGAGCACTACGCTGCTAGGACAGGAAGTGCCCGTCTCCGTGGCTACAGGGAATATAGGCAGTCGAGTTGCATTGTGCTCCATCCTGCCGAGAGGAAAACGCTCCAGTGAAAGTGAGCTGAAGGAAAGCAGATCAGTAAAAGCAGATTCCCAGTCAGAGTGATCAGTAGTCAGCAGAAGTCAGAGAACAGAATTCCCAGAAACAAAGCATACAGGAAACGAGGCATATTGTTTATTCTGTTTACGTAGTGAGGAGGGGACAGACACACACACACACACACACACACACACACACATGCAAAGCTAAACGATCCTTCATGCACACACCTCCTCTAAATAATTCCCAGACTCCCAGCCAGGCCTGACCCAGTGCCATGCCACAGCTGGAGAAAGCTCTGGACTCACCTGTCTGGAATTTCAATATCTCCTGCCTCCCCTGTGCCCTGTGTGTCTGTGTGTGTGTGTGTGTGTGTGTGTGTGTGTGTGTGTGTGTGTGTGTGTGTGTGCGCGTTAGAGAGAGAGAGAGAGAAAGAAAGAGAGAGAGAGAGAGAGAGAGAATGCCCTCATGCCCACCTTTGAATGAGTACCTGTGTTTGTAGTCGAAGCCCTCTCCAAAAATCAGCCATGTTTTACGAAAACCAATAGCAGACAGGGAGACCATTAACAATTAGTTCACATATCAATACTGCCGGTCAAAACGTCAGATAAATGATCCTTACTGAGTGGGTTCAATCCCCACCACTGACATATTCAATCCTCTCCCAAAAGCTATAAATACAAAACATGTTGAGCTGGTTTATGTTGTTTGGAGAGCTTGGCGGTGCATCCACTGTGACTGTCTGTGTAATACCAGCGTAATCCCCTTCATTATACCTCTTATAATCGTTCATCAATATGAACAGCATCTTTGCGCTAACGGATGTTGTCGCACCAGCCAGTTAAGAGCACTCAGTAGGGGTTGGTATTAATTACCGCACAGTTTTTTACTTGGGTTCTGAACGCTTCGCTAGAAATCCTGGATTTATACACACCTCATATCTCATGTAGGTTCGACAAATGAGTGGTTTTACAATATATTAATGATTTAAAAGGGTGTTTCATGTGTTTGTGTGTGTGTGTGTATGTGTGTGTACACTCCCCTTTCTTATCAGGTCTGCCTCTACTGTCCTGTGCTTCAGCAAGGATAACATTGATCAAAGTTAACTCATCTAATAATAATACGCCCCCGTGTCACATGACTGATGCCAGCACTGCAATGTCACACTTTTTCTGAAGACTGTAAACTCCGACCAGCACTTTTCGACACAGTCCCGAGCAGGCCTTCCCTTACCCTGAGAGGACAGGCTCACAGCAAGGCTGAGAACATTCCCAACGTTCCCATCAGTTCTGTGATACACTCAAAGTCCGCCACAAGACCCCAAAAGATTCTTTATCACATAAATGTTTTGGGGAGTTTTATTATTCGCCTCATCGATTTGCACGGTGCCACTCAAAAAACGCACCAACAGCTTTCTCGTTGATTTCAGATAGGGCTTGTGTACAAATAAAGAGGGTCTGAAGTATTTGGGAATCTAAACCACCATAAAGTCCACCATCTCTCTTTCAGGATGCTGTCCACACACACGGCTCTGCTCCTAATGGCGGCGAATCTCTTACTGTTGTTTTGATGGCGAAGTTGGTGTGGACCGAGAAACTCCAAGAGTGAACAATACAGTGTTCTACATCATCTGGGAGGAGATTAATGGGGAGGGTGCGCTGAAAGGGGAGGGGGGGGGGTGTTGGAGCCTTGGCTCAGATAAAGAATTCACAAATGTAGCTTCTTCTTCTTCTCTTCCACCTCCTCCTCCTCCTCCCTCACTGGAGCAATCCTTCATAGTAATTTGATTGCGAGCGCTCCTCGCACAGTGCCAGCCCTCAACGGGGAAGAAATGACGCCTCCTTCCCAGAAATAACAATTCATCTTCAGGAGGCCCTGGCTCAGCATATACAACACCGACTTTAAACTCATCATCGTTCTCGTACATTAAAGAGCAAACGGCTGCGCGGGAGGGAGGGAGAGAGAGAGAGAGAGAGAGAGGGAGAGAGAGCAGAGCAGAGAGAGGGAGAGAACACAGGAGAGAGAGAGAGAGAGAGAGGGCACAGGAGAGAGAGGGAGAGAGAGCAGAGCAGAAAGAGGGAGCGAACACAGGAGAGAGGGAGAGAGAAAGAGGGCACAGGAGAGAGAGGGAGAGAGAGAGAGAACACAGGAGAGAGAGGGAGAGAGGGAGAGAGCACAGGAGAGAGAGAGAGAGAGAGAGAGAGAGGGCACAGGAGAGAGTGGGAGAGAGAGAGGGCACAGGAGAGACAGGGAGAGGGAGAGAGAGCACAGGAGAGAGAGAGAGCGCAGAAGAGGCGGGGCGCCCTGAACATTCCCGGGACACTTTCCCACACAACAATTAAGACAGTACCGAGAGGATGCCCTGCCCGCCCCTCCAAACAGACAAACACAGGACTGATGACCAAGCCGTGCTGTAGATGAAGTGTAGTTACCATTTCACAGGCTTCATCAGAAAGAGAGTAGGAAAGAGAGGAAGAACAGCGAGAGGGAGAGAAGGAGTGGAGGGGAGGACACAGAACGACAGAACAAACTGAAGGTCTTTGTTCTTCATTTCTCCACCTTCCCCTTTCCTTCTGTTTCCTTCCCCAAAAATCAACGACAGGCATCTTAGAGAGGCATTTAGCAACTCTCTCCACAAAAGAGGAAAAAGAATTATCACCTGTCACGGGAACAGAACACCACAACTTCCACTTCTTGACAATGTGTGAACATCAGCAGCTCCTTCAACATATTTTTCAGGGGGTGTTTTATGTAAATGTTATTTTAGCTTTTGTTTAACCAGGGTTCTTCTCTGTAATTCCACGTGTTCTTCTCATAATTGTTGCTTATACAACCTCATAAATGCCTTGTGGAGGTTCACTAACCCATTACACAGTTTCAAGGCTGTTCCCACACACCTTTCCCACAGGTGCTGTAGGTGGAGTTATCAGAATATTGCACACAGAACATGCAGGAAAATCAACCCATCCAGCAATACCCAAAACCGAAGAAGCACTTCGGTTTTGTGTATTGGAGATAAAAATTTGAAAACAAAACACAATTTCCTAAATGTCAAGGTCATATGAAATTATCTTAACAGGAGTGAAATAGCAGTATTTTTTAGTAGTACTACTTATTTCATAAATTATATATATTTTAAAGCACAGCATAAAAAGAACTTAAATTATATAATTGAAAAAGAACAACAAGTTATTGGTGTTAATCTGGCACCTGGTGCTAATTTCCTTAATTATCTGACAAACTCTACTGGCAGCCTAACTTTCCAGTTTTCACTGACTTTGCAAAAATGGTGAGCCGTTCAAAAGTGAGAGAAACCCTCCGGCAGCAGGTTGTCCAGATGAAGGCCAAAGGGGTGACCCTATCAGCCACAACAAGAGAAGTTGGTCGTTCCAAATCTGTGATTTCTAGAATATTGCATCATTACAACATCGCAAACTCATTAAAGTTCCCCAAGAAGGCTGGTCACCCACGAAAGACAAATGCAAGAGAGAACAGGATAATGCAGAGAATCTCCATGGGTAATCAGTTCAACACTGCAGCTGGAATCACTCGCTAGTTCAGCGCTGATTTTAATGAAGGCACATTTAATGGGTCTGATGGGAACATTATGTTCGTTGACAAACTGGGGAAAGACTGAACCCAAAGTGTGTAAAGTCAGTGAAAGGTAGAGGAGGAAGTGTCGTGGTTTGGGGAATGTTTTCAGCAGCAGAAGGTAGACCTCTCATTACAGAGTGAATGCAAGTGTGTATCAGAACCTTCTTCAACAACACGTGGTTCCTTCCTTGCAAAAAATGAAATGGCCAGCCAAGAGTCCTGACATAAACCCAATAGAAAACCTCTGGAAAATCCTTGGTGACAAAGTTATGGCCAAGAAACCCACAACAGTCACAGAACTGTGGAAGAGTCTGGAAGAAGAGTGGAGCAAAATCACACCAGAGCGACTAGTGAGAGACTAGTGATGTCCTGTGGCTGCAGATGTACAGGTCTTTGCTTTGAATGACTTCAGCACACTTCCTACTGATTACTGACTGTTGTAACCTTGCTACATTCATTGCTGTTCTGTAATTATGATCACATTTTTTGCAAAATAAAGGTTTCATGTTGATATGCTTTGGTTATTTTGGAAAACACTGTTCTGGTGGCATGACATACCCCTTACAAAAAAATCCTTCAACTGTTGATCAATGTAATTACATTTATTTCTGAAAAAATCAAGTGTTCATACATTGTTCTCTAATTTTGATCTCCAGTGTATATGAAAGTAAGAGAGATATATAAGCCTAGACACAACAATGGAAAGAACCTGTTCATCTTACAAAAAAACCCCCACTAATATCAAAGTAATCGTGTGTTGTTTTGATTGGTCTGCTGTCCTGATTGGTGTGCTGTTCTGATTGGTCCGCTGTCCTGATTGGTGAGCTGTTCTGATTGGTCACATACTTTTCCACATGGCGGCAAATTGAGGGGATTCCTCAAGTCTCAGTTATGTCACGGAGCTCCCTGAACCCATTCAGGTTACCTTTTCAAGGCTTTGCCAGCAAGGAGGTTCATTCTCGTTTAATGAGACTGCCTGTAGAGAGCTGCCTGTCTCGAGGCCTTCCCATTTAGATCTGTGTTATTTTTTTAAGTTGCTTTGTTTAATTACTGTGCAACAGACTCATGCATATATTACTTCCACACACACACACACACACACACACACACACACACACACGCACAAACTCCTTCTGAATATTGAACACCCAGACATCCTATAAATATGTCATAGAAATGTCCACTTACTTCCCAGTTACTCCAGATGAGATTTCTGTGTTACTCCTCTCACAGGAGTCCACCCCCTCCACACACACACACACACCTCCCTGCCCCACACCTCCCTACCCACATGGCTGGGTTCCAGATTGCTTCAGTCTCTTTTGTTATGCAGTACCTCCTTCCAGAGGGCAAAAGTACTACAGAAAATCTGTCCTTGGGAACAGCGAGGCGATCTCTTCCACAACGGCCGCCCATCGCGCGTTCTGTTGACTTGGCATGCAGGACACGCAGTCTGGAATAACAGTGGGGTCAGGGCTTATCCGTCACCCAAAGAGTGCATAAAACTCAGGCTAAATCTCTTTTATATGAGCACTGCACAGCTATACTCATCCATCCACTAGAGCACAGGACCCAAAGCATGATTCACCGTGCGGACATTTGAGGGAAGAGACAGTGGACGATTGGAAGAAAAAAAAAAAAGTGTGTGCATTGAGAAAGTGCTGGAGAACCAGTGGGCACATTTGTCTGATGGTTGCTAAGTCAACTGCAAAGAGGAAGAGCTGGGGCCCCAGGGCCGGTATCTATGTAGGGGACAGGGGTGGTACCTGCATAGGGGACAGGGGCATCCTTGTCCAAAGCAACCAGCGGAGGATCCAACAGGACGGTGTCCATATTCTCAGTGATGACACCATGGTAGGACGTCTCAATCCACGGTTTGTGTTTGTTCACTAGAAAGGATAGATGGGGGGGGGGGGGGGGGG